>BLSH010111948.1:413427-430896 GCA_018402905.1 Glandirana rugosa
CTCTACAACAAACAGGAGAGATACAACAATTTGTACTGAGTCCCGGAATGGGAATTAGAGCGGAGATTGTGAGCCAGGCCTTCTCATCCAACTTCAGTGCATGACTTCACAAATGCACTTCTGAAAGAATGGCCAAATACTCCCATAGACAAACATCCTAAACCTTATGGACAACCTTCCCAGAATAGTTGAAGCTGTTATAGCTGCAAAGGGTGGGCCAACTCAATATTGACCCCTATGGACTAAGACTGGGATGCCATTAAAGTTCATGTGCATGTAAAGGCAGGCTTACCCATTGCCTAGCTAGTATAACTAGTATATCTGGCAAGATTTGCAATGGTGGTGGAACCCTCCTACACATAAATACTACATTTAGACATAATTTAGGTAAGGCCCTGAGTCATGTTTAACAACATAGAGAGGACAAACAACATCTCTACATGAAGTGACATGCTTGGGAATTGAACTCAGGATGTCTGCAATGGTAGACAGAATTGCTTCCTTTTAAACCACTGGGCTTACACACATCAAGTCCTCCTACACATAAATAAACAGATACTGCATGTCTAGGAATATATAGGACTTACATTAGTCAGGAGTTAATCTTCTAAATGTAATCTGAGATTTTTGGTGGTTCTTGCTACGTGAACGTAGAATAGCAATTTTTATTCTCAGATTTTTGGTAATGACATTTTTATTTCTGATGGTGGTACACATATCACATTTTTGGGGCTCAAATTAGGATCATTTGGAAAGAATAAAAAAAAAAAATGGCTCTATTTTTACATTTCCATAAGCAATTGTATTGTTTGTGGTTTGTAAAGTCACCTGTGTGAGTTTGGGGAAATATTTTTGTGACATGGACAGCAGCAAGTGAAAGTGACCGAGAAAGAAAAAATATTTACCAAAGATGAAGAGATTTCATATTCTAGCATTCTTAAAAACAAAATAGATTATCAAATTTGCAACATTGTTGCCAGGACAATTTCTTTGAGAGAAAGATACATTTCATCTCAACATGAAATGGATTTATTTGATAAAGTAACAATTGTACCATTAGAATGAATGGCGGAAACTTGCACTTGGCAAAATAACTCTCCTCTTCACTCCCAAAAAATGTTGTAAAACAACTCTCATTTTGGTATTTACTAACTACTCAAGGAATTACTCCATGAGAGTTATTTTGAGAGTTGTTTTATGTCTGAGCATGCTCAGTTGTGCTCAGCTGTGCTCTCTGCCTAGGAGTAAGGCGTCGGGGAATTTATCTCTTCTCAGACTTTTTAAGATATTTCAGTGTAGAAATCACTTTTTCACACAGGTTAAAAGCAGATTATCTTTAAACAATATACCACATGTATAGTACAATTTAGGGGATCAGATCATGCTCCAAACTTTATTTCTATGTGCACAACTCCAGGTCTGGACTGGAGTAAGGAGTTGGGAGTTATCTGTGACCTGGGAGCTATAGTGAATTCCATTTTGGGAGTAAATCTACTCCATAGCTAGTGAATACCGTTTTAGCTCTATTTAGCTCCATTTGCCATTTTTGGGAGCTAAATAGCTCTCAGGAGTAAATTTACTCCACTGAGAGCTTTAGTAAATAAACCCCAGTATCTCACAAAAGTGAGAGCACCCCTCACATTTTTGTAAATGTTTTATTATATCTTTTCATGTGACAACACTGAAGAAATTACACTTTGCTACAATGTAAAGTAGTGAGTGCACAGCTTGTATAACAGTGTAAATTTGCTGTCCCCTCAAAATAAATCAACATACAGCCATTAATGTCTAAACCACTGGCAACAAAAGTGAGTACATCCCTAAGTGAAAATGTCCAAATTGAGCCCAAAGTGTCAATATTTTGTGTGGCCACCATTATTTTCCAGCAGTGCCTTAACCCTCTTGGGCATGGAGTTCACCAGAGTTTCACAGGTTGCCACTGAAGTCCTCTTCCACTCCTCCATGATTACATCACAGAGCTGGTGGATGTTAGAGACCTTGCAAAAGTGAGTACACCCCTAAGTGAAAATGTCCAAATTGAGCCCAAAGTGTCAATATTTTGTGTGGCCACCATTATTTTCCAGCAGTGCCTTAACCCTCTTAAGCATGGAGTTCACCAGAGTTTCACAGGTTGCCACTGAAGTCCTCTTCCACTCCTCCATGATTACATCACAGAGCTGGTGGATGCTAGAGACCTTGCACTCCTCCACCTTCCATTTGAGATGCTCAATAGGGTTTTGGTCAATAGGGTTCAGGTCTGGAGACATGCTGGGCCAGTCCATCACCTTTACCCTCAGCTTCTTTAGCAAGACAGTGGTCATCTTGGGGGTGTGATCGGGGTCGTTATCAGGTTGGAATACTGCCCTGAGGCCCAGTTTCCGAAGGGAGGGGATCATGCTCTGCTTTAGTATGTCACAGTACATGTTAGCATTAATGGTTCCCTCAATGAACTGTACCTCCCCAGTTCCGGCAGCACTCATGCAGCCCCAGACCATAACTCCCACCACCATGCTTGACTGTAGGCAAGACACACTTGTCTTTGTACTCCTCACCTGGTTTCTGCCACACACGCTTGACCATCTGAACCGAATACGTTTATCTTGGTCTCATCAGACCACAGGACATGGTTCCAGTAATCCATGTCCTTAGTCTGCTTGCCCTCAGCAAACTGTTTGCAGGCTTTCTTGTGCATCATCTTTAGAAGAGGCTTCCTTCTGGGACGACAGCCATGCAGACCAATTTGATGCAGTGTGCGGCTTATGATCTGAGCACTGACAGGCTGAACACCCACCCCTTCAACCTCTGCAGCAATGCTGGCAGCACTCATACATCTATTTCCCAAAGACAATCTCTAGATATGACGCTGAGCATGTGCACACATCTTCTTTGGTGGACCAATGGCGAGGCCTGTTCTGAGTGGAACCTGTCCTGTTAAACCGCTGTATGGCCTTAGCCACCGTGCTGCAGCTCAATTTCAGGGTCTTGGCAATCTTCTTATAGCCTAGGCCATCTTTATGTAGAGCAACAATGCTTTTTTTCATATCCTCAGAGAGTTCTTTGCCATGAGATGGCATGTTGAACTTCCAGTGACCACTATGAGAGAGTGAGAGCTATAACACCAAATTTAACACACCTGCTCCCCATTCACACCTGAGACCTTGTAACACTAATGAGACACCGGGGAGGGAAAATGACTAATTGGGCCCAATTTGGACAATTTCACTTAGGGGTGTACTCACTTTTGTTGCCAGTGGTTTAGACATTAATGGCTGTGTGTTGAGTTATTTTGAGGGGACAGCAAATTTACACTGTTATACAAGCTCTACACTCATTACTTTACATTGTAGCAAAGTGTAATTTCTTCAGTGTTGTCACATGAAAAGCAGAATAAAATATTTACAAAAATGTGATGGGTGTACTTACTTTTGTGAGATACTGTATATATATATACACATAACTTCCAAAGGTTCAGTAGAGGTGGAAGGTGAGGTTGTAATCTCAATGGAGTCTCTCTATAAAATGTTTGTTGCACAAATGTCAGAAACATTTGTTCAAGCTGAACAAAATGTCACTAAGGCCCCTTTCACACATACGGACCATTTGTCCGTTTTTCATCCATCCGTTGACGGATGAAAAACGGACATTAATGCAACTCTATGGAAAAACTGATGACAACTGATGATCAGCTATTTTCATCAGTTTTCATCCGCTTCCGTCAGCATCCGTTTTTTTTGAACCGATGAAAGTCCTATTTTTCATCCGTCAAAAAAACGGATCGGACGAAAAACGGATGTAAACTGACGAACGGTCAGTTTTTCATCCGTTTTTGCATTGGTAGTGAATGTAAAAAAAAACTGATGAAAAACTGATGACCACTGATGAAAAACGGATGAAAAAACTGATGAAAAACTGATGAAAAAACGGATGAAAAACTGATGAACTGATGAACTGATAAACTGATGAACTGATGAACGGTCCGTGTGTGTGAAAGGACCCTATATGTTTTCTAGTAAATGAATTCCTGTATGATCAGCTCCATATAGTGGTGAAAATGCGGTGCAGTTTACAGGGGAAAAAAGATACTTAACCAGTTTTGTTCATTGGGCGTGCTAGGTATGCCCCCCAAAAATGAATTAAAGTACACAGGGCATATATAGCATCCCCTGTTAGATATGTGTGGATCGTTTCGTTCCGAATAAATATTCAGATTAATTTTTCATTATTTGGAGATTCGGATATATATCCATCTATCCGAATTACAGTATAAACAAAGTTTACCAATGCTCCAAATAACAAACTGAAATTCAACCCAATTTCCAAAATTCAAATTGAAATTTGACTCAAATTTTACATTGAATTCCATTTGAATTCGAACTGTAAACATATTTCTGAAATCAAAGACTGTGTGTGTACCATTTTGAAATAATGCTGTTTTAGTTAAAGCGGAGTTTCACCCAAAAGTGGAAGCGCTGCTTATCTGCCCCACCCCATTCAAATCGAAAAAAGCCCCTAAAATTTTGAATAAGACCAATTCGAAATGTATCGATTTGAATGTTTCAAATTAAAAAAAATGGTAAATTAGAAGAAGATTCAATAAAATGCATAAAACAAATGCCAAATACGAATTGAACAAATCAATTGAATTTAACAAAACAAAATAACTAGATTAATGAATCTAAACGAAACGAAACACATTTTTTCATCATGCACATGTCTACTCCCTCTCCCTGTCCCGCTGTTATCACCCAATCCCTGCTCATACCCGCATTTGGGTAGGTCATACCCACTTGCTGAGTTATAGAGCTGTTGTTCACAAAATAAGCAAAGCTTGCAGGGAAAAATCAATTTACAGTAAGGGAAAAAAGTAATGAAGGAAAGACTCCGGACGGCCGAAGGGAAAAAAGTATTCGATCCCCCTGCTGATTTTGTACGTTTGCCCACTCACAAAGAAATGATCAGTCTATAATTTTAAGTTTATTTTTTAATGGTCAGTTTATTTTAACAGTGAGAGCCAGAATAACAACAAAAAACTCCAGAAAAAAACGCATTTCAAAAAAAGTAATAAATTGATTTGCATTTTAATGAGTGAAATAAGTATTTGATCATCTATCAATCGGCAAGATTTCTGGCTCTCAGGTGTCTTCTATACAGTACAGGTAATGAGCTGAGATTAGGAGCACTCTCTTAAAGGGAGTGCTCCTAATCTCAGTATGTTACCTGTATATAAGACACCGATGGAAAAATATACAGTGGCCCCCCTTTGTCTCTCAATGTAGAGTCCGTTGAGGAATCGTGTTGCCTCCCCAAAACAAACAATGTACCAAGAAAAAAAGCCCAAGGGGATTTGACGCAACACTGATATCCAAAACAACTCAGTAATAAAAAAGTACAATTTATTGAATCAAGATTAAAATGTCACATGTAGAAAGGGTGACCCTCAGGTCACAGCACACAACCATCAATAACAATAAAATTCCTAAATGAACCACATAATCATATACTAGTGTAGGAGCGGAAAAACCCTCAGGCATATAGTGCATCCTGATATGTAGAGTTTGACTCCGTCTCCAACATGTTTCAAAGTTTTTCACTTATTTCATGCTTCTTCCTCAGGGAAGACACTGCATATCATGGTTCTGGAACATAACAACAGATATTGTGTATAGTAAACAGAATCATAACAGTACAATACATTGTGATAAATAGTATACAGTAATTTCAGTAGCGCATACATATATGTTACAACATGACAAAAATAAAAACAGCATGGTGGATGTGGTTCTATACCATACGAGTGCCCGTACTCACCTCAGTGTGTTGAGAAATAAAAGTAAGAACTAATTACAGGGGGCCAAGACAAAAGAGAAAGGCCCCACAGATTCCAATAGGTCAACGAAACACATATAACCGAAGGGTTCAAGGAGTTTGTTAAGGGTGTCCGTAATTGGTCCCCCGGTTATATGTCCACCCTCACCCACTAGTCCTCACCAATGCACTCCAAGAGCTTGCTCCCACAAGAATCAAAGTATGGGAACTAACTCAACCCCATCAGAGCACCTGCAGAGTTCAAAGAGAAAGTGTGTGAGTAGTTGTTAGCTTGTATGCTAAATAAGCCTCAGAGACACATGGAGCTAGCTTATACTTACTGCATCGGTCACTAGCCTATTGATGTGTAGGCACCACATAAAGGTGTAAATATGGAGGGACCTATGGATAAAATGTCCATACTATCAGTGATCTAGTATATACAGTATATGCCCATGCAAAAAAGTATTATGCACGAGGGAGAAAGCTCCCTATTAATATGGTGTACTTGAAATCATTGTATAAAAAAGAGAAGCAGAGAATAACTTACCCCTCTGGCATGTGATGTATCGACAAAAATCGAGCTCTTTGGCATCAACACGTGTTTGAAGTAGGAGGAATGGTGCCTGTGACCACAAGAACACCATCCCCACCGTCAAACATGGAGGTGGAAACATTATGCTTTGTGGTGTTTTTCTGCTAAGGGGACAGGACAAACTTCACCACATCAAAAGGACAATGGACGGGGCCATGAACCATCAAATCTTGGGAGAACCTCCTTCCCTCTGCCAGGGCATTGGAAATGGGTCGTTGATGGGTATTCCAGCATGACAGTGACCCAAAACACACGGCCAAGGCAACAAAGGAGTGGCTCAAGAAGAAGTACATTAAGGTCATGGAGTGGCCTAGCCAGTCTCCAGACCTTAGTCCCATAGAAAATATGTGGAGGGACCTGAAGGTTCGAGTTACCAAACATCAGCCTCGAAACCTTAATGACTTGGAGAGGATCTGAAATGAGGAGTGGGACAAAATCCCTCCTGACATGTGTGCAAACCTAGTGGCCAACTAAAAGAAACGTCTGACCTCTGTGATTGCCAACAAGCATTTTACCACAAAGTACTAAGTCATGTATTGCGAAGGGGTCAAATATTTATTTCACTCATTAAAATGCAAATCAATTTATAACTTTTTTGAAATGCATTTTTCTGGATATTTTTGTTGTAATTCTGTCTCTCGCTGATAAAATAAACCGACCATTAAAATTATAGACTGATCATTTCTTTGTCAGTGTACTCTCCTCCAATGATCAGACTTGTCCTGATACGCCCCCACTGCACAGCCATACACTTGGAAGCTCAGTGTGCTGTTGCTTCTCCTCCCACCATCTCTTATGCAGCTAAGGACAGAGGGTTATCACTTATAAAAAATGTATTTATAATGTTTTTTTTTATATTTATACAAAAATATTTTGCCTTTCATTTCTAATTTAAACTGAATGGGTTGCAAGGTTATTGCAAAAATTAGAGGATTACACAACAATCAGTGCATTTTCATAGCACTGATCGATGTATAAATGCCAATGGTCCCAAAAAAGTGTTAAAATGGTCCGACGTGTCCGCAGCAATGTCACAGTACCGCTAAAAATCGCAGATCGCCGCCATTACTAGTAAACAAAAAAAAAGCCCCATAAATGAATTCTCATCATTTGTAAACACTGCAACTTTTGCGCAAACCAATCAATATACGGAAGAATATATATTGGCGTAAACTGTATATATATTTATTTTTTATATTTTTTTTTGGATATGTATTATAGCAAAAAGTAATAAATATTGTTTTTTTTTTCAATATTGTCGCTCTTTGTTTGTTTATCGTGCAAAAAATAAAAACCGCAGAGGTGATCAAATACCACCAAAAGAAAGTTCTGTTTGTGGGGAAAAAAGGACATCAATTTTATTTGGGTACAATGCCACACGACAGTGCAAATGTTAATTAAAGCGACGCAGTGCCAAATTGCAAAAAGTGCTCTGGTCAGGAAGGGGGTAAATCCTTCTGGGGCTGAAGTGGTTAAAAAATGCGAAATGCAGTAGAAACATGTCAAAAACACAATAAATGCTTTTCTGCAACTTCTCCAATGAAGTCTATTGAACCAAAATGCACGGTTTTGCATTTTGAAAAAGTCCCTGACCATTTCCAAAAATGCAGCGGCCGAAAAATGCATAGATGTGAAAGTGTCCCATAGCAAACCATATTAAATGGACCGCAGTGTGATTCTGCAAAAAACACTAAATAATGCATACATGTCCATCACAAATTGCAGCGCCCAAAACAATTATAAATTGTAAGAGATAAAAATATATACAGTCTGTTCAGAAACAAATGTTCAATAAAATTTTAAAAGATGAAATCTGTATATAAATATTTCCCACGACTCATTGGTTCATGTGTGTTAAGTGCAGTTCAAGGTTATAAGCTGTGTATAAGTGTTCAAATCCACAACTGTTCTGATGACTCCAATAAATGGTATAGATGTAAGCTTACCAGAAGCCCATAGGGCATGCGCAGGTATCAGGATATTATCTCCAAGTTAGGTCGTCTGTTGTCCTCAAGGTCCAAGATGGATGGTATATGGGACACGGATAACCAGCTTCAGGATATAGTGGGATGAAGTCATCTATCCAAGTGATCCGGAGTGCAAAGAAAACGATTCCAATCCAGATGGATGGCTCCAAAATTCTCCAGGCGGTAGATCACCTACAGCATAGCTGTATTCCAACTCGCAATGGATAGAAAAAACGCAATAGTGTGATACTGTATTGACAATATTTATTGCGCACAAATGATTGAATAATACTCACAATGTATGGAATAAAAAAGAGCTCTCAGTAAAAAGTGACAGAAAGGGTCAGGAAACCCGACATGTTTCGGCTCCAGCAGCCGTCATCTGGGGTATAACCCCCTCCTGTCACTACCCTTATTTATAACAAATGGGATGAATACAAGAAACGCCCCCTGAGGGGGCTATAACCGGAAGTCATGTTTTTGCTATCAAAGATGGCGTCCATTGGCTTGAGTGTCAAGCCTCATTTTGATAACTCCACATGTTTGACTAAGTATGTCAGTTAAAAAAAGGGAGTTTATAAAAAACCTATATAAGATCATTAAAAACCCAATAAATGGCCAATGCCCTGAATATTGTAATGAAAAACCTGTACTGCATAATAATAAAAGAAATATAAAAACTTCTATAACCTTAAAACAGCAGCAAATGTTAACCGGAAGTAAACCTTTTTAAAGGAAGTCATCATTTGTTAACCGGAAGTAAACCTTTTCAAAGGCAGTCATCACCCAGGAAGTAGCGATGTGAACAATATGGTGAATAATCCAACTACTTCCTGGTAGTAAACAGTGTCAGCAGAGGATGTGCATTGCTAAGGGAATAGGCTAAAATGCAGGTGCGCGAATATCATAGTATTAATATTGGACCGCATGATGTGCGTTAAAGGTGCAGAAATGAAAAAGAAAAAAGGTTGACTAAATCACCAATGACAACGAAGGGATCATAGTCAGAAAAAAGAGAAGTGAAAAAATGCTAGTGTGTGGTGCTAGAAAACACCCGTGTTGGTATTATTTGTATTGCAAAGTGTTCCGTTATTTGTGTGCGCGGGCTTTTGTTTGTTCTTATTTCTACTAAATAATGCATAGGTGTGAAGCCTGAGCAGGTATCCCCAATGGAAGATTTATCCTATTATTTTTTTGCAGATTTGTTTTTTATATTATTATTATTATTTTTAACCATTAAGAGTTAAACTTCTTTCTATCTTTCTTTTTCACATTAAAAAATAAGCACAAAACTGGAAAAATAATTTATTTTATTTGCAAATACCCCAATACCTTTGCAATGCTTCAAATTAGGATCTTAATATTTTAGTGTTATTTTTTAAATAGATTTTTAGTGTTGGATAAGTTATAGCATTCATTTTTAAAAAAAATCTAAAGTAACTCTAATGGCACTTTCACACTGGAGCGGGGGAGCGGCACTTTTCCGCTATATCGCCGCTATGCAGTTGGGAGCGGGGCGTTTTTAACCCCCAAAAAGGGTTAACAAAGGGTTAAAAGCACCGCTGTTCAACGCTTCCAAGGCGGTGTTCACCCGCTTGGGAAGCGGCGACCATTGATTTCAATGGAGGGGGCGGTGTAGGAACACCGCTCTGCACACTGCCCCAAAGATTCAGCTTGCAGGGCCTTTTTCTCGTCTTGCAAGCACACCGCCAGGACTGGAACAGAATCAAGTTGATCTACTGAGTGCTGCTCAGCCATTCACAGGAAGCTTTGTATTTTATGAATGATTAACAAGACTTCCTCTGGTTGGCTGAGGTGGAGTGGCTGGCGGATGACATCATCCACCTCAGCCAATCAGAGGAAGCTTTGTATTCATTCATAAATGACTCTATTTTTTTTTCCAGGAACTTCCTGTACCACTGTCAGAACACAGCACTGTATACTGTGCATAGCTACATACAGTTTATATTCATGCTGACTGTTTATATCCATGCCAATAGCATCCATTAGTAAAGGACATATTTTTTTCTGGACCAGCTTGGTCCAAAACACTATTTAACGTTGAATGAAACTTTGTGTTAGGCTTTAAAGAGAGCCTGTCACCAGACCATTAATCTCAACAACAATTTTCCCATAAGATTATACAGTATGTGCATTTAATGTATTTTAATTGAAACATAGTGGACCACAGTGTTGCCAACCTACCAGATTGAAATTTACTGACACAACGCCAAAAATTTACTGGCACAGCCAAGTTTTTATTGGCATTTCCAGCAGTTCCAAAATTACAGTTTCGAGTGCAAATTTCAGTATTTCGGCTACAAACAAGTACAATATGCAATTAGCAATATGATTTAAGGTAGATAGTAAGGCAATTATTTTTGATATAGTAAGTAAGTAGCTAAGGGACAGGACTTAGGAGGGCAATACATTAGAATGGGCGGCACACACATGAAATTGACTCTCACAGTGACACTGACAGAAATGTGCAGCAGCACAGTTGAGGATGAGACCTCACCGACACAACACGTCCCCTCCTGAGTCACAGTGACAGTCTCTCTCCAAGCCAAGTGGTCCCTCCAGTCCACTCCAGTCTAAACAGCACTGATAGTTCCGCTCCCAGCCTGCCTTGCTCCCATACAGCAGACCCGCTCTGCTTGGCTCCTTTGCACCATGACATCACACGACATGCTCAGGCACCGCCTCCGCCACAGCCACCCCAACACACTGTAGCAGGCAGTCGGTTGGTTTCGGCCGACTCCAGACTGAGCCTAGAATCACAGCCATATTTTTTACTGGCAACCTTTTCCTTTTACTGGCATTTACTAGCAGGAGAAAATTGCCTGATTTTTACTGGCTGCCAGTAAAAATACTGGCGGTTGGCAACACTGGTGGACCATCAACTCTACCCCAATTTAAATATATATATAATTTATAAGGATGCACCGAAATTTCGGCAGATAATTTTTGTTTTTTAGCTTTGGCCAAAAGAAAAAAAACGGCCGATACTGATTGAGAAAGGGGGCAGGATCAGCCCCGGGTGCTGTCCATTGTGGTGTGTCTGTGTGTTATGCAGGAGATGAGAAGTTTCACATTGCACAGATAGCATGGCTTGTAAGATCCACTCTGTGTGTGAAACTGTCATGTAATATAACTGCATGCAGAGACCTGTCAAAACTCTGTGGTGATGTCGGGAGTGGGCGAGACCAAACAGCCATCAAACACCAGCCAATGGGATAGGGGCTGGGCGGGTGTTTGATAGCTGTTTGGTCCCGCCCACCCCCGACATCACCGCAGAGTTGTGACAGCTTGTCTCTGATAGCAGTTACATTACATGACAGTTTCACGTACAGAGCGGCTCTTACAAGCCTCGCTATCTGTGCAATGTGAAACTCCTCATTTCCTCTATCAGTGCCACCTGTCAGTTCCAATCAGTGCCACCTCATCTCATCTATCAGTGCCACCTATCAGTACCCATCAGTGCCACATATCAGTGCCAATCAGTGCTGCCTATCAGTGCCAACCAATGCCGCCTATCAGTGCCCATCAGTGCTGACTATCAGTGCCCATCAGTGCTGCCTATCAGTGCCAGTCAGTGCTTCCAATCAGTGCCAATCAGTGCTTCCAATCAGTGCCAATCAGTGCTGCCTATCAGTGCCAATCAGTGCCTCCAATCAGTGCCACCTATCAGTGCCAATCAGTGCTGCCTATCAGTGCTTCCAATAAGTGCCACCTATCAGTGCTGCCTATAGGTGCCCAGGCGCAGGTAGGCTGCATATGACAATTGTATATAAAAATATAAATATTTTTTAAAAACTTTCATTTTCGGTTTCAGCTTTCGGCTAAGTGCATTTTTGGTTTTAGTTTCGGCACCACCAAAAATTTGGTGCACCACCAAAAATGTATCAAGAGATGTGGAGTCCAAATATAATAAATGCTCACACATTAAAATGCATTGTTTTAATGTGATATGTACATTTTTGCACTTGGATATACAAGTAAAGTGAGCATTTATTATAACTAAATTATAATCTTGACATCTGATCTTATTATTTGGAACTGACATCGGTTGATTTACTAAAGGCAAATAGACTGTGCACTTTGCAAGAGCAGTTGCACTCTGCAATGGCTTTTGTGCCAGAGCTTAGTAAATGAGGTGAAGCTTTGCTTTCCAGAGAATACCCAATGACATGCAAGAAAAATGAAAAAAACAAAAAACAAAAACATTTTTGCTTGCACAAGATTGGTTAGAAGTCCGCAGCGCTTCCTCTCATTTACTAAGCTCTGGAACAAATGTCCTTGCAGAGCACAACTGCTTTTGCAAATCGCACAGTCTATTTGCCTTTAGTAAATGGACCCCCAAAGTTTGATTTACCAATAAGTGTGTGTATATATATATATATATATATATATATATATATACACATATGTGTAATAAAATGGAATGACACATGGAAAAAGTATTGAACACGCTAACTGAAATTTATTTAATACTTCATACAAAATCCTTTGTTGGTAATGACAGCTTCAAGACGCCTCCTGTATGGAGAAACGAGTCGCATGCATTGCTCAGGTGAGGTTTTGGCCGACTCTTCCCCACAGTCTTCAAATCTTGAAGGTTCCGTGGGCCTCTTCTATGAACTCCGATCTTTTGTTCTTTCCATAGATTTTCTATTGGATTCAAGTCAGGGGATTGGCTGGGCCATTCTAGCAGCTTTATTTTCTTTCTTTGGAACCCATTGAGAGTTTCCTTGGCTTTGTGTTTGGGATCGTTGTCTTCCTGAAATGTCCACCCTCGTTTCATCTTCATCATCCTGGTAGATGGCAGCAGATTTTTATCAAGAATGTCTTGGTACATTTTTCCATCCATCCTTCCTTCAATGATATGAAGTTTGCCAGTGCCGTGTGCTGAAAAACAGCCCCACACCATGATTTTCCCACCTCCAAACCTCACTGTTGGTATGGGGGAGTTTTTGGGGTGATGTGCAGTGCCATTTGACCTCAAAACATGGGGTGTATTATGGCATCCAAAGAGTTCAATTTTGATCTCATCTGAGCAGACTACAGTGCCTTGTGAAAGTATTCGGCCCCCTTTGAACTTTGCGACCTTTTGCCACATTTCAGGCTTCAAACATAAAGATATAAAACTGTAATTTTTTTGTGAAGAATCAACACAATCATGAAGTGGAACGAAATTTATTGGATATTTCAAACTTTTTTAACAAATAAAAAACTGAAAAATTGGGCGTGCAAAATTATTCAGCCCCCTTAAGTTAATACTTTGTAGCGCCACCTTTTGCTGCGATTACAGCTGTAAGTCGCTTGGGGAAGTCTCTATCAGTTTTGCACATCGAGAGACTGAAATGTTTGCCCATTCCTCCTTGCAAAACAGCTCGAGCTCAGTGAGGTTGGATGGAGAGCGTTTGTGAACAGCAGTTTTCAGTTCTTTCCACAGATTCTCGATTGGATTCAGGTCTGGACTTTGACTTGGCCATTCTAACACCTGGATGTGTTTATTTGTGAACCATTCCATTGTAGATTTTGCTTTATGTTTTGGATCATTGTCTTGTTGGAAGACAAAACTCCGTCCCAGTCTCAGGTCTTTTGCAGACTCCATCAGGTTTCCTTCCAGAATGGTCCTGTATTTGGCTCCATCCATCTTCCCATCAATTTTAACCATCTTCCCTGTCCCTGCTGAAGAAAAGCAGGCCCAAACCATGATGCTGCCACCACCATGTTTGACAGTGGGGATGGTGTGTTCAGGGTGATGAGCTGTGTTGCTTTTACGCCAAACATAACGTTTTGCATTGTTGCCAAAAAGTTCGATTTTGGTTTCATCTGACCAGAACACCTTCTTCCACATGTTTGGGGTGTCTCCCAGGTGGCTTGTGGCAAACTTTAAACAACACTTTTTATGGATATGTTTAAGAAATGGCTTTCTTCTTGCCACTCTTCCATAAAGGGCAGATTTGTGCAGTATACTACTGATTGTTGTCCTATGGACAGAGTCTCCCACCTCAGCTGTAGATCTCTGCAGTTCATCCAGAGTGATCATGGGCCTCTTGGCTGCATCTCTGATCAGTCTTCTCCTTGTATGAGCTGAAAGTTTAGAGGGACGGCCAGGTCTTGGTAGATTTGCAGTGGTCTGATACTCCTTCCATTTCAATTATCGCTTGCACAGTGCTCCTTGGGATGTTTAAAGCTTGGGAAATCTTTTTGTATCCAAATCCGGCTTTAAACTTCTCCACAACAGTATCTCGGACCTGCCTGGTGTGTTCCTTGTTCTTCATGATGCTCTCTGCGCTTTAAACGGACCTCTGAGACTATCACAGTGCAGGTGCATTTATACGGAGACTTGATTACACACAGGTGGATTCTATTTATCATCATTAGTCATTGAGGTCAACATTGGATCATTCAGAGATCCTCACTGAACTTCTGGAGAGAGTTTGCTGCACTGAAAGTAAAGGGGCTGAATAATTTTGCACGCCCAATTTTCAGTTTTTTATTTGTTAAAAAAGTTTGAAATATCCAAAAAATTTCGTTCCACTTCATGATTGTGTCCCACTTGTTGATTCTTCACAAAAAATTACAGTTTTATATCTGATTCTTCACAAAAAATTACAGTTTTATATCTTTATGTTTGAAGCCTGAAATGTGGCAAAAGGTCTCAAAGTTCAAAGGGGGCCGAATACTTTCGCAAGGCACTGTATATTCTCCCAGTATTTCACAGACTTGTCTAAATGTTGTGCAGCAAACTATAAATGAGCTTAAACATGCTTTTTATTCAGCAATGGAGTCTTGCATGGTGAGTGTGCATACAGGCCATGGTGGTTGAGTGCATTATTACTTATTGTTTTCTTTGAAACAATTGTGCCTGCTAGTTCCAGGTCTTTCTGAAGCTCTTCACAAGTAGTCCTTGGCTCTTGGGCAACTCGTCTGATAATTCTTTTCAATCCTCTGTCAGAAATCTTGTGAGGAGCACCTGGTCATGGCCGGTTTATGGTGAAATTATGTTCTTTCCATTTACGGATTATGGCCCCAACAGTGCTCACTGGAACATTCAGAAGTTTAGAAATCCTTCTGTAACCAATGCCATCAGTATGTTTTGCAACAATGAGGATGCAATGGTCTTGAGAGAGCTCTTTACTTTTACCCATCATGAGATGTTTCTTGTGTGACACCCTGGTAATGAGGCATCTTTTTTAGGCCATCAGTTGAGACTGAACCAGGTGATATTAATTTGCATTGACAAGGGGCAGGATTGCTTTCTAATTACTGATAGATTTCAGCCGGTGTCTTGGCTTTCCATGCCTTTTTTGCACCTCCCTTTCTTCTTGCGTTCAATACGTTTTCCCTGTGTCATTCATTTTATTACTAGACATGTGCAGAGCAAAAAAATGTGTTTCATTTCAATGTGTTATTTACATAAATTAGTTTAGTTAGATTAGTTTCATTCATTTTCGGAATTTGTTTCGTTCATTCATTTTCAAATCGATTCGATAAGTATTCAAATCAATTTAGAATAGTTTTCAAATCATTTTCCAATTTCCAAAGAGAATAAAATAGAAAATAAGGGAATAGAATAGAAAAAAATAGAATACAATGGGAAAGAATATAACAGAAATAAAATAATATAATATATAATAGAGTAAAACAGAACAAAATAGGATAGAAAATAAAAGAACAGAATAGAATGGAATAGAATAGAATAGAAAGGAATAGAATACAACAGAAAGATTATAACCATCTTCTGAAATTCTAATAGAATATAAAATAATAGAATTTAAAAAAACAATAGAATAGAATAGAAATAATATAACCATTTTCCAAAATTCAAATAGAATCAATTTGAATTTGAATAGAATAGAAAAGAATAGAGTAGAATAGAATAGAAAATAACAGAATTGTATAGAAAAAAAAATAACAGACTAGAATAGAATAGAATGAATATAACCATCTTCCTATTCTTCGCGGGTCACAGAGAGACACTGAAAGTGTACAGTACTGTGAAGACCCTTACAGTACAGTATTGAGAAGCTTTTTGGTGTGCTTTTTAGCACATAGATACTGTATATCCAGTATGGCTCCAAAGAAAGTGCAGAGCAAGCATGGTGGCAAGAAGAAAGTGCGGAGCAGTAATGCAGGTGACAAGAATGTGCAAGGTTAGTGTTCTCTCTCTTCATACTGTACTTTGTTTCAAATCTTTGTGGTTCAAAAAAAAAAAAAAAAGTTCACAACGGATTAACCTGATTTACATTTAACTCTATGGGAAAATTTGCCTCGGTTCACGACCAATTCGGTTCGCAACCAGAGTCGGTTCAAGAAATAAGTTTGTGAACCGAGGTACCACTGTATTCTTTCTATGTAATTCTATTCTATGTGTTTCTATTATATTCTAGGCTATGCTATTCCTTTATTATCTATTCTATTTTATTCCTTTGGAAATTGGAAAACTATTCAAATTCGAGTTTGGAAACTATTTGAATTTGAAAACTTTTCGAATTAGAATTCGAAAAGTATTCGAATTTCGAAAAGTATTCGAAAATGATTAGAATTTCGTCCAAATTATTAGATTTGTTTAAATTTGGCACTATTGTAATTCGGAAATTTGGATGCATCCAAATCTCTGAAAAATGAAAATTTGTCCTAAATTTAATTCGGAACGAAACAAACCACACATGTCTATTTATTACACATAACTTAATAAGTATTCAATACTTATTGTACCCGCTGTGTATATATATATCTTTTTTTTTTCCTCTTTAACTTTTTTTTTGCATATATCATATGAATGTTTATTCCAATGCATGTTATTCAACTGTAAAATTAGACATGCAAAAGTTCAGGGATCGCTGAAATCTTGGTTGTGATGTCAGCAGAGCTGTTTGCAAGTGACATTCTATACTATATACCAGGGATATGCAATTAGCGGACCTCCAGATGTTGCAGAACTACAAATCCCATGAGGCATAGCAAGACTCTGACAGGCACCAGCATGACACCCAGAGGCAGAGGCATGATGGGACTTGTAGTTTTGCAACAGCTGGAGGTCCGCTAATTGCATATCCCTGCTATAGAGTATTCCCCTTCACTTTCAAT
>BLSH010111948.1:441364-462070 GCA_018402905.1 Glandirana rugosa
TGCTATCTGTCCTCAGAGCAACAGCACAGACAGCAGTAGTAAAGTAATCTATCTCAGGATGCAGGATCAGGTCTTAAAATGTCTCAAATCTGTCCCTCACGCAGTCAGCTACCTTTCCCTACACTAACCCAAGGAGCATGTGACTGCAGCACTGTGACTCCAGCTTATAAAGAGGCTGGGTCACATGATGCACTGGCCAATCACAGCCATGCCATTAGTAGGCATGGCTGTGATGGCTTCTAAGGGCAAACCAGTGAAACACTTGTTGATTGGCTGCCCTGCAGCTTCTCAACACGTGGAGTAAAATAGCAGAACCCCGGACCGAACCCGAACGATTTTTTAAATGTCCGGGTCCGTGCCACGGACACCCGAAAGTTCGGTACGGACCCGAACGTTACAGTCCGGGTTCGCTCAACACTAATAGTATCCCATTATTGGTGTTATTGGGCCAAATTGGTGGTGTCATTGGCAAGCATTGTATCCCGACATTATCGTCATTGGGTCTCATCGTTGTTGTCATTGGGAGGAATTGTGCCCCATTATTGATGTCATTGGAAGGAATCGTACCCCTTCATTGGTGTCAGTTAGGGGAATTATTCCCCATTGTTGGTATCAATGCATGAAATAGTGCCCCAAGGGCCAGATAAATACAAACAAAGGGCCACAGGTTGGAGACCTCTGTTTTAAAAGCGGCGGCTGGTCAATAAGGGGCGCTTGGGCGCCGCCTCCCGGCCGCTGACAAGAAAAAAAAAAAAGTCAGCCTGACCCCCTACAGTAGGCACCGGTATATTGACTTTTTTTTTTCTCGGCTCTTTGCTGTCTGCTGACAGCAAGTAGTGAGCCGATTGGTCAGTCATAAAAGTGAGAGTAAGTGCGCCAAAGAGGTACACTTGCGTTCACTAATTGGCTGCCCTGAGCCAGTGACTGACTGGCATTGGATGCTGTGGGCGGAGGCTGGTACTGTGGCGGACGTGCTGGCTGTGTGATTACTCACGCTGGTGCAGCACTTCGCCGGGTTTCAGTCCCGACTTCCCACGCCGCAGACCATCCACTCCTGGCTCCAGCATGCTGTCCGCAAGCGAAGCTCTGCACTGTGTCAGCCCGCTCTCCGCAAGCCGTTCTCTGCACACTCCTGCCTGCCTATTATATGGGGTAAGTGTATACCCTATCTGGTGAATGTATACCCTATCTGGGACCCTGTATACCCTATCTGGTGACTGTATACCCTATCTGGGACCCTGCATAGCCTATCTGGGGACTGTATACCCTATCTGGGACCCTGTATACCCTATCTGGTGACGGTATACCCTATCTGGGACCCTGTATACCCTATCTAGGGCTCTGTATACCCTATCTGGGACCCTGTATACCCTATCTGGGGCCCTGTATACCCTATCTGGGACCCTGTATATCCTATCTGGGACCCTGTATATCCTATCTGCTGACTTTATACCCTATCTGGGACCCTGTATACCCTATCTGGGGCTCTGTATACCCTATCTGGGACCCTGTATACCCTATCTGGTGACTGTATACCCTATCTGGGACCCTGTATAGCCCATCTGGTGACTGTATACCCTATCTGGGACCCTGTATACCCTATCTAGGGCTCTGTATACCCTATCTGGGACCCTGTATACCCTATCTGGGACCCTGTATACCCTATCTGGGGCTCTGTATACCCTATCTGGGACCCTGTATACCCTATCTGGGACCCTGTATAGCCTATCTGGGGCTCTGTATACCCCATCTGGGACCCTGTATACCCTATCTGGTGACTGTATACCCTATCTGGGACCCTGTATACCCTATCTGGTGACTGTATACCCTATCTGGGACCCTGTATACCCTATATAGGGCTCTGTATACCCTATCTGGGACCCTGTATACCCTATCTGGGGCTCTGTATACCCTATCTGGGACCCTGTATACCCTATCTAGGGCTCTGTATACCCTATCTGGGACCCTGTATACCCTATCTGGGACCCTGTATACCCTATCTGGGGCTCTGTATACCCTATCTGGGACCCTGTATACACTATCTGGTGACTGTATACCCTATCTGGGACCCTGTATACCCTATCTGGGACTCTGTATACCCTATCTGGGACCCTGTATACCCTATCTGGTGACTGTATACCCTATCTGGGACCCTGTATACCCTATATAGGGCTCTGTATACCCTATCTGGGACCCTGTATACCCTATCTGGGGCTCTGTATACCCTATCTGGGACCCTGTATACCCTATCTGGGGCTCTGTATACCCTATCTGGGACCCTGTATACACTATCTGGTGACTGTATACCCTATCTGGGACCCTGCATACCCTATCTGGGACTCTGTATACCCTATCTGGGACCCTGTATACCCTATCTGGGACCCTGTATAGCCTATCTGGGGCTCTGTATACCCCATCTGGGACCCTGTATACCCTATCTGGTGACTGTATACCCTATCTGGGACCCTGTATACTGCTATATGGTGACTCTGTATACCCCTATCTGGTGACTCTGTATACTGCTATATGGTGACTCTGTATACCCCTATCTGGTGACTCTGTATACTGCTATATGGTGACTCTGTATACTGCTATATAGTGACTCTGTATACTGCTATCTGGGGCTCTGTATACTGCTATATGGTAACTCTGTATACTCCTATCTGGTGACTCTGTTTACCCCTATCTGGTGATGCTGTATACCCTATCTGGTGATGCTGGGCTGTACATCCTGACACAAGGGGTGGAAACTATAAGGGCTGGGGCTTATGAGAAGTAGGAGCAGTCAAAAAGGAAGGGCGGGGTCTGGCGCCCCCCCCCCATCCTAAAATTTCACGAGCCGCCACTGCCCAAAACAACTATATATTTTATGAAAGCAGAGATCCTGCGGGAAAAAAGGATGGCAGTTGCAAATTTTTATGTTGCATAATGTTTGCACAACTGTATATCAAAGGCATATTTTCAAGAAAAAAATGCACTAAAATTAGTTTTTGTGCACACATACACAATATAATACCACATTTTTAGGTACAATATAAAGGATGGGGCTGCATTGAGTTAATAGATACCCAACATGTCAAGCTTTAAAATTGTGCATCTGTGAAATGGCAAAAAACAACGGTATCCAAAATTGTTCAGTGGCTAGGCTTTAAAGTGGTATTAAACCCAACACTAAAAATGTAATATATTGCAGCTTGCCAATCATTGGATGTGGTGGCTGTATTTGTTTTATTTTTTTTGGACTTCTTCCCTCTGTTTTCACCTGGGGATCTGGCCAGTAACACACCTCCTTTATTAGAGTGCCTCCAGTCTGGATGAAGTAGCACCGTGCGTACCTTTGGACAGTAGCATTGTGGGTATGGTAGGATGAGAGTGTTAGAGGGCATGTGCACTGAGCCACAGAATGTGTTTATATTTTTTTTGTATTGGTTTTATTTATTTCAATTTACAAACATAAGGTGCTAGAAACCTAGCAACAAAGGGGGGGGGGGGGTTATTTCATTTTGTTTTAATTCAACTTTATTGTTCTCTCTTTATTGCACCCTAAGTGATAGCAATGGGCAGTTGACAGCTTAATTTTATGGAGACATCATTCACTGTAGCTAATAATGCACAGATCAGCTACAGTAGCCAGGGAATGACAGTTCTGAACCCAGAAGTGATGAAATCCTTGTTGCTTCTGGATTCATTTATTGCAGAGGAGATAAGTGAATGGAAGTTCCTCAGTCTCCTCCCTCTTGGCATCCTGCAGTCATTTAACAAAAATGGGAATAAGATAGCCCCCCGTAGAGGTCATTAGTGGGGATTCAAAAATATGGAAGGTACTCTACGCCCTTATAACCACTTGGCCATACGTCCAGAATAAAGGATGTGGTCCCTGGAGCAACAGATAAAGCTAAACAAAAGCGGTGTGGAACACCAAAGAGCCCAGATTGTGACACTGTAGCTATATAAAATAGAAGTTTATTGGATATGCATTAAAAAGCCAATTATCAAAATGCCAAAAAAGCCACCACCATTGATACACAATTATAAAATGACAACGTTGTCAATAAAATAGGGGCACATCAGCCGGCTGCATAACCCATACGTCACCACTCGTTCTTTACACTCACACTAACCAGCCCGCTAGGAAGAAATGGCAACAATCTGCCTTGCAAAGTCAATGGGTAATTGAAGCAACACCTAGTGGCCGTGGAGAAAGGTGCAGGTAAATATGCCCACGTGGGGGACTGACAGTCAATGGCACCAATTATGCAAATAGCTCATGTTGACATTTATAGACATCACATTAGTCATTGGAGCAGCCCAACTAAGCCATATGAATGAATGAATGAATGAATGAATGAACTTTATTGCCAGGTATGTTCACACATACGAGGAATTTGTTTTCGTGACAGAAGCTCCACAGTGCAACAAAATGACAGCGACAGAACAAAAACACAAAATGGAATAAAAAATGTAAAAATTTAAAAATTTAAAAAAAATACAAATAGGTAGGTAAGGAACGAAAAATATACAAATTGACAATGTATGGCAGGTATATTACAATGAGCATTATGTATGTGCAGGTATATTATGTGCAAAAAATTTAGGTGTACGCTAAGTATGTGTGTTAGGTAAATAAGTGTAGTATATATAAATATAAATAGTGTAGTGTGTTCCACAGGGTAAGGACTGGATGTCACATATTGTTGCAGCTGACAGACAGTGACACGCTACTCAAAACCACCCGCTCCATATGGCAGATAATGGCAAATAAGCAGAGCAGACCGCTGGTCAGATTGATCTCACCGATTTTCGCCTGGTCTATCAGAGCAATTTCTGCTCCTCAGCGTCCCGCACAATGGGAGTCCGTGCGGGGTATCTGTGCCGTCGGATGCTGGCTCGGAAGTGGTGGGAGTGGCTGTCCATGCCACATGAGCGCCAAGTCCGGGATCACGTGGAAGTGGTGGGAGTAGTTAGCTGAGGCGTCCCTGAAGAGCGGGATGATGCAAATACTGACGCGTTTCGTCCACCAATCGCAGACTTTCTCTCTTTTTTGTCATTTTGATAATTGGCTTTTTAATGCATATCCAATCAACTTCTAATTTATATAGCTACAGTGTCCCAATCTGAGCTCCTACAGTACCCTGGGCTTTCCGGAGGGATAGGAGACCTAGGGATGGCACTGGCAGGGCCATTCAATGTACTGTCAAAGTGATGGGGTGGCTGAGAATCATCTAAAAAATGAATACCATGCAGCAGCAGCCATGAACTTGCTTTACCCCTTGACTACCAAAATCTGGCTTTATAAATAAACAACTTTTGCATAGCTCCCAACTGTCCCTCATTCAGAACAAAGTTCTTCTGTCCCTCTTCCCTCCTCATTTGTCTCTCATTTTGGTCTGATCTATAGAGTTGTATATAAAATGCACTACTTATTTTTCAAAAAGTGTTTCCTAGTGCTAAACCTTTCATCCAATTTCTAAATTGCTACATTTGTAAATTCCAATAGCCACTATAAAGGAATAGTGGTGGTAAAAAAGCACTTGGGGATTTAACCAATCTTTTTTTTTGTGCAATTCTCCTGTAAGAGGGCGTGACAGGGGATGTGTCCTATGCCTACATACTTTTGCCAATAGGTGCCCCTCATTCCCATCTCAGAAAGTTGGGAGGTATGCGTTTTGTTATCTACATGTTTGTATGTTAAATATTTGTTTAGAGGCTGTATGGACTTTAATGGTACTTGCATGGACAGCAACATGTAAACAGTCAAAAATTATTCTTTAATTATAATTACATAAAACATACACAATATTATGCCAAATTAAAGGCACTAAAATTTTCTCAATTTGATGGATAATTACATAGTTATATCAAAAAGCAGATTCTCATGGTCTATCACATGGAGTTTAGCCATATCTTCTCAGCATGTTTTGTGCTAATGTCCACCTCCTCAAGAGTATTTTTAGAGTGCAAACATATCTATAAAGAGACAATAACAATCATAAAGAATACAGTACCGTAAGGATAATAAATGTGTTTGGACATGAAGATCCAAGTAGAGGGTTTTATAAAATCTTACCCATCACCCAGGTAGATTGACCGCATGTAGAATGCTATGAGACACGTCTATCTGTATTTTTGTATTGAATACTGTATCATTTGATAGCTATAGATTCTTGTAGTCGTATAAGTACACTTGTTACACAAGTTGAGTACTGTCCATGATTTTTTTAATATTTGCACTAACATTCACATTTTCGGGACAAGCTTTCGGGGTGTAGCTCCTTCTTCAAGGTCCAAGCAGTAGAAGGGGTACTGCTTGGACCTTGAAGAAGGGGGTACACCCCAAAAGCTTTTCCTGAAAGTTTGGATGTTAGTACAGATACAAAAAGTATCACAGACATTAGCCAATTGTTTTGTGTGTGGCACCCTCCTAGGTAGGTGCTAGAAGAGAGTATAGTTTTTGGGTCTAACTGGAGGACCATTAGGTACATTTAGAATGCTCTCTGCCTACCAGTGAGCAGGACCTATTAGTGAGGTCTGTTCATGGTGCTCAGGTACAGCTCAGCTTGTGTGAATGTTTCACACTGGTCCTATAGGGAGGCATATTGGACAGTGGGAGGAAAACTGACAAGTGAGGACATAGGCATTGTTACAGCCCTGGCTATTGGCAGAGGAAAGTGCCTTGTTGAATGCTGGGTGACTATATAAATGCAAAGGGCACATGTGCTCAGGATCTTCAGCTGGAGAGCGGGGTCCGGGAGGGAAGAAACGGCTGCCCTCCTCTGTAGAAGTTGCCATGCAGCCTGGGGTAGTCAACCTGAGGACCTGAAAGTCAGAGAGAAGCAGAACTCAGAGGTCCTGCAGAGCTGACTGCAAGAGACACACCAGGAAGGATCTGATTCTGCCTACTGTCTGTTGGAATCCCCCAAGGTTCTGTTCTTGGACCTCTCTTATTTTCAATATACACCTCTTCCCTGGACCGGCTGATAGCCTCCTACGGCTTTCAATATAATTTCTACGCTGACGATACCCAAATCTACCTCTCCACCCCCCAACTCACTCCATCAGTCTCCTCACGTAGCACTAACTTATTAACAGACATATCCTTCTGGATGTCTCACCACTTCCTCAAACTCAACTTTTCTAAAACTGAACTCATAAAATTTCCTCCTCCACGTGCCGTTTCCCCCGACTTCTCTGTCAAGAGCAATGGCGCAACCATCCACCCATCCCCACATGTTAGGGTGCTTGGAACAGCTACAAAGCCATCCACAACTCTGCTCCCACCTACATTACCAGCCTAGTCTCAAAATACCAACCAAACCGTCCTCTTCGCTCCTCCCAAGACCTCCTGCTCTCCAGCTCCCTCATAACCTCCTCTCATACTCGCCTCCAAGACTTCTCCCGAGCCTCTCCCATCCTCTGGAACTCCCTACCCCAATCTGTCAGACTGTCCCCAAATCTATCCACCTTCAGGTGATCCCTGAAAACTTTTCTCTTCAGGGAAGCCTATCATGCCACCACCTAACAACTACACTTATTTTCTCAATCAGCTCATCCCCCGCAGTTATTGCCCTTTCGTATCATTTAACCCATCCTACTAGATTGTAAGCTCTAATGAGCAGGGCCCTCTGATTCCTCCTGTATTGAATTGTATTGTAATTGTACTGTCTGCCCTAATATTTTAAAGTGCTGCGCAAACTGTCGGCGCTATGTAAATCCTGTATAATAATAACACTGTGAGTACAGATCTGTGTCTTCGGGGCCTGTCCTGTGAATGCCACCACCTTCAGAAATATTCTTCTAAGAAGACTCAGTGGACGGGTGTCATTAAAGGGGGATGCTAGAGAGTGTCCTGAAGATAAAGTAGTTCCATCAAGTCTGCTGCTAGAGAGAGCAAGAAGACTCAATTCTTCCATGCATGTGGCAGTATGGTAAAATCAGTGTGTCTGCTTCCACAAATAATCTGGTGAGGCCAAGTGAGAGTTGGCCTTATCTACTGTAAATAGTTCAGTTGGAGTATCACACTAATCGCTTCTCCCATCCAAGTTCCACAATAAATATCAAAAAATCCCAAATACCCTGGACTGTTTATTGAGTAAAGAGCAAATGGGAGTAAGGGGTAATAAGGAGGCCTAAGAAGTCAACACACAGCAAGCTCTACTGGGACAGTGCAGGGAACCCTTGCTGTACTATATGTACAAATCATGATACATTAGTGCAGTGGTTCTCAACTCCGGTCCTTGGGACCCACTAACAGGCCAGGTTTGCAGGATAACTGAAATATATCACAGGTGATATCATTTGCTGCTTAGTGATTGCAGTATTCTAGTCTGCATCTCCCCAAGGTAATACTTAAAATCTGGCCTGTTGGTGGGTCCTGAGGACTGGAGTTGAGAACCACTGCATTAGTGTGATGGTCAGTGGGAAGAATGCTCCTTATACGTGTAGTCATTGGTGTCAGTGTGAACTTATCTGAGAGGCAGAAATTGCTCAAGGGACCCCTAGGAAGCTCTGGAGGAACCCTAGGGTTCTATGGAACGCTGGTTGAGAAACCCTGTTAAAGATTCATATTCTGGTTGGCTCAATGAACAGTACAATCCTGCCTTTGGCCGTTTGGTTGGAGTTCTCCTTTATTGCTCTATGCAGTATACTTATATCCTCCACATACTGAGAAACTGAGCAGCCCAGTGTGTGTCCAGGCCCATCTCAGGATAAGTTTCCTGTTTGGTATTCTGTTCTGTTCTTTTATTGACCTCCACACACTTGTGTAGTGCTGGCTTATCTTCTTTATTACCTTTGCTGCACATGGGGGGGGTCAAACAACACAGAGCTGACGGGTTTGTGCGCCTGCGCACGTTTCTCGGTAACGGTTTTCACGGCAGGAGAGCGCCCCAAGACACCGTAGTCAAGTCAGAGTTTTTATTTTCATCTCAGTTAAAGCCAGCGTCTGCCCATCCAATGATTGCCTGCAGGAGGCAATCGTTTTTATAACTCGTTTCTGGCAGAATGCTCTGCCTTTATCGCACACAGCTCCCTGTTTTATCACTCTTTGCATTTAAACATGATCAATGATTTTTTTTCTTAGGTTTTAAAAGAAAACTTCAGGCAAAATTCATAATTCAATAACGTGAAATGTAGCGTGAACAAGCCGTGTTTACTTTTTTATTTTTTTATTTATTTTGACTGGCAGATTAAAAAAAAAAGGTCCGTTATGTTTTGGGCCTGCAGCGTATATTTTGAGAACTAGCTGTTACGTATAATGTGGTTTTCTCCAACGGTGACCCCCTCCTGTCATCAAAATGACTTGATTAGGATCTTGGTTTTAAGAGCTGCAGCTCAATTGTAGGAAAAAAACAGCTGTACACAACCTGATAATAGGTGAGCGTACCGAATATTTTTACTTTGATTGAGGCCTTTCATTTTTTTCTTAAACATTTGTGTGTGTAGATAAAAAATCTACAGAAAAACGCGCTTTAAAGTGAACCTGTACTCTATGCAGGGCAATACAACAAACTTGATTAAAGTGTATTTAAACCTAAAAGCAAATTTTATTACATTGCAGCCTACCACTTCTCAGATGTGGTGACTGCATTCACTTTCTTTTTTAGGCTTTTTTTCCCCTTTATTTGTACTTGGTGATCCAGACAGTAAGTCTGCTATTTTTTAACTTCTTTTAACAGACCAAGCTGTCCAGCAAAAGTAGCAGTTAGGGCTTTTTTACACTTGCTTCGACTTTAACACACGTTAAAGCTTCTGCTGCTTCAACATACTTTTTTAATGTGTTTTTGATGCTTCAGTGGTGTTTTTTGAAGCTTTAGGCTGGGTTCACACCACTGCAAATTGGTTGCGGGTTCCCCGAATCCAATTCGCAATAGCAGGAGATTTTGACCGGCTCTCTATGGAGCCGGTTCACATATCTCCGCAGCAGGTCCGGTGCGTTTTTCACAAAAATGCTGTGCGACTTTTGGTCCGTTTCAGGTCCGAATTCAGCCCAAAATTCGGACTGAAATTGGACCTGAAACGGTGAACCAGGACGCACCGGACCCCTGCTGTGAGCCGCATGTGGTTCATATGTGAACCCAGCCTTAATGATGTTTGGCAAATGCCCTGTGTGTGTGTTGAGTTTCTATTTGTTCTAAAAGGGGCCCAGTAGAACCACAGCTCATTAGTACCCCTGTTCAGCAGATCCCCAGCTTTGATCACCACTGTGTTTTTTATTTTTTGCGATATAATCAAAAAAAAAGACCGACAATTTTGAAGAAAAAACAATACTTTTTACTTTCTACTACAAAACATATCCAATAAATTGGATATTATCCATAATAATTAAAAATAATGTGCCCCCTGCAAAGATCGCTCTCGCTTCCTGTGCCCCCAACCTGGGCTGTTATGCAAAGATACAGCTGCTGAAGACTGTTTGGTGTCTTCTTCTGTAACAGTACATTGGGCAGCTGTTCAAAATGAGTCCTACTACAAAGCGCTGTGCGTTTTACTGCACGATACCTCAATGCAAAGCTGGGAATGGGCCATTACAATGAGAGAATTAATATAACTACAAGGCAAGTGGCATTTTCAGAAAAAAAAGGTCAAGCACAGTAGAGCTGTCTTAAAACACAAGGTATCTGCATGTCTCATATTGATCTCAAATCCCATTTAGGAACAGTTATACAAATGTCCTTATGTCCCTGGGCCTGCTGTGCTTTCAAAACCACTGTTTTACATATACAGCCTCATTTTATAGAGCCATTTATTGCAAGCTGTGCGTATGGCTGTACAAGTCTAGTTGGCTGTCATAAGTGCAGAGCATGGAAACCATGGCTTCTATGGAGTAGGGCTTGGGAGCACCAAGAAAGGTAGACTTAGAGCAAGAGGCAAAAGAGAAAGGGATGTCAACATACACACAGGAGTTACTTAACAATGGTGTAGGGAAAGGGGTATTTATAAAAGACTGAAAGATTATGCTTGGCGAGGAGCTTTATTTCAGAGGTGGTCTAAAAGGAGAAGCTGATTAACTTCAGTTGAAGACTAGCTGGTGTCTGATGAGCTTCACTTCTGCCCTCTCTAAAAATTTTACATGCTAGTAATATGTTTGGGATGCACAGTCCTTGAAGGCGGACATTTTAATCGAGGTCCTTTGTACATTCACACTAATTCAGAGGAAGGCTTTTTGGTTTAGCCCACCACACCATGACCAGGCTTATTATACATCCTTTTAGCCCACCACACCAGGACCGGTCTGGTTACTCTTCATTTTAGCCCTCCACATCATGACCGGTTTGATTATACTTCTGTTTAGCCCATCACACCATGACTAGTTATACTTCCTTTTAGCCCACTACTCCATGACTGGACTTGTTATACCTCCTGTTATGCCACCTCACCATGACCAGGCTTGTTATACTTCCATATAAGTCCACCACACCATGACTTGTCTGGTTATACAACCTTGTTGTACTTTATTTTAGCCCACTACTCCATGGCTGGACTTGTTATACTTCCTGTTATTTTTTTCGGTTCCATTACTTTTTACTCTAGTGAGCGTAGCGTGAATATTTTAATAACATTCTTTTTGTATTGGGGTTGAACTTGAGAAACCATTCATTTAATTTGTATGTGCACGGCCTAACAAACAAAGTCAGTTGGGAATAAAGAAATTAATTCAACCTAATAACATAACGAATGAATATGTATTAATTCGGATTCATTTATTTTATTCGGATGAGAGCGGTGCTATTCTCTGGAACCCTTGGATAATCAGCCGAATCTTTTTGCATTAACATTTTTCAGTACTATAAAAAATCCACTACATATGAAATGGAAGCATATTGCAATAAATACAGTAAGATATAAAAGTGAAATAAGATGATTTCTACTTATTGTGTTTGGGTTGGATGGAGGTGGAGCCATCACAATCTCTGAATTATTGCATAGCAACTCCAGTAGATATCGTCCAATCAGCTCATTCAATTTCTCTTTGTGGGTTGGACTAGCTGGAATGACCTAGAGTGCATAGGTAATCTCCAGAAATAACAAATTAACATCTTAAAATATAGCCAATCTTCGAGATAACTTCTGAAAATATCAATCGATTCAGGAGAACGAATATACGAAAAAAATCAGAATATAGAAAAACAATTTTGAATCATGCTGACATAATGATTATGACGAAACAGAATTTACTCAATGAATTAATCCAAAAGGAAACCATTTTTTCTGTCTTGCATATCTCTAAATGTTAGTTTATACAATTTGGTGGACATTGTTAGCGTTTAGCAGCTTTTTACAGGGTTTATGCTCAATAAGCAAACTCATGAGTCAGTAATGGTTCACACTACATTACTAAATCCCCTTAGCGCCAAGCTGGATTTTTCTGACCATGGTTTCCACGTTTTTTACTTTCAAAAGATTTTATTATTATACCAGATATAACAAGAAATGAGAACATCAGTGTCAAAATCAGTAAGCAGGCAAACCTAGTGCAAGCACGGATACCGTTTGGGCTACAAGAGTTCTTATCCAATCTTCATAATGCTATCATAGGGTAGAATGAGATAACCGTTTAAGGGTCAGACTAGGTAAGGGTGGACGGGTGAGCCTCTCAACTTCCAGGCACCACATACCGGGATCAAGCTGTGCCCAGAGGGGAGGGTCACGCTCCACCGAGTGTGGATGATGCAATACCATCCCTGCTGCTTCCACGATTATCCGCAAAAAGGGATAAGAGGTGATAACCCAGGGATACATCTATTACAAACCAAATGGTATTTAAACAAATAACAACCAACTATATTGTAGGTAAAAGAAAGAAAATAAGAGAATTAATTGAGGTACTAGAAGAAAACAAAGAAAAGAAAAGAAAAGGAAAGTTTAGAAATATGGAGAGAGAGAGATTGAAAGGATGGAAGCACCTAGTTTTGGAAGGGATCTTCCGACAGACACTGGGCAGAAGTTCTGTCCCGGTATGAAGGAAACACCTATGTAGGTGGCATAATCAGGCTTTTTATACTTTCTTTTAGCCCACCACACCATGACTTGTCTGGTTATACCTCCTTCTTGTACTTCCTTTTAGCCCACTACTCCATGGCTGGACTTGTTACACTTCCTGTTTTCTCACCACACCATAACCAGGCTTGTTATACTTTCTTTTAGCCCGCCATACCATGACCGATCTGGGTATACTTGCTTTTAGCTCACAACACAATGACTGGTCTAGTTATGCTTCCTTTTAGCCCACTACTCCATGACTGGACTTGTTATACCTCCTGTTATGCCACCACACCATGACCAGGCTTGTTATACTTCCTTTTAGTCCACCACACCATGACCAGTCTGGTTATACTTTTTTTTAGCCCACCACACCATGATTGGTCTGGTTATACTTCTATATAAGTCCACAACACCATGACTGGTTATACTTCCTTGTTGTACTTCATTTTAGCCCAATACTCCATGGCTGGACTTGTTATACTTCCTGTTATCCAACCCCACCATAACCAGGCTTGTTATACTTTCTTTTAGCCCACCACACTATGACCGATCTGGTTATACTTGCTTTTAGCTCACAACACAATGGCTGGTCTTCCTTTTAGCCCACTACTCCATGACTGGACTTGTTATACCTCCTGTTATGCCACCACACCATGACCAGGCTTGTTCCTTTTAGTCTACCACACCATGACCAGTCTGGTTATACTTGCTTTTAGCCCACTACATCATGACTGGTCTGGTTATACCTCCTGTTATGCCACCACACCATGACCAGGCTTGTTCCTTTTAGTCCACTACACCATTACCAGTCTGGTTATACTTGCTTTTAGCCCACTACATCATGACTGGTCTGGTTATACTTCCTTTTAGCCCACCGCACAACACCATAACTGATCTGGCTATACTTTGTCAGAAAAAATAAGGAAACGTCAACCTGCATATTATATTTCTAATATCCCAGACTACCTTTAAATTTTCAGCAGAGAAGTTTGAAGTGGTGCCCATCTATGCTCTTAGTGGCACATTCTCCATAAGCATAACCACCGGATGGCCCTGTTTGGGTGAATTTGACTTCATCTGAACACTTCAAAATAGAATTATGTTGTTTTCTCTTTTTTTCCAGTTTACTGAAACGATTCGCAGGTGAAACAGAATTGCCTTGGCTGTCGCTGGGAATGACGGGTGACTTGTGAATCATTAATTCATGTGAGATTTCCACAGGAGAGGAATTGATCTATGAGTGCTCAGTCACTCTGAGTGATGTGTTTTTATTGTGTATTAATCGTGTAGATCTGTCAGCAAACTACCTCACTCTAATACAATGCCACTCTCTGGACTACCATTGTAAATAATGGATGCCTTTTGAAGAAATTCAGCAAATATTGATTAAATTCTCAGTAAGTTGCGCTGCCGTCTTCTGTGTGTTTTTTTCATTTATTTATTCTGGAGCATGCTGGAACTTGCTTTATGTCAATGGCTGGATTTCTAAAAATACAACCTTCTATTTTGTTACATTAGCAATCATGAAAGAAGGGCTAAAGGGCGCAGGAATCTAGCCGCGGGACACGTTACTTCCCCCCCCTCCAGCTCAGTATTAAAGTGTAAACACAAAAACAAAAATGTAATATATTGTAGCTAAGCAGTCCTTAGATAAAATTAATGCATTAGTTTTCTTTTTTTTTTAGGCTTTCCCCCCTTTATTATCTCTCCGTAATCCTTCCAGTAACACACTTCCTGTCCCTGGATACTCCTCAGCTGTATGAATGGAGCTACAGTTGTCACACAGACTGGACTTCAGATATACACTATATTACCAAAAGTATTGGGACACCAGCCTTTACACGCACAAGAATTTTTTTTTTTTTTCAAATAACAATTTTTATTGATGTTTACCGAGAAAACAAAAAGTAAAAACATTCACTGAATTTAAGCGCAATGTTCACAAAGTTCACTTTTTAACCCCTTCCTTACTGGGCACTTAAACCCCCCTCCTGCCCAGACCAATTTTTGGCTTTCAGCGCTGTCGCATTTTGAATGACAATTGCGCGGTCGTGCGACGTTGTACCCAAATAAAATTTGCGTCCTTTTTTTCCCACAAATAGAGCTTTCTTTTGGTGGTATTTGATCCCCTCTGCGTCATTTCTGATCGCCGCTATAAACAAAAAATGAGCGACAATTTTGCAAAAAAGAACAAAATTTTTTACTTTTTGCTAAAGTACAAATCCATTAAAAAAATTATTCATCGGTTTTGGCCGACATATATTCTTCTACATATTTTTGGGGGAAAAAAAATCGCAATCGGCGTATATTGATTGGTTTGCGCAAAAGTTATCGCGTCTACAAACTGGGAATTGATTTATGGCGTTTTTATTATTATTTTTTTTTTTTACTAGTAATGGCGGCGATCTGCGATTTTTATCGGGACTGCGATATTGGGGGGGACATGTCGGACATTTTTGACACATTTTTGGGACCAATGACATTTATACAGCGATCAGAAATTTAAATGTCCACTGATTACTGTATAAATGTCATTGGCAGTGAAGGGGTTAACCTGCAGGGGGCAGTGTAGGGGTTAAATATGTTCCCTGGCTGTGTTCTAACTGTGGGGGGGCAGGGCTGGTCGGGACATAACAGATCTAAATGATCCCAGTGACAGGGATCAGTAGATCTGTTATGTCCCCTGTCAAAGAACAGCGGCGGTTCCCCGTTCTGAGGCTCCTGAAAGTGATCGCGGGTCTCGGGCGGACATCGCTCCGCGCAGCCGCTGCCTCCAGGGGGCGCGCGGGAGCATGCGCAGTGGAGGATGTCCATGGACGTCCTCCCGGCATTTCAGGTCCGCGCTGGAGCCGTATTTGGGCAATAGCGCGGACCTGGAGGGGTTAAACAGTAAAAACATTGTGAAATAATCATTAGCATAACTACCTTGATGGCACAGGTTCGATGAGTACAATATTACTGTTGGAACACTATAGTGCTAAACAGCAACACATAAAAACTGATATAACTTGAAAATAAATCATAAGTTGAAAGAGAAAAAAGGAGGAAAGGGAAAGAGGAAAAAAGTAAAGTGTCATCAAGAGAGCTTGCATACGGACTCAGGATGGATCCTCCTGGAGATGCCATAATTCCCAGATCTTATTATGGGCATCCATTCTATCCTGTATTATAGCAGTCATTTTCTCCATCAACTCCACATCTTCAACCCTAGCAAACAGGGCATCTGCGGAAGGGGGAGAATGCCTCCTCCAGTTGAGAGCGACAATACAACGCGCTGCCGTGAGGATATGTCGAAGCAGCTTCAACGGGGAAAGGCCCAGCAAGGAGAGTTTTGGTGTCATAAGGATAAGCACCTCAAAAATGGCGACCCAGCAACTGTTGTGTTGGGTGCAAAAAAGGAGTAATCAATGGACAGCTCCAGTATATGTGGAGGAGGGTACCTTTATCCCTATGGCAGCGTCAACAGCGATCCAAACTAGTGGGGTAGATGGCATGAAGCGCATCCAGTCAGTGTCAGGTATCAAAAGTAGAGAATTTTATAGGTGTATCCGGAGTCAGAAAACAGGCTGGCTCTTTATTTTTTTTTTGTTTTATTAGGGGGTTAAACTTAGATGGGGTAAGAGATGATTATGGGATGCCCAAAGATCAACAGTTCTTTACACGGGACCTCTATATACACTCAGTATATACACTCTCCTTCTTCCTCCAGCACAACTCTTGCTTCTCCTTGTTCCTCTCTCCTGCACAACGCTTGCTTCCGGCACAGCTAGCAAATGGTGAGGCCTAGTAACCACCTTTTTCAGGCAGGGATCGCAGACCCCTATAGTGTAGAGGAAGTTTGTAGCTGTGCTAACCGGCCTAATGGACTACTACTCCCATCCCATCCTCCTCCAGGTCCCTACAGCCTCCTGACTGCAAGTGCACTGCCCATTGACAGTCTCTTCCCGCACCTCTTTCAGACTGTCTTTCTCCCAATCTTTCAGACTGTCTTTCTCCCAATCTGCTGCAGAGTACATCTCCACATCCCTGGGCTGTGTCATTCACCAACACCCACTGAACTCCTCTCGGAGACCCTGCTGGTAGTACTCTCCTCCTGCTGTTCTTTAATGCTCCTCCTTGTGCCTCTCCGCCAGGATCTCACTGCTCCTGGATGCACCCGAGCCCCGAGCCAAGGACACCCCCCCCAGACTGGGGACACCCTCAAGGCCCCAACAGCCTCTGGTACTCTGTCTCCATTCTCCAACTTCCACCCGAAATCTCCTCCCAGGCTGGGCTGCCCCAGACTGTTTGAGGAGGCCTGCCCCCTGCCAATCCAAGTTGGGAATTGGTCAGGGCTTCCCAAATATCAAGCAGCTCCACCTCTTCTGCCCCACTCCCCTTTTCCATAACTTTCTGAAAAACAGGGAGGGGCCAACCAAAGAGTGTCACCACCTACAGTCACCAGCCACTCCCTGGGCCACTCCCATGCCCAGAACAATACAAACAGGCCTAACAGCAGCCAAGCCTGTCTAAATTGACCTACTCTGACAAAAAAATCCTCAACTAGCACCTACCTAACCTAGAGGGCGCTACAAGTATATCCAAATCGAATTGAAGGAAATTCCCTTGTAGACAGTTGTCAGTGGAATAGGTGTCTCTATTAGAAGATTTCCCTTACAAAATTGTAACATTTTGTTTTGGGGACATTAAGTGGCTATCATTTAGCCTAGGTTCACACTATAGCGATGCGGGCAGCAGCGTGATTCCAGTGCCGATTCCCGCATTGCATCTCTCCCGCAGGCAGTTCACACTGCCCTCTGCGAACCGCTGCGGGTGTCAATACAATGTTAATGACACCCCCAGATCGGTTCACAAATTGTATTGCGAACTGTGGATTCGTACAAGAATCGGATCGCTTGGGTGAGAACACCCATGCGATCCAATTCCAGTGTGCGGAGAAAAAAAGTACCTGCATCTTTTTTTCTGCGAATCCAATGCGAGTTCAGCCATACAACTGTATGGCTGAGCTCGCATAGCAGTCATCGCTTGTGATCGCCACCTGCGGTGTGGGTGCGAATCACATGCGATGTCTGAAATCGCTATAGTGTGAACCTGGGCTAAAGGTTGCACGTTGGTTCTTGTCATGCAAGTTGACAAAACTTGGCCCTACTAATGTAAAGGAAATCTGTCATGAAAGTAATTTGTAAGAGAATTCAAAAGTAATTTCACTTCTGGGTGACCAAGGCACATTACAGGGATTTTAACAAACTTTGTAGCAGATTCTTACCTTTTGCTGTTTTGAAGAATTAGCTGTTTGTTTGACAATGTCCTTTTCAGACTGACTCTGAATGGGAGTGCCTGGTTCATTATAATCACCTGGTGCACTCTCAATATCCTAACGAGAAAAGCTGCAGTGTCTGCATCCCTCTTGAAGTATTTAACCATTGGGGAGTATGTCACCAAACTGAAATTTCTATTGCAGGGGATATCTAAAATCATGAGCAAAATACATGTTTGCTTTGAGAAACCTAGACCTGAAGACCCAGTATAGGAAATTTTCCTGACTAACACAACAAGATTAAAATTTAATTTTAATATCACCACTATAGTGGGGAAAATAATTATTTGATCCCTTGCAGATTGCCCACTTACAAAGAAATTAAGGGTCTATAAAAAGTCGTTCATTATCGTGAAACGCCATCACCTGACAGCAGCCGCGATAACGAGTACTGTGAGCGCGTGCGCTCACTGTGTTCTGGGGGGCCCCCTTCAGTGAAAGAATGGAGGCCAGTGTATTTAAACACAGATCTCCGTTCTGACAGAGGGGGAAGGGCTGTGATCACAGGCTTCCTGTATATAAAGAGATCACTCCTCTCCCCCTGCCAGCCCAGCCCCCATACAGTTAGAACACACTGAGGGAACACAGTTAACCCTTAGAGCGCCCCCTCCAGGTTAACCCCTTCATTACCAATGGCATTTACACAGTAATCAGTGCATTTTTATAGCACTGATCGCTGTATAAATACCAATGGTCCCAAAAAAGTCTCAAAATGGTCCGACACGTCCGTCGCAATATCGCATTACTGCTAAAAATCGCAGATCGCCGCCATTACTAGTAAAAAAAATAAAAAATAAAAACCCCAGAAATGAATTCTCATAATTCATAAACGCGCCAACTTTTGCGCAAACCAATCAATAAACACAGATTGTGATTTTTTTTTACCAAAAATATGAGGAAGAATATAAATCGGCCAAAACCGGTGAAAATTTTTTTTTTATATTTTTTTGGACTTGTATGTTAGCAAAAATTAAGAAAAAATGTTTTTTTTGCAAAATTGTCGGCCTTTTTTTGTTTATAGCGGCGATCAGAAATGACGCAGAGGTGATCAAATACCACCAAAAGAAAGCTCTATTTGTGGAAAAAACAGGACGCAAATTTTGTTTGGGTACAACGTCGCACGACCGTGCAATTTTTAGTTAAATCGATGCAGTGCCGAATCGCAAAAAGTGCTTTGGTCCTAAAGTGTGAAATCCTTCCAGGGCTGAAGTGGTTAAATGATAGAGACAGAATATCAACCAAAAATCCAGAAAAAACACACAATACAAATGTTATAAATTGAATTGCAGTTCAGTGAGTAAAATAAGTATTTGATCCCCAAGCAAAACATTACTTAGTACTTGGTGGAGAAACCCTTCTTGGCAAGCACAGAGGTAAGACGTTCCTTGTAGTTAGTGACCAGGTTTGCACACATCTCAGGAGGGATCTTCACAGATCTTCTCCAAATCCTTAAGGTTTCTTGGCTGTCTCTTGGCAATTCAAAGTTTCAGCTTCCTCCATAAATTTTCTATAGGATTCAGGTCTGGAGACTAGGCCACTCCTTTATGTGATTCTTCTTGAGACACTCCTTTGTTGCCTTGGTGGCATGTTTTGGGTTATTGTCATGCTGAAAGACCCGTCCATAACCTGTCTTCAGTGTTCTGGCAGAGGGAAGAAGGTTCTCATCCAAGATTTTACAATACATGGCCCCATCCATTCGCCCCTCAATGCGGCAAAGTCGGTCTGAACCTTTAGCAGAGAAACAGCCCCAAAGCATGTTTCCACCTCCATGCTTGACCGTAGGGATGGTATTCTTAGGGTCATAGTCAGCATTTTTCTTCCTCCAAACATGGCGAGTCACCCTCCTCAAGAAGGCACATGTACAGTCATGCCAATGAACATCTTAATCAGTGTTTCTCAATCGGGGTTCCACAAACCCTAGGGTTCCGTGAGAGGTCCCCAGGGGATCTGCCACGTTCTGCCGTTCATCACAAGCAGATGAACGGTGGATCACATCCCCACATAGCTGACAGGCTGCAGTGAATAGACCACTGACATCACTGTCCCGCGCCGATCACAGCCACCCCTCCCCTCCATCCCAGGTGCCTGCATGTGAATGTGTGACATCACTCAGGAGAGGAGAGCGGGTGGTAATCAGGCTTTTCAGTAGCATTCCGGGCATTCTGGCAGCTTCCCTGAGCTACTCTGCATGGAGAAAATGACTAAAGATGCCAGTATTGTGCCCCACCATATAGGGCCCCCTATACTGTTCCCTCCTGGCCCCCTATACTGTTCCCTTCTGACCCCCTATACTGTTCCCTCCTGGCCCCTCTGAACTATACTGTTCCCTCCTGCCCCCCTATACTGTTCCCCCCTTGCCCCCCTGAATATACTGGTCCCTCTCGCCCACTGAGCGGTACAAACCTCCT
>BLSH010111948.1:465432-493048 GCA_018402905.1 Glandirana rugosa
AAGAACAAGTTAAAAGGAAATCTAAATGGTTTTGGTATATTTTATACCAGTGATTTTTCTTCACACTTCTTGTGAAGAAAAATCAGACAGTGAAAAGAATAACGGCGATTACGAACGTGTAGACAATAAGTGTGTGTTGTAGAAAAGAAACGGATCTTTTCTACAAGAAGTGTGTAATGTAGACAAGAAGTATGTAGACCTTTATCTTATCTTGTGAAATGGATTTTGGCCCACGCCTTGGTATGTGTACGAGAAGTTTGTAGACCTATCACACAAACTTTTATGTCGTATCTCTTCTCGTACGTATACCAAAGTGAGAAGTGTGTGTCAAACGTTTCTAGGCAAAGAAAAGATGTTGTGTGTGAATAACAGATGTGCAAGCATTAGCGGCAATAAGAAAAGTGACAGACTAAAAAGAAGTGTTCTTCACACTTCTTTTTAGTGACCATATTTTATATGGTTTTGGTAAATCTAAAGGAAAATTGAACAAGAAACTTGTATAATGTATGGCCAGCCTAACTGACTTATGGCCCATACACTCTGTACAATTATCAGCTGAAAATTTTCGTATGACAGCATATTGTCCGATAATCCGACTGTTAATACGCTCCATTCGACAGTCCATTTTCAATTATCTTCCAACCAGAAGTTGAATGACCAAACTAAAAAAATGTTGTCTGCCGACACGGCGTCGTCCGATTTTCGGCTCGTCTGTACAGAAGTTGGACAAACAAAAGTTGAAAGTACAAACATGCATGTTCGGAACCCAGGAACGACCTGAAGTGTCTGGTCATGTAAACCTGTGTTCGTAATTCACAATTCACATTCAACTGAACTTCCTCTTTATAAACTCGTAGCACATCACTACATTCACCTTTGGTAAAGTATAAAATAAATGGATTTGGGACTTTAAATGACACACATGGTGGAAAACAGATACATGATGGATCAATATAAAAATTTTATTAAGGAAAGATTAGGGTTGCATATTGTTGTATTATGGTATATTGATATACAGGTAATCACAAAATATAAAAAGCCAAGACATGATTAGACAGCAAGGCAATCTCAATATAATAGATGCAATTCATATATATATATATATACATAACAGTGCATGCATCCGCAATTCCCCGATCCATCAATTGGGTATATATATAAACAGTAATGTTCAACAGATGATAGTATGCGTAATTCATGGCCCACAATGCTTCCTATGGGGAGTACCCCGATATGAAAGTAGAAAAAACAATATTGCTGAGATAAGCTGGTAAATGATTGAAAGCTCTACGCGTTTCGTGATATTTACATCACTCATCAGGAGCAAGCATAAGATTCATCTGAAATAGATGAAAGGTAATTGCTCTTAGGTGTCATGGGGGTCAAGCATATAATAGGAGCCCTACCATCCCAAATGGAGGGAGGGTAAAAACGCTCCACCTACCATGACCATGCAACAACAGGGCACCTTTGTCGAATGATAACTTACATTAGACAAAATCCTGGACAGACGATTTTGAGAAAAGTTGGACGTGCGGTCCTACAGCAATCGTTTGTACGAGGCTTTAGGCTGGCCATACATTATACAATTTTCTTGTACAACTTTCCTTTAGATTTACCAAAACCATATAATAGGAGGTCAACCCTAAACACTTTCAATCTGAATGCAATCAGACAGGCCCTTGTACTACATACTTGAAGGTAAATCTAAAGGAAATTGAACAAGAAAATTGTATAATGTGTAGCCAGCTTAACTGCTAAAGATAGATAGATAGATAGATAGATAGATAGATAGATAGATAGATAGATAGATAGATAGACAGATAGATAGATACAGGGGCGTAACAATAGGGGTTGCAGGGGTTGCAATTGCAAGCAGGCCCCATGGTCCAGGGGGCCCGTGTGCATCCCTTGTACACCTGAATAGGAGGGATGGCAGGGGTGGCATTTAGAGGACCCAATATCCTCCATTTTCCTCTATCCAGTTTACTTGTCTTCTGCTGTTCCCAGGGTCCCTGTGTGCTTCCCTGCCCCCCTCCTCTCTCCTGCCAGCTGCTGTAGAAGATTTGTCATGATGGAGAGATGGGAACGGGTCGGTAAATTTGTCATTTACCGGCTCCTTCCTTTTCTGAATGGACAGAGTCAGTAATTGGTACCAAATGGTTCATTCATAACTGAAGCATAGTAAACTGCTTTTACTATACTTCTGTTTTTGAATGAATAGGAGGCTCGGTGCACAGCTACTCCTGTCCATTCATTCAGTGCAGCGGAGGCTACACAGATGAAAATTGAGAGCTTAGGTTTGTTTAGACCCCTGATATCTCATGAAAGCCCCCCAACAGAGCTCCTAAAAATATTGTAAAAGAGATAAAATGAAATGGTAAAAAATAAAAATGAAATTAAAATAAAAATTAAAAACTACTGACACCAGTGAGGGAACTATCAGCCCCTCTGTGGTACCGTAATAAAGGGACCCGCGATAGGAGTAAAGGGGCCCAGGATCAGTGGGATGAGGGAAGGGCCCTGACCAGGGGTCAGGGGGCCCTTCATAATTTTTGCACCAGGGCCCTGAAGGTTCTAGTTACTCCTCTGGATAGATGGATATTCTTAGTCAGGCCATAGATACCACAGGTTGAAGGAAAGAAAATTGCTTTATTCCCCCATCAGCACAGTCAGTATTGATGGTGGAATCCCTCCCGCGGCATGGAGCTTCCCCCACCAGCAGAATACAATGATCACTCCTGGCGACTATAGTTGCTGGCAGTGATCGGGTGAAAAAAACCTGACAGGCTGGTTGTACTGAAGTTGAGTGATGGATTGCCTTTAGCACAACCAACTTGCCAACAAACAGATCAAAATTTGACCAGTTCCTGCTGAACCAGCTGATTTTAAATCTGTCTATGGCTGGCTTTAGTTCCCAATGAACAGTATGTAGAAAACAGTCAAATCCTGTAGAAGTTATTGCTATTGTTATAGAATCTGAATGCTTTTTGTTGTACGCCTGTCCAAGCGCAAGTAACGCACAAAGAGCTGCCAAGCCCTGTACTTTAATAGAAAATTATGCAAATAGTTTAATAACCAGTTAACCAGTGTTCTGACATGACAAAGAGAAACCACTAATTAGTTTATGACCTCCTTAAGTGCTCGCCTCAATCAGTAAGTTTCTCGTTATCGACTCTAGAGATGTGATAACAAGGGAAGCACATGTAGTGAATCCTGTCCTCACACGCTGATAAAAGCTGATTATTATTATAATCTCCCTATAATTGGAACATCTATCTGTGTTTTATTTCCTACACACTATATTGTACTAAATATTTATGTTTCTATTTAAACTGAACCTAAACCTTTCTCCATGAAGACTGGTTTATTAGCACCGAAATGTTATGTGAACAATTATAGGGCGCAGGCATTGTTTCTATCGAAATACACCTGAAATAACTCAGGGTTGATAACGTTCTGTCAAAAATATAATCTGGCCTCTAAACAGCATTGTGTTGACAAAGAAATCCTACTCCAAGTTGCATCTAAACTTTTTTTGGGGAGAAGAGTCAGAACTCATTAAACGTTTTACTAAACCACAACAGTAAAATCAGTCTTTATATACAGTAAAGCATGCTTGTTATACTCACTGTAGAACCTAAGAAGGTTAATCATCTGCATTGTGTGAATAGGCTGTTTGATCCTGTATGCTCAGATCCTCCCCCTCCAGCACTGTCCCCCTGGACAAGTCTGGATAAGACACAGTGAGTGGAGTCAGGCTGCACATGCTCAGTTTGGTCTCTATTTCTGGAGAGAACATTTCCTGTTTGATAGGAGCTAGTCAGGTCACATGGTATGACATCACACATTTGGGCGTGTATACAGATCCTAAATGACAGCCCGATCCCTCCCTCCCTCCTCCTCCATGCCCAGTAACTAAAAAAGAACACAGTGAGTGGGATGTCACATCTTTATTGATGGATAATTTGCCTCCCATAAAAGCACAAGGACACAGGCTATAGTGTATTTCAAAAGGCAGTGATTCCCATAAACGAGGTAACACCACTGTGCATGCTACTGCACTGTTCTATATTACACATGCAGCAATCAGCTATGATGCCCATCACAACTGGCACCTCACTGTCACTTTGCTAATAACCTACCCCCTGTCATCCTCATCATACCTGGCCCCCCACTGCCACCTTGCTAACACCCTACCCCTTGTCCTCCTCATCACACCTGGCACCCCACTGCCACCTTGCTAACACCCTACCCCCTGTCATCCTCATCGCACCTGGCAGCCACTGCCACCTTCCTAACACCTGTAAGTGGTGGGAGGGTCCTCCAATGAGGGTTTTATGGCAGCAACATATATAAACAATTCTATCAATATTCAAGGTTTGTTTACATATGTTGCTGCCATAAAACCTTCATTGGGGGACCCTCCCACCACTTATGCTAGACCGAGGGGAGGGCAGCACACGCTATCTTTCCATAAGTACCTTTTCGCCTATGCAAATACTTTGCTAACGCCCTACCCCCTGTCATCCTCATCCCACCTTCACCCCACTGCCACCTTGCTAATACCCTACCCCTTGTCATCCTCATCACACCTGGTACCCCACTGCCACCTTGCTAACACCCTACCCCTTGTCATTCTCATCACACCTGGCACCCCACTGCCACCCTGCTAACACCCTACCCCCTGTCATCCTTATTGCACCTGGCAGCCACTGCCACCTTGCTAACACCCTACCTCCTCTCATCCTCATCACACCTGGCACCCCACTGCCACCTTGCTAACACCCTACCTTGTGTCAACCTCATCTTCATTACACCTGGTACCCCATTGCCACCTTGCCAACGCCCTACCTCCTGTCATCCTCATCCCCCTATAAACTACTGCCAGCTTCCAAACACCTGCATTGACAATGCAGCTTATTGTTGCGAGGAAAAGGGTCTCTTCCCCACAAATGTGTTGTGGAGGGTAATGTGGTCTGTGGACAGGGGTATATTGAAATATGGAACGCTATGTTAACAATGAAGATGCCACCCCAGTTGAATGATTAAAGTGTTACTAAACCCACAACACCAAAATCAATCTGTATATGCAGTAAAGTATGCGTGTTATACTCCTTAGTGTTGAATCCTCTGCATTGTGTAAAATGGCTGTTCGATCTTGTCTTCTCTGATCATCTCCTTCTGCTACTCTCCAAAAAATAACCTGATATTTACAGAGCCTATATTGTCAAGCGGCACATGCTCAGTTTGGTGTGTTTTGCTAGAGAGGTTTTTTTTTTTTTCTTGGGAGGGTGCATGTGATCAGCACAGGGCCAATCAGCACTGTCCAGACAGAGGGTAAGAGGTCTTGGATCCTGATAGGACAATCATGGGAGAAATTAAACCTCCTCCTACAAGCTTTACTGGGAACTAACAGAAGTCACATGACTGCTATATACAGTACTGTTGATGAAAAAAGGTATTTAATCAGTTTATATTTACTAAAATAATTACATTTTCATGTCCTGTGTACTGTGGGAGACCATATATAGTGAATGCAGGGTCCAGGGTTTAGTAACACTCAAATTCCATTTGGGTAGATTTCCCCCTCTTTTCTTGTTGTTGTGATACCAGGACAATGAAGCGGAAAGGGTGTCACCCCAACAAGAAGACCCAGAAATCATACAAATCTGACAAGGGTTCTAAGTTCTCCCACCCTACTCAATAACTTTTGTTGCCGTTGTTGAATAGACAAGTTATCCAGTTATGTCCTCTCCCGGTGACACCATGTCACTAAGACATGAAAGTAAGAGTGTATCTTCTTTATGAGGACACAGGCAGCAATACAAACTTAACAGGAGTTCTTACCTCTCCATGCTTTGCCTCGAACTAAAGAAAAAGATTTGTCTGAAGTTGGGTTTTAAAGCTTTTACCCAGATAGCAAGCAATTGTGATACAAGTTTGAAAATGACTTGCTAAGCTATTAGTAGACTTGCCAGGCTTCACAATTTCGTTGCACAATTGCAAAAAGTCTGCATTGCATGACTCCAGACCAACTTTCTTTGCAAACATTCTGCAAGTCTGCTGCAAGTTTTGGTTCAGCTATGTTGTGCAGTAGTCATCCCACCACAGGGGGTCACTGTGGCTGAATTTTCATGCTGTAGACTTGCAGAGCTCTTGCTGTAGACTCACCACTGCAACTTTGCTCTTGTTAGAGACTTGTCACACAAATTTGCTACAAATTGGAAAAGTGTCAACTAGAACTTGTGCTTCAAGTGCTCTGCAGGTGTACAACTTGCCAGTGAAAATGTGCAGCAAGTTAACAGACTTACAATTCTACACTGCCACAAATTTGTAAAATAAAGTTATCCTTGCTATCTGAGTAACCACTTCTCTACGAACATTGTTTATAAATGGAGGCTAGTAGAACACAATATGTGGGGTTGATTTACTAAAACTGCAGAGTGCAAAATGGGGTGCAACTGTGCATAGAATCCAATCAGCTTCCAAGTATTATTATCAAATCTTAATTGAACAAGCTTAACCACTTCACCCCCGGAAGGATTTCACACTTTAGGACCAGAGCACTTTTTGCGATCTGGCACTGCATCAATTTAACTGACAATTGCGCGGTTGTGCGATGTTGTACCCAAACAAAATTTGCGTCCTTTTTTTGCCACAAATAGAGCTTTCTTTTGGTGGTATTTGATCACCTCTGTGTCATTTCTGATCCCCACTATAAACAAAAAAAAAAAGCGACAATTTTGCAAAAAGAATCAATTTTTCTTACTTTTTGATAAAAAACAATTAAAAAAAAAATATAAAAAAAAACATTTTTTTAGCAGCTTTGGCCGATTTATATTCTTCCTCATATTTTTGGTAAAAAAAAAAATCGCAATCGGTGTTTATTGGTTGGTTTGCGCAAAAGTTGCCGCGTTTACGAATGATAATTCATTTCTGGGGTTTTAGTTTTTTTTTATTTTTTAGTAGTAATGGCGGCGATCTGCGATTTTTAGTGGTACTGCAATATTGCGGCAGACATGTCGGACCATTTTGACACTTTTTTGGGACCACTGGCATTTATACAGCGATTAGTGCTATAAAAGTGCACTGATTACTGTGAAAATGCCATTGAAGGGGTTAACCTGGAGTGGGCGCTCTAAGGATTAACTGTGTTCCCTCACTGTGTTCTAACTGTATTGGTGCTGGGCTGGCGGGGGGAGGGGGGTGATCACGGCTTCCATATATAGAAAGCCTGTGATCACAGCCCTTCCCCCTCTACAAGAAAGGAGATCCATGTTTACATACACGGACCTCCGTTCTCTCACTGCGGGGGGCCATCGTGGGTAGCCAGCGGCGATTGAGTCTGCCCTACCCGCTCTCTGGCCCCCCCGAACACAATGAGCATGCGAGCGTGCTCACAATACTCATTATCACGGCCGCCGTCTTGCGACGCCGTTTCGCAATAACAAACCACCCTGCCGCCATCACAGCGGGCGGTCGGAAAGTGGTTAAGTTAGGAGCCGATTGGCTACCATGCACAGCTGCACCAGATTCTGAGTGCTTGAGTTTCAGTAAATCTCCCCCAGTGTGTCTACTGCTGTCACTTTCTGGCGAAAGTGATTTAAGCAGCTGTAACCTCGGCATCTGAAACAGGCAGAGCAATTAACAGAAATCTCACCATGCAGTGTTTCATCACATTAGCACTCCCATTATTGTGATGCAACACAGAGGTGAGGCATGGACTGGACGCTGTGTGACCTGGAACAAGAAGTTGCCTGTCCCTTTGACAAATAAGAGAAGCAAACTGAAACAATAACTAGACGTAGTGAAATCTAACATCCATGACACTCTGAACTGAAGCCACAACATGTGTACAATGCCTATTTTTGCTCTATTTTTTGTACCGTGAATATCTCCTAAGCCTGCACTGTTTAGGAGATATTCACACTGCATGCAGCCAATGATGTCACTTTTCAAACACTAGAAAAATATTGTTGTATGTAAATTACTAAATCCCTGAGGAAGACTGGCTTCAGTCAAAATGTTGGAAAGGAATTATTGCATACAACCTAGTGTCCATCGTTAATTGTACTGTATATGTGAAGTATAACCCTTTACAATCTGTTATTCACATACTCTGTATATGGTATTTATGCATATTTGCACATAATTTTTGTGTATGGTTTTTATATACTATGTTTCAATAAAATATGGTCTTTTATTCTTACACCTAATTTAGCGATTACTACCTGCACAGTCCCTCTAAAACTCCTCTTTTTTTTTTTCTTGTATTTCTTGGGATGAGGTGATGATCACAGACCCTTGGGTGTCTCAATATGTCTGCACTCTGAAACCCTTATTTATATGTAAATCATGTGGTATCGCCATACTCGAGACGAGTAGCAGAATATATTTTAGAAGTTCATTTTTGCTTTGTATATGGTATGTGTTAGAAGTATCTTATAAATTGACCACTTTGTGTAAAAAATAAAAGCGTTTTCATTTTCTTTCTACGTTTTTCGAAGACTTGTGGAAAAAAATGAACCATTCAAAAGACTAATAATGCCTCATAGAATATACCTTAACATGTTTGTTTTCCAAAATGGGGTTATTTTGTGGGTAATTCCATTGTGCTGGTGCTCCAGGGCCTTCAAAAGTGTAATAGGTCATTAGGAAATTACAGGTGGTACTCGAAAAACTAGAATATCGTGCAAAAGTTCATTTATTTCAGTAATGCAACTTAAAAGGTGAAACTAATATATGAGATAGACTCATTACATGCAAAGCAAGATAGTTCAAGCCGTGATTTGTCATAATTGTGATGATTATGGCTTACAGCTCATGAAAACCCCAAATCCACAATCTCAGAAAATTTGAATATTGTGAAAAGGTGCAATATTCTAGGCTCAAAGTCTCCCAATCTAATCATCTAAATAAGCCATAACACCTGCAAAGGGTTCCTGAGCCTTTAAATGGTCTCTCAGTCTGGTTCAGTAGGAATCACAATCATGGGAAAGACTGCTGACCTGACAGTTGTGCAGAAAACCATAATTGACACCCTCCATAAGGAGGGAAAGTCTCAAAAGGTAATTGCATAAGAAGTTGGATGTTCCCAAAGTGCTGTATCAAAGCACATTAATAGAAAGTTATGTGGAAGGGAAAAGTGTGGAAGGAAAAGGTGCACAAGCCGCATGGATGACCGCAGCCTGGAGAGGAAAAGGCCATTCAAAGGTGTTGGGGGCTTTCACAAGGAGTGGACTGAGGCTGGAGTCAGTGCATCAAAAACTACCACACACAGACAGATCCTGGACATGGGCTTCAAATTTCGTATTCCTCTTGTAAAGCCGCTCCTGAACAACAAACAACGTCAGAAGCGTCTTACCTGGTCTGTAACTCAGTGGTCCAAAGTCCTCTTTTCTGGTTTAATATTTTATTGAAGTTTCCTTGAACAACAGTACATTAGAAAGAAGTGGAATTACAAGATCCAATCAGTACTGAAAAGATAGCATGGATACTTATAGTATTGACGTAATAATGACGTAGTAAGGCTCCAACGACTTTACATAGTGTGTATATACTGTCAAAGGGAGCCAAGTATAACCGTGTAACAATATAAACTTTAGCGATTTAAATCAGCTAAACAGAACTTCTCATTTTTTCAGTATACAGCTTGCGTTGTTAGTCGTTTAAACATTTATGAGCTTGGGGCAAAAGCAAACAGGAGGTAGCTCTTAGAAGGTCAACTAGTTCCCGAGACCACGAGTCCCCCAGTTGGCCCAACTTAAATAGGGGAACAGGGGACTCGTAGAACCCATGATCCAGCTTCCTCAAAAGTACTGGAGGGGGGACAGGGAGGAAAGGCAGTAAGAGAGAGAGAGGAAAAAAAAAAGGGGGGGGGAGGAAAAATTAATACTATAGCGAGTAGAGAATCGGGTCCAGATGACGGGTACATCAGGCTCTGGGCCAAGTGGAGGGCAGGTGAGGTGGGAGAAGGGAGGGGGGGAGAGGGGGTGTCTCTAGAGGAGGGGTGTCAAACATATGTTACCCTTCTCTTTAAGGGGTTGGCGCCAAGAATTCATCTATTATTGATAATTAGTGAGTAATCAAAGTTACTTGGCAGTCCTCGGTCGATCCAGGGCTGCCAGAGACTTTCGAATTGTAGCAGTTTGTTGAGATATATAGCCTCTGTCTTAGCATGTACAAAAGCTTGATTGATCCGATGGTGGACTGGGACCATGGATAACGTAGTGGTTTTCCAGGCCTTAGCAATGACTTGTTTAGCCGCAGTTGTCACAAATAGCAGCAATTTGAATTGCTTCTGGGTTAGTTTGCGTGGTTTGCCTTCAGGAGCGCCACAATAGGATTTGGTGTTAGCGGTATTTCAAAGATGTGAGATAGGAGTTGGAAGACTTCTGACCACAGGGTGCAAACTATCTGGCAATCCCACCAAATGTGCATAGGGGTACCCCAATCGGGACATCCCCGGAAACATGCTGGGGAGTAGCTCGGGTGGAATTTAGAAATCCTGGATGGAACCAGGTACCATCTAGTGAGAACTTTATAGTTGGCCTCTAAGGCCGCTATGTTAGGTGAAGCCGATTTGGTGGCTTGCCAGGTTTGGTTCCAGTCTATCTCATCAGTGTAAGTAGGCAGATCTTTCTCCCATTTCTCGACATATGTCGGAGGTGCTGAGGTAGGGGTGGATAAAAGTACTAAGTATATTTCCGAAATAAGACCTCGTTTATGGGGATCGGTGTGACATGCTTGTTCAAACACCGTTAAGGATGGGGAAGGTCTATTTGGGGGAGGGTATTGTGAGTACAAGTGTTTTATTTGCAAATACCTGAAGAATTCAGAGGGTGGCAGATGGTACGTTTCACTAAGGGCTTGGAAGGGTTTAATACTATCGACGTTGAAGAGATGTCGTGCTCGCAGGAGTCCCGCTCTTGTCCAGGCGGAGAAGGAATTCGGGGCTGTCCAAGCTGGATAAAAACCTGGGTTATGCAGGAAGGAGAGGAGAGGGTTATGGGGGGACTGGAGGCCAAAATGTGTCCTGAGTCTATGCCAGACTTTCAAGCTGTGTTTGGTGACTGGGTTGGTGACCCTAGAGCATTGTGATGTGGACAACCAAAGGAGGTTCGCAGTGGAGAGCGGGTCAAGGTCAACTGATTCTAGGGCTACCCAAAGGGGGGTTTCCTTAGTAGCATGATACTTGGGTAGTATAGCCAGTTGTGCTGCTTGGTAATATTTGGTAAAATTGGGAACGCTCAATCCGCCTCTTATACGAGGGGTATAGAGGGTTCATGGGGGTAGGCGCGGTCTGTGGGAACCCCAGATGAAAGCAGAAGCCTTACGTTGCAGTATGCTAAGACAGTGCGATGGGACACTGACCGGTAGTACTCTGAACAAGTACAGGATTTTAGAGAGGATGAACATTTTTACGACCGTGATCCTTCCGAGCCATGATAGGGGAAGAGATGTCCATTTAGACAGTAGAGTAGTGAGATGACCCATCATGTGGGGGTAATTAGCGGCGTACAGGTCAGCAGGGTCTGGGGTAAACTTAATGCCTAGATAGGTAAGATGGGTTGTAGACCAGGAAAAGGGGAGGGATTCCCTGAGTTGGGAGTACAAGGTAGGTGGTAAGGAGATGTTTAGTGCTTTAGATTTTTGGGGATTAATATGAAGTCCCAAGATCTGGCCAAAGTCGGCTAACAGTTTCATTAAATTTGGGGCAGATGTTAGAGGGGCCGTCAGAAATAATAGAACATCATCGGCAAATAAGCAGAGTTTGTGGTGGTGACCACCTAGTTCCAGGCCAGCGATATTGGGATTTTCCTGTATGAGTGTTGCTAACGGTTCAATCGCCAGGGCGAATAGGAGGGGGGAGAGGGGGCACCCTTGCCGGGTTCCTCTGTGAATGGGGAAAGGGTCAGAGCGAAAGCCGGAGTAAGTGACATAAGCTTTGGGATTAAAGTAGAAAGCTAAAATCCAAGCAAGGAAATTCTCGCCAAAACCCCATCTGAGAAGGATAGAGTGGAGATAAGGCCAGGCTAGGGAGTCAAACGCTTTCCGTATGTCTAGTGAAAGGAAGCATGTGGGGATGCGTCTCGTGCGTGCGGTATATGCTAAGAGGGTAGCTCTGCGTATATTGTCGCCAGCTTGCCTAGAGGGGATAAAGCCCTTTTGGTCTCTAAGTATTAGCTGGCCTATGATTGGTAGCAGTCTGGTGGCGAGGGTTTTGGCAAGAATTTTTATGTCTAGATTAAGTATCGAGATAGGCCTGTAGTTTGACCAGGCGGAATCATCAGAGTTGGGTTTAGGGATCATAGAAATTGAAGCTGTGAGGGACTCAGGTCTAAAGTGGTTGCCCTTGAGGAGGGAGTTAAAGGCAGTCACTAAGAGTGGAGCTAGTGTGTCAGAGAATCTTTTATAGTAAGTGGCGGAAAGTCCATCTGGGCCAGGGCGTTTGTGGGGCTTCAGTGTTGTGATTGTAGCTTTTACTTCCTCTACCCTCAGAGGCTGGTCTAAGACTGCTTTTTGCTCTTAGGTGAGAGACGGAAAGTGGGTATCCGCGAGCATAGAGTCTAAGGTTGCTTGACTGAATTAGGTGGAGTCACTATAAAGCTCCGAAAGCTTCCTGCGAAAGACATTTAGGATTTTCAGGGGGTTGCTAGTGTATGAGTTAGTGGCTACCTTCAGTTTTATTGGCTTGGGTGTGTAGTCCGCCCTGCGTAGTGCCAATGCGAGGAAAGTGTCTGGCTTATTAGCCCGCATGTATAACGTATGTCTTGATTTACAGAGTTTTTTCTCTGCTGTTTCTGTTAGGCATACGTCGAGTTCCAATCGTGCTTCTTTGAACAGTTCCCTATTAAATTGAGATGGGGAGTTCTGAAATTGCTCCGTGGCTTCCCGAAATGTCCTATCAAGCTGTTTTATTTGTTTATTATATTCTCTCCGAGCGTGGGAAGTCTGGCTTATATAGGGTTTGTGAGCTTCCCACACGGTGAGCGGGTCTATGTCAGGGGTTTGGTTGGTGGATAAATACTCTTGGAGTGCGGCAGAAAGTACTTGTCTGTGTGCTGGGTTCGCTAAGAGGCTGTCATCTATAGTCCAACTCCGTTGCGATGGACTCGGGACCAGAGAGGAGAGAGTGGTGATTACTGCATTGTGATCGGACCAAGGGAGAATGTTTGAGTCTGTGATCAAGGCGGCAGTTGCTATGTTCATTAAGATGTGGTCTATTCGTGCGAAGGATTTATGTGGATGTGAATAATGCATATATTGACGCCTGGTTGGATTGTGTTCTCTCCAGGAGTCCACTAAGAAGTGGGACTCCAAGAGTTGTCTATATGTGAGGCGAGCTGGAGATGCGGGTATCGGAGACTTGTCTAAGGGAGGGAATAAGACTTGATTGGAGTCTCCGCAGATAATAACTGTCCCTCGTTTGTGGGAGTCTATGAGTTGGAATAGGTGGGAGAGGAACGGGAGTGGATTTGTGTTTGGGGCATAGTAGGAGACTATGGTAACATCTTGGTCCAAAAGTTGACCAGAAAGAAGTAAGTATCTGCCTTCGGGGTCCCTTAATTCAGTGTGCAGTATAAATGGTGTTGTGGAATGGAAGGCGACTAGAACGCCTCTGTGCTTCTTAGATGCCGAGGCTTTAAAAACTTGTGGGTATTGACGAGCAAAATATTTCGGAGCAGAATAAGTAGAAAAGTGCGTTTCCTGTAGGCAAACCACGTGAGCCGCCACGGATGCATAGGAGTGGAAGGCTTTAGTGCGCTTAACTGGCTCCTTCAGGCCTTGGACATTATGTGTCAAGATGCACAGAGAGGCCATGGGGGTTATTGGGTGGGCCTAGGTTAGCTGTTGTAAGATCGATTGTCGTGAGCCCCTCCTCTAGAGATCAGTAGAGAGGGAATGGGAGTGGGGAGAGAGAAAGAGAGAAAAAAGAAAAAAAAAAGGGGGGGGAGGGAGTGAGGAAAGTAGATGTAGTGTTTACGAAAGGACAGGAGTATAGGGCTACTAAAAGGAAATGTGTGAATAACACTGGACACTGAAAAGAAAAGAAAAAAAAAAAAATACTTATTAGTGACAACAGTAGATGGTTGTTAAGGGAGTTAACTGGTAGTCGCGCTCCAATTAGGAGCCGGAAAATCCCAGGGAGGGCGGACGTTGCCAACCAAGGGATTCTCTAATCCTAGGTCAACCCAGAATAGAGATCCGGATTGTGAAGGATTAAGTGGGGAGCAGTGGACTGTCACTAGGAACTAGACAGCCGCCCATTTAAATAACGTAAACAAAACATTTTTATATAAGAGGAAGTACAATTATGGTGCGATCTGCGGGGACAGTCCCAAGGCCGCCGCCGAGCATGCACACCACAGTTTATTACGGAAAGTAACCAACTGATAGTGGGGGTGCATGGTCAGGATGTCACGCAGCGGTCCAAGACTACCACCACAGATCTGTATCTATATCATCATCAAGGCGAGCTTACCTCAACCAGATTATACAATCACTCTATGCGCTTACTAAGGTTGCAGGGGGAGAGTCCCAGTATACCACATTATAATAGCGCCTGCAGAGCCCCAGTTGCCATTTTATGTGCCAATAGGGGAATAGAGCCTACATAGTAGGATAAGTGGTTCCAAGTCCAGCAGAAATGTCCATCCCTGTGAAGTGAAATGGTTAATTAATACAGGTTTACCCTACTCATACTTGGGATGTCTTTGGTGGTGAAAGGAACCAGCAGGCTCTACAAATCTGGGACACACGGTGAGTAGTAAACAGTAATAAAGAGATGTGTTCATTCCATCAGTTCAATTGGTGCAGCGTAAGTAAGGCAGCTTCTTTTATTAGTTGCCATCTGGGAAGCTGGGCCGTATTTGCCTTGGGATTTCCTTGGAGAGTTAGAGGTCGCACGTCTCTTGGAAGCATCCGGAGATGGGTCGGGCATTGGAAGTCTAAGGTCACGGAGGGCCGAGAGAATGTCTTCTTCAGACTTGCAGGTGAAGGATGTACCTTTGTAGGAAAATTTGACCTCAAAAGGAAAGCTCCATCTATAGGTGATTCTATTTTGTTGTAATACCTGCAGATGGGGTTTCAAGGCTCTCCTCCTAAGTAGGGTTTGCTGGGAGAGATCGTGGAACAGCTGATATTTGTGACCTTGAAATGAGAGATTACTTTTGTTAGGAGCCGCTTCCATGAGTTGTTCTTTGTTGCGGAAAAAGTGTAATTTAGTGATGATGTCCCGGGGGGGCCCTCGTCTTTACGTGGGGCTAACGACTTGTAGATACGGTCCATTTCCAACCTATCAATAGGAATGGAGGGGGCCAGCTCTTGGAATAGGGCCGTAATAGTGGACTGGAGATCTTCGACCGACTCAGGGATGCCCCTAATACGTATGTTTGATCTCCTGGCTCTGTTCTCAAAGTCTTCTAGGCGGGTTTGGAGGGTGGCATTCTCTGTTTTCAGTAGTTCTATGTCTTCCTCGTGGTTGGCGATGGTCATTTGTATGTCATCTGTTTTCTCCTCCAGGATTGTGGTATGACGGCCGACTTCCCGAATCTCTCTTGTCAGTTTATCTGTGATTAAGTCTGACGTATGTTGTAAGGCCCTTTGTAGCATTAATTTGAACTGACTCAGGAGTTCTGTGTGTTGGAGAGATCCTGAGGTGGCACCAGTAGTTGAAAGGGCAGTATTAGAATGGTCGCTGTCTTGTGGATTGAAATTATGGTTTCCAGGTAATGGAGCGGTAGTAGAGGTCATCTGGTGAGGTGGTTGCGCCGCCATTTTTAGGGCAGCCTGCGCAAGTGCTTCCCGTATTGTTTTAGACTTAGCTTTAATGCCCGTCTTTTTGCCTGGTGTCATTACCCCCATGGGGTTGCGAGACAAAGCTAAGTAATGTGACTGTTAGGCGGCAGACTGTAGGTACAACCAGTGATAGGCGGCTTGTTCAGTCCCAGTGTGGCTGGGCTTCAGTCGGACATCTTAATTAGCACAGCATTGTGAGAGAAATAGTTTATAGTAGAGTAATATGCAAACCTTAACAGGCCGCAGTCCGGAGTATTGTGCCTTGGGGGGAAAGCCACTTCAAATAGGATAATTGGTGTATAGGGTCAGTGAGTCCGTCCCTGTGGTACAGGGAGCAAATGGATGTGCTGGGTATCAGGAATTGTACAAGATGGCGGCAGCCGTCTGAGGGAGTGGGAACCTATATGCGTCCCCTGCTATGGTTATCACATACCAGCTAAGTGGTCTTTCGTGTGGCTAAAGCAGTGGGGCTGCCTGATTCCGTAGGCCCGTCTGTCCGTGGGTGTGGGTACGGGACCCGCTGCTATTGGCCCTGTAATTTTATATGCGGTCTGGAAAGGCCGCAAGATGGCGTCGGCCGCCTTGTGCCGGGCCATCTCGAGTCTGTGAGCGGAGCCTGTAGCAGAGGCCTCAACTCCCTGGTAACCCACCGATCGTTGGGGTGTGGGGGTTGGAGGATGTGAAGTGCGTGGCTTACCGCGGAGGCTGCTGAGAGGGCCTTCTTTCTGACAGTGGGTGTAGCAAGATGGCGGTGGGTGCTCCGGCCCAAAGCTGAGTTGTTGCCGCTCCGGCTGTGGACTGAGGAACGGGTGGGCACGGAACGGCTCCCTGGTTGCTGGGTGACTCCTGAGGCTGTGTGGGCACCGTTGTGGGGGAAAATCCTAGCTGTGGAGCACGGATGGAGCCGGTTTCTGTCCGCTGAAGACAGAGCTCCTCTCCAGTGCGTCCGCTCGTGAGCCCGCCCAGACACGCCCCCAAAGTCCTCTTTTCTGATGAAAGCAAATTTTGCATCTCATTTGGAAACCAAGGACCCAAAGTATGGAGGAAGAATGGAGAGGCACACAATGCAAGATTCTTAAAGTCCAGTGTGAAGTTTCCACAGTCTGTGTTGATTTGGGGAGCCATGTCATCTGCTGGTGTTGGTCCACTGTGCTTCATTAAGTCCAGGGTCAACGCAGCCGTCTACCAGGAGATTTTGGAGCACTTCATGCTTCCTTCCACAGACGAGCTCTATGGGGATGCTGACTTCATTTTCCAGCAGGACTTGGCACCTGCCCACACTGCCAAAAGCACCAAAACCTGGTTCAATGACCGTGGGATTACTGTGCTTGATTGGCCAGAAAACTCGCCTGACCTGAACCCCATAGAGAATCTATGGGGCATTGCCAAGAGAAAGATGAGATACATGAGACCCAACAATGCAGAAGAGCTGAAGGCCACTATTGAAGCATCCTGGTCTTCCATAACAGCTCAGCAGTGCCACAGGCTGATAGCCACGCCGCATTGAGGCAGTAATTGCGGCAAAAGGGGCCCAAACCAAGTACTGAGTACATATGCATGCTTATACCTTTCAGAGGTCTGATATTGTTCTATGTACAATCCTTGTTTTATTGATTGCATGTAATATTCTAATTTTCTGAGATTGTGGATTTGGGGTTTTCATGAGCTGTAAGCCATAATCATCACAATTATGACAAATCATGACTTGAACTATCTTGCTTTGCATGTAATGAGTCTATCTCATATATTAGTTTCACTTTTTAAGTTGTATTACTGAAATAAATGAACTTTTGCACGAAATTCAAATTTTTCGAGTATCACCTGTAGATGTGAAATTTCTGCTCCTAGAATGCCTGACGGTGCTCCCTGCATGTTGGATCTCTCTATGTGGCCAGGCTGTGAAAAAGTCTCACACATGTGGTATGGCCATACATGGAGCGAGTATCAGAATGTATTTTGGGGTGCAATTGGAAGTATGCATATGCTGTGTGTGAGAAATAACTTGTTGCTATGACAATTTTGTGTAAAATAACTTCAAAAAACTCACCATGCCTCATACTAAATACCTGGGAATGTCTACTTTTCAAAAAGGGGTCATTTGGGGGTATTTGTACTTTCCTGACATTTCAGGGCCTCAAGAAACGAGATAGGCCATCAGTGCATCGGGTGTGATCAATTTTCAATGATTGGCACCATAGCTTGTAGACTCTATAACTTTCACACAGACCAAATAATATACACTTATTTGGGTTATTTTTACCAAAGATAGGTAGCAGTATAGGTTTTGGCCTAAATTTATAACAAAAATGACTTATCCGCAAAATGTTATCATATAAACTAAAAAAAAGTTTACTTTTTCAAAATTTTCGCTCTTTTTTCACTTATGTCGCAAAAAATAAAAAACCCAGAGGTGATTAAATACCACCAAAAGAAAGCTCTATTTGTGTGAAAAAAAAAGATAAAACGTTTGTTTGGGTACAGTGTTGCATGACTGAGTAATTGGCATTCAGAGTGTGAGAGCACTGAATGCTGAAAGTTGGTCTGAGCAGGAAGGGGGTATAAGTGTCCTGTATTGAAGTGGATAATGGCTGTGTGTTGAGTTATTTTGAGGGGAGAGTAAATTTACACTGTTATACAAGCTGTACACTCAATACTTTACATTGTAGCAAAGTGTTATTTCTTCAGTGTTGTCACATGAAAAGATAGAATAAAATATTTACAAAAACGAGAGGGGTGTACTCACTTTTGTGAGATACTGTACATAAATATTGAATCAAATCAACATACATATAAAACAAATCGATTTGGTATAACAAATATCAACACTCTACAGAAATAACGAATTATCCGAAAACAAATTATTTTCGGTGTGCACAAGTCTATTAAACACAAGTGGTTGGTGTTAGATTTATTTTATAAGACATAGGGGGAGATGTATTATATGGTACAAGTTTATTGCTCTATTGATTTCACACAATTTTTGTCATGCATTATTATCACCATTAATGCTGGTACCTCTAGGTGTGTGGCTTGTCAGGTATAGCAATAGTTTAGCAACTTTAAAGTGAACATGGTTTCCATTTAAAGAGGTAATTTCCCTTTATACTGTATGTATACAGAGGCGTAACTAGAACCTTCAGGGCCCCGGTGCAAGAAATTATGAAGGGCCCCCTGACCCCTGGCCAGGGCCCTTCCTTCTTCCCACTCCTGGGGCCCTTTACTCCTATCTTGGGTCCCTTTATTATGGTACCCCAGTGGGGCCCTTTCACAAGTTCTGCAGCAGGCCCCAGGAGGACCAGGGAAGCACACAGGGACTCTCTGAACAGCAGAAGAACTAGATAGAGGAAAATGGAGGAGATTGGGTCTTCTAAATGTCACCGCCATCCCTCCTATTCAGGTGTATAAGGGAGGCACACGGACCCCCTGGACCATGGGGCCCGGTTGCAATTGCAACCCCTGCAACCCCTATCGTTACGCCCCTGTATGTATATATTTCACTATTGCAGTGTTTTTTATAATTTAATATCATACCTTTTTGCTGCCAAAGCAGGCTATTGTAAGAGCTGTCTCTTCTCTTTTGTCCTGAGGTCTACAGTGTTTGTATAGCCAAAAACCTTTTTTTTTTGTTTTGGATAGAACAAGGAAGGGTTACAACCCCTGTCAAATTATTTAAGTCTTTTTCTTGTTTGGGTTATCATGATGTAAAGAAAGGTGAAGTACCTGTCTTATACAGTTGTCGAAAAGGTTTAACACATACCTCTTGTTCTGGGGACAACTTTAAAATGTGGGATATCCCATCACTTTCTTTCTGCGCCAGTCTTCACCAAGACAAACGCAAATTGTAAAACTACCCAGTGGGGACACAGACAGCAATAATATTTTAATATCAAAGATAAACTCAAGAAAAAAATTATACAGCTATCCACATATTTCATTCTACACAATAAAATATATACATCATAGACAGACAATGATATGCAGTATTTCTGCAGGAGGACATTATTGATTTTTTGATTTTCCGACTGGACATCTCTTCCTTTCTTATGGGATTATGAGGTTATATCATTTGGGACAAGACTATTTACAACCGGTTGAGTCTGTTTTCTCAGCTCAACAATTTCTAAGCTATGCTGAACTATATCACTAGTGGACTTACATACAGCCAATTTGTTCCATATTATGTATTTGGGTCTACTTTGGATTTTTGCTGGTTGGCTACAAGGAAAGGGCTGTAATGTTAATTGGACACTGACCATGGCCCTGACAGTGGAGTAAATACTGTATGTACAAAGTCTCTTTGTGGATATTGTGATACAGTGGTTTTCAGGCAGTGAAAATTATTGTTTTGAGCATTGTATGGAATTGGTTCTGTTGCAAACAACAGTAGCTTGCTGTGACACAACCAGCATAATTGCTTGTGTGGGGTCACCGAACCAAGTTTATAAGAACAGTGCACATTGGATTAAATTACTATGGTTGTGGTGTTGTGACATTACAAGATAAATGCAAGAAGGGTGTTATACCATTTGAAGATACTAGTCCGTGCCTATCAAATATACCACGGCAGTGCGTTCTTTGGTTACTTCCACATGGCTTATCATATATATCCATGACTAAACCAGTACAATTGCCTTTATTTTAATGTGGTTTACCAGCAGATGTTGAATCACTCCAACAGCCCTTCTTAATGTGCATTAACCCTTATAAACATCATGTTTTGAACATGCTGATTATGAAACATGGATGTATATGACTAATAAGTCTGTAAGCAAGGAACTTGTATCCCAAGTGTGCCTTAATATATGGTGGGAGCAGCAACTGTAGTAGCAATCTGTTTTAATGACTGACAGCATCAATTAATTTGCAGCACACAGGATGTTAAAGTGATTGTAAACCTCTGAGTATATCCCCCTATAGCGTGTACTAGCCTCAATCCAAATCACAAGGTGTGATTTCTGTCTCCTCTCTCTTCCCTCTGCTATCTGCATTAGTCACTTCTGACAGGTTATCCTGACATCACATAATCTTGGGAGACAGCCCTGCCTTCCCCTCCACCACACAAGGTGATTGACAGCCTTGGCTGTGCATGTTTCTCTATAAGATTGTGTACACAGGGTATGTCCTTTCCCTCCATTCAGTTCTCAGAATGCACTAATTTATCCTCTCTGTGCTGTGCAATGTGTGATGTCAGATCCCTGCCCCTTGTCTGCTGGAGCTGAGAAATAACCTTTGATCGGTGTGTTTTAGAAGGCTGCAGAGAAGAGAAAGCTACAGATAAACAGATACAACTTATTGTATTGTATTGGATTTGATTTTATATCTGCATATCAACTAAGGCTAGTCACTTCACTTGGTATATTGATAGTTTACAACCACTTTAGATGCAAATTCTAAAGATCTTTATTTTGGGGTTTACAGCTACATTACTGTATATGATGTCTACCATTGGATAGGGATCCACCATTTCTGGTGGGCAGGGTGCAGTAACTGAGTACAGAACATAGCTAATGATTGTTTTTATGAGTTTGAGGACACTGCATATTATTGTTGGTCTGTGGTGGATTTGTACTAAGCAAAAATGCATTAATGTATATATATATATATATATATATATATATATATATATATGTGTGTGTGTGTGTGTGTTAATATATAGTATGCGATGTGTAGAGGGCTATGTAATTATTTTCTGAGTTTATCTTTGATAGATGATTGAAATATTCTCACCCTATTCACAGGTTTATTTATACATTATTACCATTACTCAGTGGGATTGAATTGCTTGGTTTTTAGCACTGAAAAATGAACAGGGTTCTAATCTTTCCCTTCTTGTTGGAATACAGAAAAGTAGTTTGTGCAACAACTACATCAGCCAGTAGATAGCACTGTTTATAAGTTTGTAGCTTAATCTATGGTACTGTATTTTCTATTGTCTGTGCTCTGATAATAAAGTTCATGTTTCCTGTCTGCAGTTAAGCAGCAAAGCCCATATGGACTGTGCACTGTCTCTTCTGTGGGGCTATATTCAGAATTTATAACAGGTTATGGGCCCAGGCATAGCCCAGACACTCACCCAGACACCCAGAGAAAAGATGAGAACCCAGTAATCGCTTCGTCATATGCAGCTACAGCAGATATGTTCAAGATACAGCACCAGAAAGATGAATGCAACAGAATAACAGAAAATAGACAGTAACACAGCTACAACAAAGCTTTCATTTGCAAATCTGACAAACCAGAACCAGTCTTGGAAATTCAAGATGAAAATGCTGCTAATAAGAGACGGTACATGGAAATGTATAAATGAAGTTAGGCCAGAACACCTTTCAGATGAGTGGATAGAGAAAGATCAAAAAGCTCAGTGCACAATCTCTCTTAGCATAGAAGACGATCCAATTATACATATATGTAAGTGTGAAACTGCTTAAAGAAATGTGGAAAGGATTACAAAAGGTGCATGAAAAAGCTAATCTCAGCAATAAACTGTATTTGATTAGAAATCTATACCACAGTATGTTCTGCTCTCCTGTGACCCGGTTTCAGCAGATGTCACAGAGCCCAGGCTCGGGCAAGATCATGACAATGAAGTCGGGATTTGCCTAAATTGGCACCCAGCTCAGTCTGAGCCAGCTGTTCCTGCCCTCTCCACAGCCCCGTGCTCCAGTGAGGGGGGCAGAGCAGAGGGCTGCTGAATAACAGTCACTAGCTCTCTGCTCAGGGAGCTGTGAGAACCGAGTGATCGGCGGTGTTCGATCGCTTGGTTCTCAGTGTTAGAGGCACCGGGGGGACAGATGCAGCATCTGTACCAGCTAGGTAAATATGTTTCTTAAAGAAAAAACAAAAACCATCTCTTTTAAGGGCAAGCTTGTGGATGAATATAAGAGTAAAATAGAAAGCATTATTATGGACGGTGCATCTATCACATTGTCTGCTTTAACCACTACAGCCCCGGAAGGATTAACCCCCTTCCTGACTTTTTGTGATTCAGCACTGCGTCGCTTTAACCACTTGCCGAACGCAGTCCGACGGCGACAGAGTGGCTCGATATCGCAAACCGCCTTCATATGATGGCGGCTGCGTTATCTTTCACTGTGTTGGGGGGGCAGGGAGCGGATAGGGCGGACTTGATCGCCGCTGGCTACCCGCGATGCCCCCCCCCCCCGCAGTGAAAGAACGGAGGTCTGTGTAAGGAAACACGGATCTCCATTCTGTTAGAGGGGGAAGGGCAGTAATCACAGGCTTCCTGTATATGGAAGTCGTGATCACTCCCTTCCCCCAGCCAGCCCAGCCCATGTACAGTTAGAACACGCCCAGGGAACACAGTTAACCCTTAGAGCACCCCCACCAGGTTAATCCCTTCACTGCCAATGGCATTTACACAGTAATCAGTGCATTTTTATAGCACTGATCGCTGTATAAATGCCAATGGTCCCAATAAAGTGTCAAAATGGTCCTACATGTCCGCTGCAATATTGCAGTACCGCTAAAAATCGCAGATCACCGCCATTACTAGTAAAAAATAAATAAAATAAAAACTCCAGAAATGAATTCTCATCATCCGTACACGCTGCAACTTTTGCGCAAACCAATCAATAAATGCAGATTGCAATTTTTTTTGCCAAAAATATGAGGAAGAATATAAATCGGCCAAAACCGATGTAAAAAAAAATTTTTATATATTTTTTTTGGATTTGTATTTTAGCAAAAAGTAAGAATTTTTTTTTTTTTTGTAAAATTGTCGCCCTTCTTTTCTTTATAGCGGCGATCAGAAATGACGCAGAGGTGGTCAAATACCACCAAAAGAAAGCTCTATTTGTGGGAAAAAAAGGACGCAAATATCATTTGGGTACAATGTCGCACGACCGTGCAATTGTCAGTTAAAGCAACGCAGTGCCGAATCGCAAAAAGTGCTCTGGTCCTAAGGTGGGAAATCCTTCCGGGGCTGAAGTGGTTAACTGACAATTGCACGGTCGTGCAACGCTGTACCCAAATGAAATTGACATCCTTTTTTTCCATAAATGGAGCTTTCTTTTGGTGGTATTTGATCACCTCTGCGGTTTTTATTTTTTGTGCTATAAACAAAAAAAGAGAGACAAGTTTGAAAAAAAAACATTTTTTTTTTACTTTTTGCTATAATACATATGCAAAAAAAAAAGAAAAAAAATTATAGGCCGATATACATTCTTCTACATATTTTTAGTAAAAAAAATGCAATAGGCATATATTGATTGGGTTTCGCAAAAGTTATCGTGTCTACAAACCTTGGGAATAGATTTATGGCGTTTTTAATATTTTTTTTTTACTAGTAATGGCGGCGATCTGCGATTTTTATCGGGACTGCGACAATGCGGCGGACAGATCACAGATCAGACACTTTTGACACTTTTTTGGGACCAATGACATTCATAAAGCAACCAGAGCTAAAAATATCCACTGATTACTGTATAAATGTCATTGGCAGGGAAGGGGTTACACTGTAGGGGGCGATCAAGGAATTAAGTGTGTTCCTTCACTGTGTTCTAACTGTGTGAGGGCTGGGCTGGCCGGGGCATGAAAGATTTAACTGTTCCCGATTACAGGGAACAGTAGATCTGTGACATGTCCCCTCTCCCGTGGGCAAGCTCAGAGAGCGTGCAAACCATGCACGTGCGACCAACGTACAATGATGGCGGTTTGCGCAGCTGAGACACCGAGCCAAGCAAAGCTGCGGTGGCTGGTCAGCAAGATGAAAACCAACAATGTGATACAGAAATATAAATTAACACAGAGAATCCAAATGCTGTAAAAGAAGAAATCAGGCCACTAAAGGCTTCAATCAGGAAATCCACCAGAAGCAATAAAGGCATCCCAGCCAAACATCTGTCCTGTTGCTCACGTAGCATTAAACCAGAGCCAGATTCACGGGATGAGATGAAAATACTTCCAACCCATGAGAACAAAAGTGGATCAATAGCTTTGACAAAACTGCTTACATGAAAATGGGGGTGTTGGAATATAGAAATGTATTTTGTGCAACAACTACATCAGGGTTCACAGGACCCAGCGCAACACGGATCACGGTAAAGGGCTAATGACAGTGGCCCTTTACCAAGTGATCGCTCCTTCCAATGAGGCAGCGTTCACAATGTAAACAAACCGGGTTCATGCAGAGGTCCAGCTCTCTTCTCTCCTCACACCAATACAGTGTGCGAGGAGAGAAGAGATATTGAGTGATAAACTGTGTGTGTGATTGCTATTTTCAGCGTTCAGCAGTGCCCAGCAGTGCCCTATAGTGCCAGTAAAGTGCTTATCTGTGCCCTACAGTGCCACTAGTGCCACTACAGTACCCATCAGTGTCACTACAGTACCCATCAGTGCCACCTGTGCCACTGCAGTACCCATCAGTGCCACTACAGTATCAATCAGTGCCACCTGTGCCACTACAGTGCTCATATGTGCCCCTACAGTGCCACTACAGTGCTCATCTGTGCCCTACAATGATCATCTGTGCCCTACAGTGCTACCACAGTGTTCATCTGTGCCACATTGGTGCCACCTGTGCCACTACAGTGCCCATCAGTGCCACTTCAATGCTCATCTGTGCCATCAGTGCCACATTGTTGCCACGTCAGTGCTCATCTGTGCCGCTACAGTGCCCGGTGCCACATTAGTGCCACTGCAGTGCTCATCAGTGCCACATTAGCGCCACTACAGTGCTCATCGGTGCCACTATAGCACCCATCAGTGCCACTACAGCACTCACTACAGTGCCTATAAGTGAGTGCTCATCAGTGCTACCCTACAGTGCCCATCCGTGTTCATCAGTGCCACTACAGCGCTCACCAGTGCCACTAAAGTGCTCATGAGTGCCACTACAGTGCCCAATAGTGCACATCAGTGCCCATAAGTGAGTGTTCATCGGTTGCACCATATCAGTGGATCCTCATCAGCGCCCCTCATTGCCGCCTTATCAGTGCAAATTAGTGCCAGCTAATCAGTGCAACCTCAGTGTGGTGCATTAGTGTACATCAGTGCAACCTGATCAGTGCACATAAGTGCACCCTCATCAGAGCCCATCAGTGCAGCCTTTTCAGCACCCAGCAGTGTAACCTCATTAGAACAGCCTAATCAGCTCCCATTAGTGCAGCCACATCTGCCCGAGTGTCCCTACTACAGCTGTAGCCACCACAGCCCACAGTCACCAATATGGCAGACATTTTTTTTTCCACTGAGGAGGCATACCAACTTTTTAGTTTGACCGACGAGAGCAGCTGGGAGCTCTCTGAGTCTGATTCTGGTTCGGAATATGAACCCGTTGTAAGCAGTGGGTCTGCTACAGAATTGGAGGAAGAGGAAAGCATGCCCATGAAGCAAAGGTTTCTGGCATGGAGCAGCAGGCTACCACAAGTGGTGCAGTGACATCAAACAGAAGCTCAGTGCCATCCACCAGTAATGCAGTGGCATCCACCAGCAGCTCAGTTCCATCCACCAGTAGCGCAGTGCCATCCACAAGAAATGAAATACCACTGCAACAAAGAGCACGCACTAGCGGGGTGTAATCTCAGCCCCAAAGGGTTATCAACCATATCAACCTTCCCCATGCCCTTGAAAACCCTCTGTGGCTTCCTCCTAATTCAGGAGCGGCAAACATCCCCCTTTCACCACTCAGCCAGGTGTCCAGGTGAACACAGAGAATTTTGCCTTTATTGATTTTTTAAATTAAATTTTTACCCAAGACCTATTATCTTACATTGTGGCCCAGTGCAAGCTCTATGCACAACAGTTCATAACAAGCAACCCTGGTTCAAGAAGATATGCCCATCCCTATGGGTGGAGAGAATTGACAGTGGAGGAATTTAAAATATTTTTAGGCCTATCTTCCAACATGGGACTTACAAAAAAAATGAATTATACTCCTATTGGTTCACCTAGTGGTTCATCCACTACATGCCAATCTTTTCATCGATTATGCCAAGATCAAGATACCTTATGACCATGTGGTTCCTCCATTACAATGACAACACCCAGTTCCCTCCCCAAAATGACCCATCATATGTCAAATTATTTAAAATTCAGCCACTCCTAATTTTTTTCTCTGAGAAATTCTCCCAGTTATTTACCCCCGACCAAAATATCTCAGAGTCACTTGTTGATTTCACAGTCAGACTTGGCTTCAAGCAGTTTATCCATAGCAAAAAGGCCCGATATGGGGTTAAACTGTACAAGCTATGTGACAGAGCCATGGGATACATCTACGCTTTCCTGGTGTACGAAGGAAAGGGCACTCAACTGCATCCCCGTAAATGCCCAGGGTAGTTGGGAGGGCACAGAGCGCTGTCAGAGTCATGATTGGACACTGTCATCGTGACTTTATCCAATCATGGCTCATTCTCACCCACAGTATAAGAGTATTTTTTCGTTCTTGGAAAAAAAAAAAAAAAAGTATTTTTTCAATGGCAGCCATTTTAATTGTGATTTCGGGTTTGGAGAGAGATAGAACAGGGCTCTGTTCAGGGCTATTAGTTAGTGTGCTATACTGTGCTATTGTGCTTCAATTGTCAGTGTAGAATATAAGTTTAGTGTCAGTCTAGGGATAATGTGAGTGTAGTGAGGTGGACCATCATTCAGCTTTGCATAGTGCGCAGCTAGAGTAGTGACAGCTCAGATAGTTTTGTTGTAGTGTAGTGAGACCGTGTCATGCATACATACATTAGTGTATATATAGAGTAGGGACTAGTGTTGAGCGAACCCGGACTGTAACGTTCGGGTCCGTACCGAACTTTAGGGTGTCCGTGGCACGGACCCGGACCCGGACATTTCAAAAATCGTTCGG
>BLSH010111948.1:508026-545140 GCA_018402905.1 Glandirana rugosa
CGGGGACGTCCAATTGGGGAAGTGACGGTTACCGGAAATGTGTCATTAGTCACGTAAAAATATCGTGACTAGCTCAGTGCTATAAAAATGCACTGATTACTGTGTAAAGGCCATTGGCAGTGAAGGGGTTAACCTGCAGGGGCGCTCTAAGGGTTAACTGTGTTCCCTGGGCGTGTTCTAACTGTATGGGGACTGCCCTAGCTGGGGAAGGGAAGTGGTCACAGCCTTCGTATACAGGAAGGCTGTGATCACAGCCCTTCCCCCTCACACAGAACGGAGGTCCGTGTTTACATACACGGACCTCCGTTCCTTCGCTCCGGGGGGGCCATCGCGGGTAGCCGGCGGCAATCGAATCCCTGGCCCTCCCCGAACACAGTGAGCGTTATCGCAGCCGCCGTCTTATGACGGCGATCTGCGATAACGAGCCACTTTGTCGCCGTCAACCTGCGGTTGGCGGTCGGCAAGTGGTTAACCTCCCTGGCGGTATGACTGAGTCTGGAATTTATTGCTGAAAGGGGTAATGGTTTTCTGCATGGAGATATGGCGTTATGTACTATAGGCCTGCAATGGTTAGTAATCCCTGGCGGTATGATTATGTCTGATTTTTGGTGCTGAAAGCGGTACAATTATTTTGCATTTATTCAATAATGTAATGAAACCAAAAACGCAGAAATTTGCTCAGTTGCAGAATTGTCGCTGTCGTCACTTTCAGTTTCTGATGATAAATTTCCCCAAAAATCAGTATCACTCAATTCTGCAAATGATTCTTATTTACTATCGGTGTTTTCTAGCTGATCAGAAACCACTTTTGACGCAAAGGGACATTTTTTGGTTGCCATGGACATTCTCATGTTTCCAGGCAGAAAGAATGACATTTATTATATAAAAGTGCATGCAGGGCACTGGGCAAACCACTAGGGGCAAAGGGAATGTGAAATGTTTTCATACAGTAATGTAATCTATAAGATTACAGTGTACTGTATGTACTGTGTGTGTTTCACTTTTTGAATTTCCCGCCGGTCTCCGCCCCCGTGCGACGCGACGCTCGCAGGGAACGGAGCCCGGAGGAACACAGAGGCATCGGAGCTGCGGACAGAGCCTGCAGACACGCTGACACCGCGGGAGGACATCGCTGGATCCAGGGGACAAGGTAAGAAACATTGCCTGGATCCAGCGATGCAAGCCCGAGTGTGGCTCGGGGTTACCGCTTTAGGTACTGAAAATCCACCCCGAGCCACACTCGGGAATACCGCTAAGGAGGTTAAAGAGACAGTCACCAGATTTATGTTATACTGCACTTCCTGTTTAATTGATCCATATTTTTATTTTGTTAAACAGACAGCACTGCCTAGATCAGCCTTTCTCAACCTTTTCAACACCGAGGAACCCTGAAAATAATTTTCTGGCCTCGGGGAACCCCTGCTAAAAATTAAAAATCTACAACTCATGATACATTAGTGTGATGGTCAATGGGAAGAACGCTCCTTACACTTGTGGTCATTGGGAAGAATGCTCCTTACACTTGTGGTCATTGGGAAGAATTCTCCTTACACTTGTGGTCATTGGGAAGAATGCTCCTTACACTTGTGGTCATTGGGAAGAATTCTCCTTACACTTGTAGTCATTGGGAAGAATGCTCCTTACACTTGTGGTCATTGGGAAGAATTCCCCTCTTACAGATAGCTAAAAAAGATCAATGGTATCATTGCGAATTTATCTGAGAGGTAGAAATTGACCATTGCTCAAGGAACCCCTAGCAACCTCTTGAGGAACCCTAGGGTTCCACGGAACCCTGGTTGAGAAACCCTGGCCTAGATGTTAAATAACCTTTTTCACCAGTCACTTTATTTCACATGAATTCACTTATTGTATATTAACACTATTGGAGATAGCGCTGCACTACACTCTGATCTTTTAACTTACTGGATAGTCACGGATAGCTATCGAAAGTGCTAGCAGCTGTCAAGAAAATTCCTTCTGTTTTTTGTTATTCAATTTTGGTATTTTCTATTGTATTTTGGTATTTTTCACATAGGGATGCAAACACACATTTTTTATCATTGATTTAATTGGTAGTGCAGGAGTACACAATCATCATTGTTTGAATTTGCAAGCATTTGATACAGTTCCCCATAAACATTTACTGTACAAACTAAGGTCCCTCAACATGGATCAAAGGGTGAGCACCTGAATTGAAAACTGGCTACAGGGGCGAGTCCAGAGGGTGGTGATAAATGGGGAGTACTCAGAATGGTCCAGTGTAGAAAGTGGGGTTCCCCAAGGTTCTGTCCTGGGACCAATCCTATTCAATTTATTCATAAACGATTTGGAGGATGGGGTGAAGAGCTCAATCTCAATATTTGCGGATGATACCAAGCTAAGCAGAGCAATAAATTCTCCACAGGATGTGGAAACCTTGCAAGAAGATCTGAATAAATTAATGGGGTGGGCAGACAAGTGGCAAATGGGATTTAACGTAGAAAAATGTAAGATAATGCATTTGGGTACCAAGAACATGAACGCAAACTATGCCAAGCTGCTGCAAGCAAAGCTAACAAAGTGTTGGCATGCAAGGGATCAACTCCAGGGATAAATCAATAATTCTCACACTATACAAGTCCCTGGTGAGGCCACACCTGGAGTATGCCGTCCATTTCTGGGCACCAGTTGTCAGGAAGGATGTCCTGGTATTGGAAAGGGTTCAGAGAAGGGCAACAAAGCGAATTAAGGGATTGGAGGACCTTAGTTATGAGGAAAGATTACAAGCACTGAACTTATTCTCTCTGGAGAAGAGATGCTTGAGAGGGGATATGATTTCAATGTACAAATGCTGTACTGGTGACCCCACTATAGGGACAAATCTATTCAGCGCAAGGGAGTACACAAAGACACGTACGTAGCCATTCACTAAAAATAGAAGAAAGGTGGTTTAACCTTAAATTGCGCAGAGGTTTCTTTACGGTAGGAGAAGTGAGGATGTGGAATTCTCTTCCACAAGCAGTAGTTTCTGCTGGGAGTATAGATATTTTCAAAAAACTATTAGATGATCACCTAAGGGACCACAACATTGAGGGATATACAATGTAATACTGACATAAAAAACACACACATAGGTTGGACTTGATGGACTTTTATCTTTTTTCAACCTCACTGAAGTGATGTCCCACAGGTGTGCAGATACGGTCTTCTTTATGTTCCTTGATGGAGGTGTAAATTCATCCTTGTTTGCAACTTCTGTCCTGTTTCCCCAACATTTTCCTGCACCTTTTGCATTGAATGAGGTACACAACATTACTAGAGGTACAGCTGTATGATCCCATGATATTGAAGGTTCCATTTGTGTGTGTGACACTTCTAGATTGATTGATCTGGTTGCACAGTTTGCAGTGTTTTTTATTGCAGGGTTTGCTTCCATTATTAGTGACTTCATAATCAGAGTGAAGTTTCCTGCTGATTAGTTTATGTCTGAGGTTGGGTGGTTGTCTGAAAGCCAATATTGGGGGGTTGTTGGAATATTTCTTTCAGAGTTTCATCCTCTGTTATAATGTGTTGTAAATCTTTGCTTATCTTTTTTATCCATTTTAGTGCTGGGTTGTATGTAGTGACTAGAGGTATATGGTCATTTGTTTTTTTCTCTTTGTATTGGAGGAGATTTTCTCTTTGGGTTTTCAAGGCCGTGTTTATGCTGTTGTTGGTGGTTTTGTCTTTGTACCCTTTTCTTATGGAAGGAGTCTGCCAGTGTTCTGAGATGTCTATCTCTGTCCTCTGGGTCTGAACATATTTGGTGGTATCTGATGGCCTGGCTGTGTATGATGGCCCGTTTAGTGTGTTGGGGGTGAATGCCAGAACTATGTTGATAGCTGCATCAGTCAGTTGATTATGCTCATAATCCAAGGTTCCACTGTATATATATATGTACTATATTACCAAAAGTATTGGGATGCATGCCTTTACATGCAAATGAACTTTAATGGCATCCCAGTCTTAGTCCGTAGGGTTCAATATTGAGTTTGCCCACCCTTTGCAGCTATAACAGCTTCAACTCTTCTGGGAAGGCTTTCCAAAAGGTTGAGGAGCGTGTCTATGGGAATGTTTGACCATTCTTCCAGAAACGCATTTGTGAGGTCAGGCACTGATGTGGACGAGAAGGCCTGGCTCGCAGTCTCTGCTTTAATCCATCCCAAAGGTGTTCTATCGGGTTGAGGTGATGACCAGTCAAATTCCTCCATCCCAAGCTCGCTCATCCATGTCTTTATGGACCTTGCTTTGTGCACTCGTCCAAATCATTTGGTGGAGGGGGAATTATGGTATGGGGTTATTTTTCAAGGGTTGAGCTTGGTCCCTTCGTTCCAGTGAACAGAACTCTTAAGGCCTCAGCATACCAAGACATTTTGGACAATTTCATGCTCCCAACTTTGTGAATTTTCTCCCCAAACCCGCTGTCACCATTTAAAAACAGCATGGCTGTGTGGGATTCATTCACACAGATCTGTGAATTAATGAACTACAAATCCTGTCTTCCACTGTGGCAGGCAGCTTGTAGTCCTTAATTAACTGTGAGGATGCTGATGAGCATTTTCTTAGTTCGTTACTCCTCCTGCACTTCAGTAACTCTTTCTATATGGGAGGTATGGCAGACAGCTGTACTGAGTGCCTGCAGGAGCCTCACAAAGCACCTGCAAAATGCTGATTGCAGGCACAATGCTGTGCAGGCTCCTAAAAATAAAAAATATAATTTTTTTTTACCTGCAAATAAATGTGCATTTATTATTTTTTTTTAAGTGCACTTTCACTTCAACAGTAACAGAGAAAGTAATGTCATCCACCAGCCTCTGTGGCCGAGCTATGTAAACCTTACAACTAAATGGTGAAAAATACAAATCCTTTCACGGGTAAAACAGCTCCCATATGTGTATTTAAATAATGTATATAGCGGCTTGCCTGCAGCTCACCATTTGTGCCTGTACAGGTGATTGAAAAAAAGCCCTTTATTTTCCTTTCCATAGAAATGAACATCATTTTCTCTGCCTCTGAGGTATTTCTTCACATTAAATGTGAGGAATTTTGTCACCCATGTTTTACGCTCCTCTAGATCAATTGTGTACTTAGAATTAAAAAGATTATAATGCTATTTTACTAATGCATTTCATGACTTATTACTCATGGAAATAGGAACTAGGGGAAAAAAGCATTGTGACAAAATATACAGAGTTCCTTTCTACTATTATTAAATCTGACTAATGGTTCTGCTTGTTAATTCTTCATCACTGCACATTAAAGAATGTTTATTACAAAGAGGTTTCTAGTTTAAAGGAAACCTGTCATTAGAGAATAGAGGGGCTGGCATCTGAAAATACTAGGTTCCTGGTTAGTTGTTTTCTGAGTCTCACACCCCAATAACTCAGCCTTGGACAGAATACAGCTCTAGGCATAATAGCATTTTTTGCACACACTTATTCCTACAACTGACTTGGATAAGGAATGCAATTGACCCAGAGAAGCTGCCCAGTTGGCACTGTGTACCTCATACCTTGAGACAACTATTGCCTAGCACACCCTTCCTTTGTAAAGTACTTTAACCAATTGCACTATTATTTCCCTGGTTTAAGCAGGGACATGAAGGTTGTCATTGGAACTCCTTGACTACAACCAATAGAACCGGTCTTCCAGAAGAGGGTCCGGCTGGAGTGTGACTGGACCATGTGGGTGTGCCTCATTCATTAGTCCTAATGAACTCTTCATATTTTAGCTGGCGGTGTAATTACTGCCCCAGACCTCTATTTCTTTCAATAAACAATATAAGTGTGGGCACCCGCTAGCCACCTCTCTGTCCCTCCCCTCCGTTGCTCCGGACCTTCCCCCAAATTGGGAACCTCTCCTGAGTTAGGGCCTGGACTGGGCTGCATTCATTGCTTTCTGTGACCATTTCAAGTGGACTCTCTTTGACCATTGCTGATTGTATCCACCCACCCTCCTAAGAAAATAAGGAAGACCTTATTTTTAGAGGTTAAAACACGTCGGGACAACGGTGGTGGACCCACAATCTAATTCCAACTGTTTGCATGGACTTTATATCCACAAATTCATGCATGGTCATAAAGATGGTGCAATAAGAGCTAATGTTCCTCTAATGGTCTTCTTTTATACTAATTTTCTTACAAGATTTAAATAAAAAAGATATTTTATTCAAAATGCATATTAAGTTGATATTGTGTGATTTCTGTTGCAGCCAACAGTCCCATGGGAGATATCTTTGTATCAATATTAATAAGGGTGGAGCAGCTAATATAACCCATGGGTGTTTTGCCAACAAACTTTCTTATAATTGGGACCTCAAGACTTCCACCAGGCTTTTGGCTCATGCTCTTACCTTGTGGATGATTCTGCTTTTTATCAACCCATTATGCTGCTTCTCTTTTTACTGTCCAGTCACAGGCTGGTTAGAAATACAGATTATTTGGTAGATAAAATAACCCCCACATATGTATTTCATCTGTGTGTTCATACACTAAGGGATTTATTTATAGAAATTTTGCAGGAGGAATATCACAAGCATTCACTCAGCCGTAACAAATTTCTCCAGTATTTTGACTAATAGGTTTATTTCCTATGATTGTCAGCTCCATCTAGAGGCCATAATGCAGCATTTTCCTGAAATACTGCAATCAGGAAAATATCATATTATAACCATTATATGGAACCAGTGGCATAGCATGGCCAGGGCCACAGGAATACGTGCCCTGGGTGCAAAATTATTAGTAAGAATTTGGAGTGAGAAGAAGTGGGAGATCAGTCTGTGCACACTCCCATTCTGGTTGTATTAGCTCCCTCCTTTCTCTTTTCCTCTTGGGCTTTAAGGCCAGGTCCAGCTGAGTGGTTCTGGGTCAGAGTGAGTGGGGTAAAGAAGAGCAAGTGGCGGGCTCTCACTCAGTGTGTGGCAGTGCACTGCTTGGTACTGGGGTTAATTGGAAGGCCGGTTATATGGAGTTGGGATGCACAATAAGTGGGGTGGAGGGACTTGGTGTGCACAATAGGGAGGTAGGAGTTGGGGGCACATTGAGGGGATGAAAACAGTTGGGGTGCACAATGAGGGGGCACACAGGGGAGCTCAGGTAAGGCACAGATTTTCCTAATGGTCAATGGTGGCCACTCCATTAGGGATGCCACCCCCTAATCCATGTGCCTGGCCCCTAATCTACATGCAGGGTGCTGGACACATGGATTTCAATGGGGTTTTTTTTTTTTTGAAGCACATGATTAGAGCCTGAGGCTCTAATTGGCTTAAAAAAAGGATGGGCTTGGGGCGTAGAGCACTGCGCTCTGAGCCCACCCAGTTGTGTGACATTAAAGAATTAACATTTGCTAATGTCTTCCTGCTTCTCCTCCCGGCCAATCAGGAGACGGGTCCTGAGACTTGGCTCTTCCCTCAGCAAGCTGGAGCGAGGAGCAGCATCAGCCTCCTAAGGCAAGGCAACTAATCACCATCATCCGTCTCCCACAAGGGGGGGGTGTAGGTGGTGTTTGTGCGAGTGAGGGGGGCAAGTTTGTTTGCCGCCCCCCTAAAAATATTGGTAAAACAATGGGTGTGGTGAAAACCCTGAGTATATGCCTGAGTATATGCTAACATCCCAAGTTACAGAAAAGGGCAAAAATTACCCTCCAAAGAAGGGACTTTTTGAGGCATAACGGAAAAAGATAGTGGGGACAACTGACAGTATATGACACCTATACATGGGCTAAGCAGATGTACGAAAAACCTCCTGAGTATACAAAAAAAAATCTGGATGTTTCATAGTTTTTTCTATACTCAGGAGGTTTTTCATACATCTGCTTAGCCCATGTATAGGTGTCATATACTGTCAGTCATTGTATTTATGTGATTTTGGACCTTTTACAGAGGTCCTTGAGTCTACAAGCATTTTATCACATTGCTAAAAAAAATACAATTTTTTTATAAACTCGTTGTCCCCACTATCTTTTTCCGTATATGCTTCAAAAGTCCCTTCTTTGGAGGGTCATTTTTTTCCTTCCCCTAAAAATATTGAGCACCAGCCGCCACAGCTAAAGGTGGGCTCAGAGAGTCATCACAGTCCACAGGTTAGGGGGCATAATACTTGCCTCATGCTAGCTAGGCCACTGTGTGGAGATCTAAGACCCAATACACACTATTCAACTTTTTTTGTCAAATTTCCATCAGATTTACCAAAACCATGTAGTGCAAGGGCCTGCCTGATTACATACAACTTGAAATTCCTAAGGTTTGGTAAATCTGAAAGATAAAATCTACAGAAAATTGGATAGTGTGTATCCAGCTATAGTTAATAAACCTTAGACAAAATATGTGGAAAATGTGCAACTTTTTTTTTAATAAATAGACCCCTAGGGATGTGAATACGATTCATGGGGGTAGTTCAATATGAAGCTAAGATCATGAACATGACAATATAAGCTTAACCTCAAAAGTTCAAAACGAACCTTAGAAAGTATTATTTTATTAAAAAAGCTGTTGATGCTTGGAACTGACTTCCAGCAGAAATAGTAAGTCAGTCAACAGTATGTGATTTTAAACATGTTGGGGACAAACAAACTATACATCTATACTCAGACAAAAGGTTATAAAATAATCAAAAAAGTGTGGCAGACTCGATGGACCACTTTGTATTTTTCTCTATTCACGCTTCTGTGTTTTTATGCCTTGAGTTTACCTTTAAATGAAATACAGTTGACCTAAATCCATTGTATTTTCTCTTAAAGTTTAACCTGTTGCCATCTGCATAACACATTAATGCGGTGGCAAAAGTATGGGATTTAATGCCCAGATTTTGCATATACTGTATGCATCGCTGGGTGACCAATATTTGCGTGCTGAGAGTGTGCTCACCGAGACCAAGGACAGCTTTCTGTCCAGAGTGATGATTGTAAGCTGGCAGGACCAGCTCCTGGTCAAATGACCTCTGTGACAGCCAATCACAATAATTGTGTGATCGCCACCCCCCCCCCCAACCCCGTGCCATTTAAGGCACACAAGTGCAGCCACATTTATGAGGCGAGACAGTGGTGCAAAGTCTACGGAACTACAAGCTTTGAAATTACTGTCATCTTCCTTATGCTGGGCAACCATATAATACAACCACGTTTAAGGGTGGTCTACTTCTGTCATCGCTCTGGTCCTTTCTTCTCACAGATCTTAGGGGGGAACAGATGTGCAGATAATTAGAAGGCAGGTCCAACCTGTCTACCGCGGTGCGTTCTCATTCCGAAAGCAACGTTCACAAAATTCATAGTCATACAAACATGTTTGCTAAAGCCTAGGAGATGTTGTTTGATAAATACATTTTGTAGCAGGCCATCCCTCCAGGTGGCACGGGCCCTTCTCCAGATGGCCCAGTACACTTGCTGCTGAAGCAGGACGTAAATATTTTCAAAGTGCCTGGAAATAGACTGAGGGCATTCAAATCCTGGCATCGAGTCTCGACACTGGAAGGCACCAACCCCTTGCATTTACCTGCAGAACAGAGAAGTGGGCAATGAAAAGACTGCTAATTAAACACGTACTAAATGAGTCAGAAAGGAGGCTGACAAGTTCCTGTGCCAGCGGATAGCGTTCCACCTTATCTCCCTTGCTGTGTCATTAACACGCTGCTGGCACATTTTTACTCCTGAAGAATAATTAAAGGAAGGGGCGATTATATGATACCTCATCTCCTACAGCGAGAGCTCCATGCTGTGGGATGGAAGCGTCTCAGAACAGTTTGTTACCAGAGAGGGGCTGCCTCTTGTACAAACCTAGCAGGTTCCAAAGGAGCACTAATCCTGAAATGTTCAATTCTGTAAAAAGCAGCTCATAGAGCTTTGCAAAGAATTTAAAGCAGATATGAAAGACATAAATGAATGCAGCTCTGTATTTGTGAATACAGCATTAATGTGTATCTCTAGGCAAAACCTTTTTTTTTTTCATTTTAAATAGCATAAGGAAGAGTTAGACCCTCTGTCAAGTTTCAGTGTCTCTGTCGGGGAGATGCATCCCTACATTGTACTGGTAACCACTGCCACCAAGAAAGAAACGTAGGAACATAGAAGAGTGAAGGCACAAAAAAGACCAAGTGGTCTATCAAGTCTGCCCAATAATTTTTTTTTAAAGCGGTAGTAAACCCATCCATTTAACAGTTTAAAAACCAGTTACATTTCCGGCACGTACCGGAAATGTAACACTCCCATTGGTTGTGCTCTAAAACAAACTGTCAAACCAATCAAGTGGCTGGTGTCATAGCTGATCACATGTGCAGCATCAAGGCAGTAGTAGATTAAACAGAAACCAAGATGGCATATTCCTTGGCTGAAAATGATAGGAGGGTTTACTACCAATTTAAATAGTATAGATCTATGTTTGTTCCAATCATGTTTGAATCCACTTACTGTTGACTGGCTCACTATCTCTGCTGGAAGTCTATTCCAAGCATTGACGCATTGACTATTCTTTTGGAAAATTAAGACTTTCTAACCTTTGAGGTCATATCCCCATTTTCTTGATCTTGGCTTCATATTGAAAATGCTGCCCTCCCTAACCTTATTCACCCATCTTGATGTATTAAAACATTTCAGTCACGTGATGTCTCCCCTCTACCTTCTTTCCTCCAGACTGTACATATTGGAGGAGATTTACTAAAACCAATTAGCTCCTAGGTTTTAAGCCCGGTTCACACTGGTGCGATACGAAAGTCCCTCAACTTTGCCCTGAGACTTCAGTCTGACTTCCATGCGACTTTAATGAATGGGATCCAATTTTGATCAGACTTTGAGATAAGTGCGACTTGTCCTTTGACCAATGAAAACATTTCCTTTGGTTCTGGTATGGATGAAACATCACACCACACTATGAGGTCAAGTGTGTGCAATGTTAGCAATGCAAAATCACAAAGAAAATGGCATGGGCCCCCCGCCCCCAAAACCATACCAGACCCTTCGGCCTAGTATGGATTTTGAGAGGAAATCCCATACCAAAAAAAAAAAAATGGTGTGGGGTTCCTTCAAAATCCATATCAGGCCCTTATCTGAGCATGCAGCCCAGAAGGTCAGGAAAGGGGGGATGAGCGAGTGCCCCCCTTCCTGAACCATACCAGGCCACATGCCCTCAACATCAGCAGCGCCCCAAAGCATCTTGTCCCCATGTTGATGGGGACAAAGGCCTCTTCCCCATAACCCTGGCCGGTGGTTGTAGGGGTCTGTGGGCAGAGTGCTTATTGGAATCTGGAAGCACCCTTTAAGAAAGGGGGCCCCCTGGATCCCGGCCCCCCTATGTAGTGTAAAAAAACACATGAGATGGTTTTTGACAAGTCCTGTATTAAAAATGAATAATGTCCCCCGTGGTAGCTCCAACATCAATCACGATGTCTACCACTGCAGCCGACCCTATGAAAAAAAAAAAAAATTCTCCTCCACCAACGCTGGCTCACACTATTCTGTCAGCTCCTATGTCTGACAGCTCTTATATAACTAAGGGGCATGGCCATCAGGTGATGTCACCTGGAGACACCCTTTGTGACATCATGGACCGGGTTCATGAAAGGGCCTGGTTTGGATTTGGGGAGGGGGGACCTCATGCCGTTTTTTTTTGGATGATTTTGCATTGCTAACATTGCACACACCTCGGAGCACATGTCGCATGTCACAAGTCGGTTCTGTTAACATGATGATCTGACTTGGATGCAACTTCCATTCAATTCTATGGGCTGAAATCACAAGTCGGACCAAACTAGCGCAGGAACCTTTTCCAAAGTCGGACCAACACAAGTCGGACCAGTTAAGACGGCTGTCATAGGGAATCATTTTTTTTTTACATGTCATGCGACATGTGCTCTCTCAGTCGGAGCGTATGTTGGACCAGTGTGAACCGGACCTTAATTTTAAATCTAAATAGAACAAGCTGAAATTAGAAACGGATTGGGTACAATGCACAGGTGCACCAGATTCTGTGTAATTCAGTTTTAGTAAATCTTTCCCATTAGGCCCCTTTCACACTGGCTGTCTAACCAGGTCCTCCTGTTAGTTTTAAAGGCGGACCTGATTGGACCCTGCATTGTCCTCTATGGAGCAGCGGATGTCAGTGTGCACATGTCTGCTGACCCCCACCACCATCCGATTCGATCCTGTCCACCAAAAACAGATGGATGGTAGTTGTATTTTCCATCCATCTGGCGGATCGGATGACATCAGATGAAAACGGCCAGGAGGTCAGTTTCCATCCGATTGCCCCAAACGGGTGAGTGGGACTGTGTCCGTGTCTGCTCTGCATAGTGGAGCAGACAGGAACCTGTCATCCGCCTGCTCAGCGGGGATCAGTGGAGAGTGGAGAGATCCCCCGCTGAGCAAGCAGATTCCTCTTAGCGGAGGAGCTCATGTGAAAGGGACCTTAGGTTCCTGAAGTCTCCCCTGATATGTTTTAGTACTCACACCTATCACCATTTTTTCTTGCCCATCTCTGGACTCGTTCTATCTTATCAATATATTTTTATAAGTGAGGTCTCCAGAACTGGACACTACATTCTAAATGAGGTATCACTAAAGATCTATATAGGTGAATCAGGACCTCCTTCCTCCTGTTAGTGACCCTTCCAGTGATGCATCTTAGCATTTTATTTGCTTTTCCCACTACCTGGCCACACTGTGAGGGGAAATCCAAAATTGTCTCCCCCGGAAAGGGATCAAATGTTCCTAAAGACTGGTACACACAATGAGAACATCGGATGAATAATCGTCCATTTTCATTTGCATTCTAGTCTCATATCAAAACTAAAGAGGTTACTAAAGTTACGAAAATTCTCATATGATAGATTACACATTTGGAAGTTATGTAATGTATTGTATCATGTTGTAATGTATTCAGATGTTTCTGAGCATGCGCGGTCTTGGTTTTCCCATTTTTTTCAGATGAATACTGTACTGATTAAATGAAAATCGTATGTTGTGGTATCATATGAGAACATTTGTTTGTATTGCTGTGTACTAATGATCAGATTATTGTACAATCGCTTTGAAAGCAGTAGTTTTCAGCTGATTTTCTGATCGTGTATTAGGCTTAAAGTGATACTAAACCCTAATTTTTTTGAGGACTGTGGAAGAACGGGAGGATCAGAGAAGACAAGATTAAACAGCCTTTTTACGCAATGCAGAAGATTAACCCCTTAGGTTCCACAGTGAGTATAACAAGCATGCTTCAAACTGTGTGTGAAAAGTATAAATTAGCAGGAGAAGCCATAGCAGTGTTCTAAAATTTAGAACAATAATATGGCTCTCTATGCGGCTGGAAGAACTGTAATATGGCTCTATCCCCCTGCAATAGGCTTTTCCCATACACTTTGAAGATGATTTTAGAACACTGCTATGGTTTCTCCCGCTAATTTATACTTTTCACGCACAGTTTGAAGATGATTGTAGAACAGTGAGATGGCTTCTACCGCTAATTTATATTTTTCACACACAGTTTGAAGATGATTGTAGAACAGTGATATGGCTTCTCCCGGCTAATTTAAACTTTTCACACACAGTTTGAAGATGATTTTAGAACACTGATATGGCTTCTCCCGCTAATTTAGACTTTTCTCACACAGTTTGAAGATGGTCCACATCCACCTCCATTTTTGATTTTTTATGTGATTTTAGTTTAAAAATGCTTTTAAGTTATTTCCCTGTTCCCATTTCTTTGTAGGGCACTTGTCCGACCCTTACCCCCATTTTCCTTCCTTTTGCAGACCTCTAGGACTTTCCAGGACTTTGTTACAGCAATTTTCAAAACTTTTATTAAATTACCAGAACCCCGGACCTGAACCCGAACCCGGATTTTTTTGAAAACTTTACAGTTCGGGTTCGCTCAACTCTAGTTAAGATGCATTTGCATCATCTGATGCATTTGCATCATCTGAGAATGCAAGACGTTCTGTGAATGTGCCCATGTAAGCAATGTCCTGTGGTTACTAGGCGGCAGGGCAGCCCCTCAATCCATAAGACAGTGGTGATCACTGTGGTAGAGTTTCAGTTTTTTACACTTTCATGAGGTTTAAATATATCTGCCTAGCCCATGTTTATGTGTTATGCACTGTGATCCACTTTATATATGTTACTGTGAATATTCATTATTGGTCCTTGCTATTTCAAGGCACTTTTTATCTTAATTGTTAATAAAATGTAGACGTTTTTACAATTTGTGTTGTCCTCACTGTCTCTTGTCTGTATATGCCTCAAAATACCTTTTTTGAAGGGGTTTTCAACCTTTTTTTTTTACTGTGTGAAAACTACATCTACTTTCTGCTTTCACGGAGATCCCACAGGTATGACATATACATACTAACACTCGCTCAAGCTGGACCAATGTACAGTAACTATGCAACAAAATACATACCTAGAATTCAGCTTTAATTATTACTGAGCTGCATTCATATTTTTCCATCATATCTGCCTAGAGTCTAGTTTTAACTTTTTTTCCAGGTTGAAGGATAACCATTAATTCACTTGAGAATTACAGGGGATTAAAGGGATTTAAAACCCCAAACAAACCTTCATTTTCCAATCTTTAGATATGTGACACCTGTGCTAAAGTCAATTCTTCTTAGTGTATAAAAATTTTCAAGCTTGACAATAAATCAATGGCAGAGCTTATACAGCCTATCCAACATAACCTCATGCACTGTATATCTGCTATACTATCGGCCTTCCCGCCGATGTTCTTATTATATAACGCAGTGCAATGAATACAAATAATCAAAATTACACAAGCGCACAGCATGCCTGGTTCATATTCAAAATGTCAAAAATTAATACAAACCACTTTGCCCAGTATTCACCTAACATTTCCATTGTGTGCTCTTTTTTAGAAGGGGCGGTAGACAGTTGCTCCCATTTTTTTCCTGGAGTACAATTTTAAGAGCTGCCTTTGTAGCCTAAGGGGGAACAGTAGGTTCAGATGCGTGTTTCTTTTTTCCAAAATTAGTTTTATTGAGAAGTTGTAATAAACATTACATGTAAAGGGTAATATTCAACATCCATTACATGGGCTCAGTGGCCGAAAAGAACATATTATGATAACACATGGTTATTACATTTGGTGGAGTACCGATTGTTAAGTATTGTTTTATAGATCAGATATTACCTTCTCAGAAATTGGTACGTAGGAGGAGGTACATGGATTCTTCTGTGGTAAATGTTGCATCCAGGGTAGTATGTTTGAGTTTGTTTAGGTACCACATGTTCAGGAGATAGGGTTATGTCGAGTTTGTCTGTGGACAGGTACGTTTGCGTATTGTGTCAGCAGCGTGGAGGTCGCAGGTATCTGATGGTTAAAAGTACGTGATGTATATTGTGGAGTCATGAGGTTATGGTCGGTATGAAGGCTGACATGCCAGCTCTCAGTCTTTATTGTATGTGAATCACCATTTATAGCAGGGGAGAAAATGAAATGGGTATTTCACCAAAAGGAAAGGGGGGGGGGGGAGTAGAGACGGTGTGGATTTGCTCAAAAGGAAATTAGCCGATGACAAATGCATGTTTTTACCATCCACCCAACTGCAAGTTTAAATAAGCCCCTAGGCTAAGTTTACACATGTGGCTGACGTTGCCACTTTACTGAAAATCAATCCACCGCAGGTCACGGTAGATTTGACAGGTGGTGAGGAGGAAACATGTTGTCTCCTCACTGCCTATTTTAACCCAGTAAATGCTGAACCACTCTGTCGCACCTGCATGCATTGCAGTCAGCTGCAGGGTAATTGTGGCACAGCCGCACTTACTTAAAGTTGTGCTTGGCCGTAATAATGTCTGTCTAACATGATGGGGGGACCATTTTTGCTGTGGTGTTGAGGCATAGCATCACACCCATGACATATGTACAAACCACTCTTTTTTAAAAGTATTCAATTTATATATATATATTATATAAGCTGTGCAAATATTTAGTGAAAACATTTGTAAATAGATTGCTTTGTGGTGGATTTATATTACATTTGCATAAAAATGTTCCAACTGAAAGTGCATGTACATTCGTTCTGTGGGAATGGGGCAAAAAAAAAAAAGAAGATTATTAAGCTTTATCCTGTTCTGGTCTAATATTTTTTCACTGATATAAAACAGAAAATACTGCATTTGGCCACAAGATGGCGATAAGTATAATTGGAATGTCATATGATACTTAGAGCCATCTAGTGTCCAAATGCAGTATTTTCATTTTTAAATCAATGAAAAAAGTTTGTCCAGTACAGGAAATAGCTTAACGTGTTTGTAAATCTAAAAACAAAAAAAATTGCACTAGCACTTTAATTTAGTTAAATGTGATTTGTCATGTTACTATTATTGTACTTCCTGCTGATGTTCTATTTTACATTGTTGATCCTGATCTCTCCTCCTACAAGTAAACTGCCAGCCAATCAATGCTACCATGGTCAGTTTAAGTCTTGTGTCATCCCTCTGAAGATACAGGTGCGCTGCGCAAGAGCACAGCATGCCAGTATGCTGTGTATTCAGGACACAGCCATGCCCCCCACACATTCCTCCTGCCTTGACTGACTAGGGGAAGAGGGAAATTATGGTTTCCACCTGGTCAGATTGTGTTCCATTGCCATGGAAATGCAGAAGCTCAGTAGCAACATAATTTCCTGTAATCACGTACATGCCCCCACACCGGATATACTGGTGGGTCCGTGCTTTGCTGTTGAAGTTATAGAGATCATGTGACCTGCACATCTGAAGCCAGAAACAGGAATAAAGGATTTTTTTATCAGATTTTTGTAAATAAAAAACAAGCACACAGTCATGACAGCCATTCATTTCTCCACATAAAAATTATTTTAGGATTGCTAAGGTTCACAACTACTTCAATAACATTTGTTTTTGCCTTATTGACATAGAACAAAGGTACTTGCGCTTTCAGTGAGCGAATTGCTATAATATTTTTATTATAAATTTACCAATTTGTGTGTAATTGTCCAAAAGATATACCCTTTATATCAAAGTTCACCATACTCAAGCCTCTGCAAGAAAATAAAAAAAAATGCTAGCACATGATTGATTGTTTGAAGTGATCGCTGCTTTATCCTAGAATAGTCTTTCTATTTCTTTAGTAAATCAGTCCCTATGTGTTCAAGTTCATGGAAACCTTGGATCACTCAATCAAATAGTATTATCGGTTATACACTGGGAAATACCGGTGGCCCTTTACAAAACGCCAGGTTTGGTAGATTAGCAGTTCATGTCTTGGACTCATTTTTTTAAGCTTATCTCAAACGTTGGAGGAACAAAATGCACATAATACATCTGACTTTTACTGCTGAATGGCTAAGCAAAGGGCCTCCAAGTGTAGGTATCATTCCATATGATACATCCCACTCTATGATTACATTCCTAGGGAGCTCAAATAAGATAGTGTTAATAATGTGTTTTAGCACTTTATACATTACACGCACATCAAGGAGCTGTGAAGCTTGTTAGTCATAGCTGTCGACATTCTGTTATGATCAAATGATCACTTTTGATAAACCTGAAGGAAACATTGATAGATACAGTGGATACAACCATATAATGGAAAGTAAACTTAGTGGTGTCATAGACCCATATATTCAAGGAATTTAAATCATGTGACCTTAAGGTGGCTTTGTTGATTTTGACATGTGTGTGATTGCTTAATGGAGATGCAAATTTTAGATCTTCATTAGAAAATGGTGAGACACGTTCAACTGTATATTAGTTGGGCCCAGTCCCTTGACTTGGCTAATGTGTTTGACATTGTTTCTGACTAATGTTACCCTATATATTTGTTAACATCCAGGTACTCTAATTGTTAATGTATAGGTGAAGTAACACGTACTGTGCCCTTTCTGTTATTCTTGACGAAAACTAATAAAAACTTTGGACAACAAAATGGTGAGACAACCAAGGTAATCCAGGGGGAGTCTTGGATTTCAAGAGAGAACAGAACATAACCATGACTAGGGATGACTACACGGGTTTTGGCAGAATTTCACTAAAACAGCAACTCATTTTTGTTCATTTTGATGGTTAGGTGAACATTTATTGCAAATTTTTAAAATACTTATTTATAAATACTTTTGGGTTGTGGGGAAGTTTGTTAGTGTGTGTGTGTGTGTGTGTGTGTGTGGGGGGGGGGGGGGGTGTTATGAAAGTTTAGTTTATTTCATTCAGTGTTCTTTGTATTTATGTTTTTCCTTTACTTTGTGCATTTGATTATTATTGTTCACTTTCATATTTGTATTTTAATTATTTATTTATTAGCTTATATTTTCCTTGCATGGTGGAGTGTCTGGGGAGCCAAGTTTCCCTAGGAATGGGGAGACTTGGAGGGGGAGAATTCATTAGGGTAAGATTACAGTGGCTAAAAAAAAAAGGGGGAAGTGGGAGGGTCTTCCCCAAAGATGCGGGGACAGGTCAGAGAGATTGTGTTAAAATCTTCCTAGACTAAAAAGGAGCAAGGTGGGAAAGGCATAATTAAGCCAGGGTTCCCAAGTCTTCAGAAATTTTGAGTGGGTCATCTAGAATGCTGGACATTTTTTCATGAAGCATTATCATGGTCAACCGGTCTTTCACTTCCTGAAAGGGGATGGGGGGTTTTTCCAGGCCTTGGTTATGTTCTGTTTAGTGACCAAAAATAAGCAGGTTTGTAATTGATGATGGAAATGGAATAGGGTTTGGAGTAAGCCCCCCAACCAGAGGTGACATTTTTTTAGCACAAGAACAGATTTAGGGCAGTTAAAGTGATACTAAAGTCTGGCTCTTTTTTTTTGTTAAAAATAACAATCATGTTATACTTACCTCCTCTATGCATTTGGTTTTGCACAGAGCAGCCTGGATCCTCCTCTTCAGCCCCCCCCCCCCTCAGCGCTCCTGACTCCTCTCTCCTGTTGAGTGTCCCCACAGCAAGTAGCTTGCTATGGGGGCACCTGGGCCGAGCTGTAGCTCCATGTGTCCATTCAGGCACTTAGCTGTGGCCCAGCCCTGCCCTATCTCCTTTCTCTTTTCATTGACTCACTGACTTTGATTGGCAGCAGCGGGAGCCAATGGTGCTTCACTGCTGTCTAAGCCAATGAGGAGGGAGAGCCCAGACAGCTGAGTCTCTGATGCAACATCGCTGGATCAAGATGTCTCAGGCAAGTATTTTAGGGGGGCTGAGGGGGGCTGCTGCACACAGAAGGTGTTTTATCTTAATGCATATAATGTATTAAGATAAAAAGTGTTCTGCCTTTACAACACTTAAAGAAAGCTTCAATAATAGGTCAGAAGCTATAAAAAACCCATTGAGACCTTTAAAGCTACCAAAATCCCTATTGTCTCTAGTGCAGTATAATTCACTAGGCAACTAGGCCTGGGGCCCGATGTCAAGGGGAGCCCAGCTAGAGAGGTTGTACTTGTAGGCAGTTGGTGTGTGATGGGGCCATGACAATGCAAACACTGCTAATGAATGATGCAGCTTTTCTGTGCCTATTGCATTGAATACCAATGTCAATCAGAGGGCTGGGGGGGGGAGGGGTCAAACATGCTACCTTGCCTACGACCCAATTCTGTCTTAATCCATTTACAACTGAATCCAATGAACTTTACCAAAATGGAGAAATTACAAAGATATCACAAAAATCTAGACAAGTAAAATAAAGGATTTTAAAAATACCAATTAAAAACACACTATATAAAATCAAGCATTTTTATTTTTAGTATTAAAAATGTTTATGATAGAATGTGTATTTCTTGCTGTCCCTTATACATAACATTTAATTTCTCGTAGTGCACCCCAGACAAAGAGATGGCCGGCTGGGTGCTGTTTTTTAAATATCTAACTCCGCCAACATCCCTATGAGTATATACATATGCAAAATGCAAATGGAATTTTTAGGGCAGAGTGAAAGATGGTACATATTTAACCACTTCAACCCTGGAAGGATTTGCCCCCTTAATGACCAGGCCATTTTTTGCGATACGGCACTGCGTCACTTTAACTGACAATTGCACGGTCGTGCGACATTGTACCAGAACAAAATTGATGTCCTTTTTTTCCCACAAATAGAGCTTTCTTTTGGTGGTATTTGATCACCTCTGCGGTTTTCATTTTTTGCTCTTTAAACAAACAAAAGCGACAATTAAAAGAAAAAAAATTTTTTTTACTTTTTGCTATAATACATATCCCCCCAAAAAATAAATAAAAAAATAAATGTATTCATCAGTTTAGGCCGATATGTATTCTTGTACATATTTTTGGTAAATAAAATCACAATGAGCGTATATTGATTGGGTTGCACAAAAGTTATCGCATCTACAAAATAGAGGATAGATTTATGGCATTTTTTTTACTAGTAATGGTGGCGATCTTCGATCTTTATTGGGACTGCGACATTGCAGAGGACAGATCGGACACTTTTAACACTTTTTTGGGACCAATGACATTTATACAGCGATCAGGGCCACTGATTACTGAATAATTGTCACTGGCAGGGAAGGGGTTAAACTCTAGGGGGCGATCAAGGAGTTAACTGTGTTCCAACTGTCTGGGGGCTGGGCTGACAGGAACATGGCAGATTTCACTGTTCCCGATCACTGGGAACAGTAGATCAGTGCCATGTCCCCTGACAGAATGGGAATCCGCCTTGTTTACACTGGCAGATCCCTGTTCTGCCTCTGTAGAAGGTGATCGCGGGTTGCCAGTGGACATCAAACCGCCTCCCCGTGGGCACGCTCATGCAGTGTGCAGCGGGCGCGAGAGCGCGCTGCCATGCTCCCCCTGCAACTGCGCGAGCTGCCATACAGCTACGGCGATTCACGCAGGAGAGCTGACCTGCCCAATCAATCATGGCGGCTGGTCGGCAAGCTGTTAAATATAGTAAAATATACAAAAGCTTTATTTGTGTATAAAGGTAAAAAAAATACCTTAAAAGGGTATTAGAAATACACTCAATTAAAACTAAATAGCATAACAATGTAGAATATTTGTGAAAGGCCCTACTACTCTTGGTACTAGAGCACCGGACCAGCCCAATCAGGTTTATGGCCTGATCCCATACAGTGTTCACAGAATGACGCAACACGTTTCGGAATTGTTATTTCCTTCTTAAGGGGAAGAGGAGGGAACAAGAGAATCTACAATGCAATTACAGTATTGTAAGTATACACATAAAACATGTTATAAATACAGGTAGGTTACATTGAGGTTGTTGTTAAAGGGTAACTCCACTTTTGTGGGGAAAACAAAAAGCAAATAAAGAAAAAATAATATAACATATACAATTGCGACACAAGTCATATTGTAACTGAATGTTATCAAAAATACTTTTCCTTTTCAATCTGCAGTTCTGTAATTTTCTGAAAATGCAATGGCTACCTGGGGTTGTTCTGTACACATAATGTGTACTGACCACTCCCCAGAAACATAATTTCCTGCTTATGTGATTAGCTCACCAATCTTTCCAGAAGTCTGCACTAAGATACAAATCAGATTTCAGGCATCCCCTGCAACGAAAATGTCATTTTTGGGGAGATACTCCCAATAGGAAATCCCATCTAAATGGATGCAGGCCCTGCAATTTTCCTCATTAGAGCCCTGTGGGTGCAGCAGCTGATTGATAATTATGAAACAACTCCCATTAGACTCACTTTTCCACATGGATACAGACAAACACACATGGATGTCTTCAGAATAACAAAAGGTAGGAATCTGAAACAAAGTTTGTTAAAATCCTTGCAATGTACAGCGATCACCCAGAGGGGAATGTTTTTTTCTCAACAAAAGTGTAGTTACACTTTAATCTTGCACTTACATTGTACCAATGCATAAATTACCAAACTCTATTGGGATGTGTCACACCGCCGTTTCCAGTGTCTCAAGGGTAAGGCGCAAGGGAAGGGGAAAAAATGTCCACTGCTTCAGGACAAAATGGGGGAATAGTTGTCTCCTGAAAAGGAATAACCCAATAATCACAGTTTTACACTGTTTAAAAGCAGGGTAGCATTCCCAGCATTAAACACATCCAACCACACAGTATATTAACCACAATAGAAGGGCCTCATCATCCAGCCAGCCACAGGGCAAAACAGATCAAAGCTGGCCTTATCTGGCACTCCCAATGTAATATGGGCAGTGCAGACTCCTTTGGTCTATCATAATTACCGAGTCACCACAAAAAATTACACCAAATTGGCTCGTAATAAACAATATATATATATATATATAAAGGCCAGTATGGTGGCCTGAATTTAAGGGAGGAGCCCGGGGGGTATATAAACAGACCACCCACCTATGGTCTTTGTCGGTTCCACTGTTCCCGATTTGTTACGTCACCAGGCCGACTCTACCAGCTGACTTAGGGTTGCCACCTTTTCTTCAAACCAAACCCGAAAACTTTAGCAGCACACTGCAATTTTTTTTTTAAGGGGGAACACTGGACTCTGGTATAGTATAAGATAGAACTCTGATTTAAGGGGGTTTCTGCTCACCAGAGCCCCCACTTACCTCAGAATTCCCAGCATTCCCCCTTAAATCAGGGTTCCTTAAGCTCCCCCTTACATCAGAGTCTACAGAGCACCCCTTACATCTGAGTCCCCCTTACCTTAGTGTAATCATTTGCTCAGGGGCAGGACAGAGAAGGGAGAGAGGAAGCCTTTGAACTTAGTGGTTGTGGTACTTGGTTAATGGGGAGCATAGTTGTGTGCAACCCGGGCAACAGGGGGAATCTGTGCCAATGACATTTATACAGTAATCAGTGGCTATTTAAATTTCTGATCGCTGTATAAATGTCATTGGTCCCAAAAAAGTGTCAAAAATATCCGGCATGTTCGTTGTAATATCACAGTCCCGATAAAAAATGCAGATCTCCACTAGAGTTGAGCGAACTTCTAGAAGTCCGGGTTCTGCTGGTTCGGCCGAACTTCGGGACAAAGTCCGGGTTCGCGTCCGGACAGAACCCGAACTTTGTCCCAGAACCCGAACCCCATTGAAATCAATGGGGACCCGAACTTTTAGGCACAAAAATGGCTGTAAAATAGTCCTGGAAAGTCCTAGAGGTCTGCAAAAGGAAGGAAATGAGAGTAAGGGTGGGACAAGTGACCTACAAAGAAATGGGGACAGGGAAATAACTTTAAATATTTTTAAAAAAATAAAAACATAAAAAAAGCAAAAATGGAGGTGAATGTGGATCATCTTCAAACTGGGTCTGAAAAGTATTAATTAACGGTAGAGGTCATATAACTGTTCTAAAATCATCGTCAAACTGTGTCAAAAAAGTATAAATAAGCCGGGAGAACCCATATCACTGTTCTGCAAACATCTGGAAACTGTGTGTGTCACTTTAAATGAAACCGGGAATAAGTGAACATCTGTTCTGCAAACATCTTTAAAGTCTGTGTGTCACTTTAAATATAACCGGGAATAAGTGACCATCTGTTCTGCACACATCTGGAAAGTCTGTATGTCACTTTAAATGAAACCGGGAATAAGTGAACATCTGTTCTGCACACATCTGTAAAGTCTGTGTGTCGCTTTAAATATAGCCGCTAATAAGTGAACATCTGTTCTGCACACATCTGTATAGTCTGTGTGTCACTTTAAATATAGCCGCTAATAAGTGAACATCTGTTCTGCACACATCTGTATAGTCTGTGTGTCACTTTTAATATAGCCGCTAATAAGTGAACATCTGTTCTGCACACATATGTATAGTCTGTGTGTCACTTTTAATATAGCCGATAATAAGTGAACATCTGTTCTACACACATCTGGAATGTGTGTGTGAAACTACAGCATAGAGAAGAACAGGTATATGGTTTCGCTCTGCTATAGTTTCAAACCCAGTTTGCAGATGTTTGCAGAACAGTGATATGATATCACTGTTCTGCAAACATCTGGATTCCAGATGTTTGCCTTATGAGGAAGGTGAAAAGAAGGATAGCACAAGCTGTCCTCTGTGGGAGGTGTATCATCTGTGTCCTCTGTATCCCCCCAGCCATGCTCCAGTGATGCCCATGAGCTGAGTTGGGTGCCACCCTGCTGTGAACACGGTTCCTCCTCTTCCTCCTCCTCATCATCCTCATCCTCCTCATCCTCCAGAATTGTCCCCTGGCTTGAAAATTTTGGACCTGGTGTTAGGAAGACAATCTGTGGCTAAAGTGGACTTTCTGCACCTATGCACGCTTGTCATGGATCTGCTAGCCAGCACAGGGGTCATTAAGGGTTAACAAGTGTGCAGGGTGATTTCCTTGATTGGAGCCAAGCTGCCTTATTTAAACAGCTTAGCAGCACACAGACTCTGCTGTCTGATCTACAGCGTTTGGTGTGTGTGTTCCAGAGCTTCCTGTTGTCTGATTCCTGTTCCTGTGACCTGGCTTGTCCCGACCCTGCTTGATCTCCGCCTGCACTGACCTTGGCTGCCCACGACCACTCTCCTGCCTGCTCCCTTGTACCTTTGCTGCCAGCCCGTTGACGAACTCTGCCTGTGCCCGACCATTCTTCTGCTTGCTCCCTCTGTACTGCACCGCCAGCTAGCTACCGACCCGGCCTGTACCACCACTCTATTCAACCAGCACGAGACCGGAAGCACCTCTTCAGTTGTCACCGGTGACCATCTCAACCCTCGTGCCATCCTCACTCCTGAGCCTCCTGTCTACTCTACCAGGGGTTCACGAATCAGGGTCACAAGAGAGGTTACTCCTGCATAAGCCAGACTCATCCACCAGGTACGTGACACCTGGCCTATGATGTTGCAGGAACCCACCCTCCGGGCCACTTGTGAATGCCTGGCCTGATAACCGTGGAAATTACCCCTCTTCCTCCTCCTCCTGTGCCAAATCCTCTTCCATCATCGCCCGAAGTGTTTTTTCAAGGAGGCGTAGAAGTGGGATAGTAACGCTGAGAACAGCGTCATCGGCACTGGCCATGTTGGTGGAGTACTTGAAACACCGCAATATGGTACACAGGTCTCACATGGAGGCCAACTCATTGGTGGTGAAGTGGTGCTGTTCCGCAGAGCGACTGACCCGTGCGTGCTGCAGCTGAAACTCCACTATTGCCTGCTGCTGCTCGCACAGTCTCTCCAGCACGTGCAAGGTGGAGTTCCACCTTGGGGGCACGTCGCATAGGAGGCAGTGAGTGGGAATGCCGAAGTTCCGCTGCAGCGCAGACAGGCGAGCAGCAGCAGGGTGAGAACGCCGAAAGCACGCACAGACGGACCACACATATCTGACATATCCGGGTAGTTTTTTTAGAAATTTCTGCACCACCAAATTCAGCACATGCACCAGGGAAGGGATGTGCATCAAACCGGCTAGGCCCAGAGCTGCTACGAGATTTTGCCCATAATCGCACACCACCAGGCCCGGGCTTGAGGCTCAGTGGCAACAACCACTCATTGGTCTGTTGTTCAATGCCTGTCCACAGCTGCTGCGCAGTGGGGGGTTTATCCCCCAAAACATATCAGTTTTAAAACAGCCTGCTGTCGTTTCCCCCTGGATGTGCTGAAGTTGGTGGTGAAGGTGTTACGCTGAGCGGATGAGGAGGTGGTAGAGGAGGAGGCAACAGGAGGCAAAGAGAAATGCCCTGCAATCCTGGGTGGCGGAAGGACATGTGCCAAATGGCTAGCCGCCTCAGGCCCACCCGCCACTACATTTGCCCAGTGTGAAGTTAGCGAGATATAGCATCCCTGCCCATGCTTACTGGTCCATGTATCAGTGGTTATGTGGACCTTGCTACAGATGGCGTTGCGCACTGCACACTTGATCTCGTCCCCGACTTGTTTGTGCAGGGAAGGGATGGCTCGCCTGTAAAAGTAGTGGTGGCTGGGAACCATGTACTGTGGGACAGCCACTGCCATCAGGTTTTTAAAACTGTCCATGTCCACCAGACGGAATGACAGCATTTCAAAGGCCAGGGATTTTAAAATGCTGGCATTCAGGGCCAGGGATCGTGGGTGGGTAGGGGGGTACTTCCTCTTTCTCTCCAGTGTTTGGGAGATGGAGAGCTGTGTGGAAATGCTTGGGGACAGTGGCGGACATGGTGGCATTGCTGTCACATCGTCTGTTTGCTGGGTGTCAGGTGACACTGGCACTGTAGAGGTGGAAGATGAGGCCGAGGCAGCAGCAGAAGAGGAAGCAGGAGGAGGACCAGACATTTCTTGGATTTTGAGGTACTTATTCCACTGCAGCAAGTGCTTTGCATTTAGATACCTGGTCATGGAGGTTGTGCTCAGGTTTAGAACATATGTGCCTCGCTTCAGCCTCTCATTGCACAGTGCGCAAACTACTTGTGTCTCGTAGTTAGCACATTGTCTGAAGAACTGCCACACCGGGCAACGCCTTTGAGCTGCCTTTGGTGTGCTAGGTCGCTGGGTGTGGTGGGTAGTAGCAGGCCTACTGTCTAGGGGACGCTCGCTCCGCTTTTGCAACCTGCTCCCTCTTTTACTGTGCTGCTGCCTCTGTGCGACCACCACCTTTTCCTCCAAACTGCACACGTCACTCGCATGACCTTCATTCCATGTGGGGTCTAGGACCTCATCATCCTCCACATCATCTTCCACCCACCCTTCACCACTGCCCTCCTTGTCAGTCTGCACACTGAGGAAAGCCGCAGCAGTTGGCACCTGTGTTTCGTCATCATCATCACAGACGTGCTGCCGGGGTGTTTCCATGTCCTCATCCTGAAAAGAAGTGGTTGGGCATCAGTGCACTCAATGTCTTCCAATTCTGAGCCAGGGCTATGTGGATGGCCCATGGAAAGCACAGCAGCAGAGTCATCAAAAAGCATAAGAGACTGCTGCATGACTTGGGGCTCAGACTGCTTGGCTGATTTACAAGGGGCTGAGGTGAAAGACAGATGGCCATGGGGTTCTGAGCTTTCATCAAGGGACAGGGTGGGAGACAATGCGAAGGAACTGGATGCATTGTCAGCCACCCAATCTACTGTCGCCTGTACTTGTTCTGGCCTCACCATCCGTTGAGCGCCATTCGGGCCTACCATATAACATTGAAGGTTCTGTTGGCTACCTGAGTAAGGCGTTTCACTTGTGGGTGTAGCTGGCACAGATCGACCACGTCCTCTCCTTGCAACAGGAGCTTCAGCAACACCACCAGCACCAGCAGCACCACGACCACCACCACGTCCCTTATTTGACGCTCTCCTCATTCTGGACACAAATGTACTATGTAGCACTATTTATTAATACAAAAAAAAAAAAGAATAATAAATTATTATTCTTATTTTTTAAAAAAAAAGAAAATTGTAGATGCACTTTTCATTTTTGTGCAAGAAATGCACTGATCACACCAGCAGCAGGAACCTCTCCCTACACCAGTATGAGATGATTTTAGAACGATAATCTGTCTTTCACAGCACCAACAGGAACCTCTCTCTAATGCAGTAGGAGATGGCTTTATAACGATTAACTCTCCCTCAGAGCACCAACAGGAACCTGGCCCTAATGCAGTAGTAGTTGTTTTTAGAACGATAAACTCTCCCTCAGAGCACCAACAGGAACCTGGCCCTAATGCAGTAGTAGTTGTTTTTAGAACGATAAACTCTCCCTTAGAGCACCAACAGGAACCTGGCCCTAATGCAGTAGTAGTTATTTTTAGAACGATAATCTCTCCCTCAGTGTACCAACAGGATCGTTTCCCTAATGCAGTAGTAGATGGTTTTAGAATGAGAATCTCTCCCTCAGAGCACCAAGAGGAACGTTTTCCTAATGCAGTACTAGATGCTTTTAGAATGATAATCTCTCCCTCAGAGCAACAACATGAACGTTTCCCTAATGCAGTAGTAGGTGGTTTTAGAATGAGAATCTCTCCCTCTGAGCACCAACAGTTTTGTTTCCCTAATGCACTATAAGATGGTTCTGAACGCTAAAGTCTCCCTCACAGCACAGACAGGAACATCTCCTTAATGCACTATAAGATGGTTCTGATAAACTAATGTCTCCCTCACAGGACCGCAATGAAGGTCTACCTAATGCAGTCTGGGATGGTTGTGAACGCTAATCTTTCCCTCACAGTAGCGGCGTGAAGGTCTTCCTACTCTAGTCTGAGATGATCTGACACGTGGCGCTATGTTACTCCAGCCCCATATAGAGGCTGGGTCACATGATACACTGGCCAGTCACAGCCATGCCATTAGTAGGCATGGCTGCGATGGCTTCTGAGGGCAAACTAGTGAAAAGCTTGTTGATTGGCTGCCCAGCAGCTATAGAAAAGGCGCCAAAAATACCCGAATACTGAACCTGATCCCGGACTTTTTTTTTAATGTCCGGGTTCGGGGCACGGACACCCCAAAGTCCAGTACCGACCCGAATTTTACAGTCCGTGTTCGCTCAACTCTAGTTAAGAGTAGTGTTTGGCAATCTCAACGTGCCCATAGCAGAACAAAAAGTAGAAGGCCTGGCGCAGTCCATTACCTTCTTAGGCATCACTCTAGACACCTGTGCCATGCAAGCCAGCCTACCTCACAACAAATTGACATGGATCAGGTTGGTTATGCCCGCTTTCACTCTTTCACAAGGATGCACCAAGAAACAGCTGCAATCCCTGTTAGGGGGCGGTCCTTCATTTCCAGTCTTTGGGCTTTCTCTCTCAAATTCAAGACCCCGATGCAGGTCTCAGACTTGATTTAGCAGCAATAGCGGATTTATCAATGTGGGACGAGTTCCTGACAAATTGGAACGGCATATCGATGTTCATTGCAGCAGCCTCAGATTCATCACCTCAGGTAGTTATAGATGCTGCAGCCTCTACAGGCTTCGCTGCAATTTTTGGCCATCACTGGTTTGCTGGGCCATGGCCATCAGAAATCCTCCTGATTCCTGAGTTCCGGCAATCATCTTTGCTATTCGAACTTTACCCTATCATGGCAGCTTCCCAGATTTGGGGCCACTCCTGGATGGGGAAAATGGTGGTCTTTGCCACAGACAATGAATCCACATCTGAAATCATAAACAAATGCAGGTCCAAATCACTGGCCATCATGTCCTTCCTGCGTTGACTGGTGCAACTGTCCTTACAGAATCAATTCAACGTACACTACAGCCATATCCTGGGCAAGTGCAATGCCATGGCAGACGCACTGTCCCGTTTCAATTATCCTTTGTTCTTTTTGCAGGAACTTGGAGCCGACCCGACCACCTCTGTTATCCCACCTTGGTCTGAGCTGATTTTGGGTTAACAGAACACCTGCACAATGCAACCCATCTAATCAACCAGTCATTATCTCGCAACACCCCAAAGGCCTACCATACCGCACTTATGGCAGGTTTCTAGCCTCATACACCGGGGTGGCAACAAGAGACATCAAGCATGTCTTGGCCTTTATATCACATTGCCACATGCAGCTGGCCCTATCCTTAATTACCATCAGACTCTACCTAGCTGGCGCCCAGCATTTTCTGTCCTTACAGAACTCAGCTAAGCCATCCTTATTCACAGCCCACGCAGTCAAATCCATCCTACGCGGTAATCCAGAGGAAACAAACAGGCAGTAGCAAATGTTTACCCATAATCAGTGCCATCTTCAGGGACATGTCTACCATTCTGACATGTCCCCCATTTGGGCTCTTGCCCAGCCTGTTCATCCAGGCATCCATCTACCTGGCCTTCTATGGCTTTCTGTGGCCAGGCAAGTTTACCATCAGTGGCCCCAGCAGCCAGATCCTGCACAGACACCATCTGCCGTGCTTTCCAGACCACTTTGTACTACACCTTGTGGTGTCCAAATCCCAACAGTCTGGTCTCAGGGTCGACATCAAGTTCTTCCAGACCCACAATATCTGGTGCCCAGTAGCAATCCTCGACAGATTGTTATCTCTTCTGCCCAGCCAGTTGGAATCCAGCCCGTTATTACCATTTCCAAACAATCCCCTGAGTGGCAGTCAGTTCATCAGTCATATTAAGATCCTCTTGACTAACCTCGGCCTTAACTCCAGCCTGTATTCTGGACACTCCTTCCGCATTGAAGCAGCTTCAGCTGCATCACAGCATGGGGTAAAGGACCATGTCATCAAGAAACTAGGCAAGTGGAAGTCCAACTGCTTTACCCGATACATCCCGATTCCCAAACCCTCAGGTAGAAATGTTGCAAGCATTCAGCAAGCTCACTCAATAAATGCTACCAGTCCAATAAAGAAATTACTTCCCTAACCAAGTATATTTGCCCTCTCTTTTGGCATACTGTCCAGCCAAACAGGGCACACTGCAGGTCTAGTTTATGTTGTAAGCCTTGTCACATGTTTATGTGGCTCATATCTGTCTCAGTCGTAGGGCTTCAACCATAAATAAGAAGGCCAGTATGGTAGCCTGAATTTGTGAGAGGAGTCTGGGGGGTATTTAAACAGACCACCCATCTGTGGTCTTTGTCGGTTCCAGTGCGCGATACCCTCCCACCCATTCCAATTTCAGGGCACTTCTCAACACATTCTCTCCATAATCATCCATTAATCATCTTTGGCATATCGTCCAGCAGACCAGGGCATACTGCAGCTCTAATTTATGTTGTAAGTCTTGTCGCGTGTTTATGTGGTTCATATCTGTCTCGGTCGTAAATATATATACTGAATGGGTTGTCATACTTTAACTACTTGCACTCCGGAAAATGTTACCCCCTTCATGACCAGGGCATTTTTATTGCTATTCAGCACTGCTCTACTTTCATTGGCAATTGAGCAGTAATGCCACACTGTAACCAAACTGAATATATATACTTTTTTTCACACAAATTGAGCTTGATCACCACTGGGTCTTTTATTATTTAACGAAAAAGACCAAACATTTTGAAAAAAAACTATATTTTCTACTTTCTGTTATAAACATATCCAATAAAAAAAAAACACATTTCATCATAAATTTAGCCCAAAATGTATTCTACTGCATGTCTTTATTAACCACTTCCCATCCAGCCTATAGACAAATGACGGCCGGGCGGGTGTTTCATTCTCTTGACCGGACGTCATATGATGTTGGGCCGGATAACACTCAATTGCGCGATGCAGTGTGTCAGTCTGACACACCGCATTACCGATCTTGGTAAAGAGCCTCCTTCGGAAGCTCTTTACCATGTAATCAGCTGTGACCAATCACGGCTGATCACAGTGTAAACAGGAAGAGCCATATATCGGTTTTTCCTCTACTCGTGTCTGCAAACACGAGTAGCCGATCGGCAGCTATCCTGATGGGGGGGTCTGTACTGATTGTTTATCAGTGCAGCTCCCTCACAGATCACCACCCTGAACCACCAAGGAGCCCACAGATTCCCACCAGGGATTCCACCCACAGATGCCCACCCAGGACCACCAGGAATGCCACCCAGGACCACCAGGTATGGCACACTCTGTACTAGAGGGATGGCACTCAGTGCCATCTCTGATGCCTGCCAGTGCCTCATTATTAGTGCTGCCTGCCAGTGCCAGCTATCAGTGCTGCCTATCAGTGCCGACTAGTGTCTGCCAGTGCCACTTATCAGTGCCTGCCAGTGCCACCTATCAGTGCCCATCATTGCCACCTATGAGTGCCCATCAGTGCCGCCTATGAGTGCCTATCAATGCTGCATATCAGTGCCACTTATCAATGTCCGTCAGTGCTGCATATAAGTGCCGCCTATCAGTGCTGCATATAAGTGCCTCATCCTCAGTGCCTATCAGTGCCAATCAGTACTGCCTCATCAGTGCACCCTCATCAGTGCCCATCAGTGAAGGAGAAAATGTACTTATTTAAAAAGTTTTGTGACAGAAACAAAGAAAAACTTTTTTTTTCAAAATTTTTGGTCTTTTTTTATTGGTAGCGCAAAAAATAAAAACCGCAGAGGTGATCAAATACCACCAAAAGAAAGCTCTATGTATGGTAAAAAAATTATAAAAATGTTGTTTGGGTACAGTGTCACACGACCGCGCAATTGTCATGCAAAAGTGCTGAAAGTTGGGATTTGGTCCAGGCGGGAAGGGAGATAAGTGCCTGGTATTGAAGTGGTTAAAAAGTGCAATACAAACAGGCAGCGATGCCCACTGACTCCTGGGAATGATCACACACATCTCCCAGGAGCAGAGGCGCCGCAGGAAATGACGTTCATCCCTGTGGCCCCAAAGGAGGAAGAGAAAACAAGACACCCTAGCAACAAGGTACACAGAGCTAAAAAAAAAACTTTTGTTCATGGTACTGTAGCCATTGCAGCAAAGATGAAATTATGGGTGGAACTCCATTTTAAGATAAGAAAACCTTCTGTGTTCAGCGGCCCCCTTCAACCCTCATACTTACCTGACCCCGTTTTTATCCAGCGATGTTGCTGGAGTGTTTAAGCTGCTCATTGGCTGAGACAGCAGCCTGGCACGATTGGTTTCCACTGCTGTCAGCCAATCAGGAGAGAGGGGGCAGGGCCAGGTCTTGGATCCATGTCTAAATGGCAAGTTGCAGGAGGGAGGGGCCAGGAGCAGAGAAGAGGAGGATCCAGGCTGCTCTGTGCAAAACCAACTGCACAGAGCAGGTAAGTATAACAAGTTTGTTATTAAAAAAACAAAAAAACAAAACTTTACAATCACTTTAAGTGCTGTTATTCATCTTTAAAAAGAATGCTGACAGATTTTTAATGATAGCAATGGGCTCTTTTTGCAGGTCTTTTGCTAAACGATATGCAGCATTAAATATAGGGAGAGGACATTGACACACTAACTTTCAGGGTGGGACAGATTGGACTGCATATTAGTATTTCCCATTGCTTAGTGATTACAGCTGCTTCTCATTTAAAAAGAAATAACCTGCATTCCATTAAACCGGAGTTCTTCTTTATCATTAACAAGAAATGCCAATTGTATAATACTCCCAGCCTGTTTTATTTTCACATTATGCAGGACTTCGCAGTGAAGCGCACTCTAAGAAATGGCTATGTTTTCTGTAATTCTCATTTGAACTTACCTCGGGGGGGAAATTAATCAGACACATAGCAGTCATTTGCCTCAATGCAGAGTTAAATGGCAGCTCATTAGACCATGTCTGACAAAAAGACGAGCGGAGGTAGAATGGAAGAAAGAAGGATACAATTCTGAGCAGAGTACAGATAATACATTAACCTATTCATCAACAGCAGCTTTTAAAAGAAAAGTTGCCCCTTTTACACACACACAAGATGTCAGTACAAACCAACACTTTTTATGACAATGTTATCATTTACACATAGAGGTAGCATGGATCCTGCGGCAAAAAGCAAGCTGTATGCTCGCAGACTTCACTAGGGGCCTGCTGTGTGCATCTATACATGTGAAATGTACCAACGAGGGTGGTTTGTAATATAATGTACATTCCAACATACACCAGCTACGTGGCTGCGTGCCTAAAATAAAAATGTGATTTTCTATATTGGTTTTGAGTCCATCTAACTGCTGTTAACATTTTAAATGTGCAAAACATTTAAGAAAAAAATCTGCATTGCCCATTGCTATCATTAAAAAGCTGTAAAAAAAAAACTGACTTGTAAAATGCAGCAGTGAACTGTTTATGGAGGGTTTTGTGCTGCAAATGCATTGGTCTTTGTGCACGTGTAATAATTCAATAACGTCTGCTGCTTGGCATACAGGTTCCAATAATAATTACTCATAGGTACACTGACATTTTGAATGTCTGCATTGTGTAGGGTTTTTTAAAATGCTGTCCGTGTATGGTGCACACATGTACATTAACAATACAAAAAATATTGTATGTTGGGTATTGCTGTGCATGCCGGAATGAGAGAAATAATTTTAGGGCCATCGTGTAGGCATCACGCACACAGAGCTTAAAAAAAAACACAGTTTTACAGGCATTGGATTATTTGATTCATTATTTGATATTATTTATTATGTTTTATTGTAGCCCTGATGAAGGGGGAGTTCCCTGGCTGTATTTAATCAATAAATTAATTTGGACTCCTATTTTTTGGTCTGGCGCTCCTTCCATATATGCAACTCAAAGTTGATCACCTTTTAACTGATTCAATACTGGGCAATTTCACCCACTTCCTGCCCAGGCCAATTTTCAGCTTTCAGCTCTGTCACACTTTGAATAGCATGGTCATGCAATTCTGTACCCATATGAATTTTTTGTCATTTTTTTCCCCACAAATAGAGCTTTCTTTGGTGGTATTTGATCACCACTGGGTTTTTTATTTTTTGCTAAGCAATTAAAAAAAAGACTGAAAATTTGGAAAAAAAAAAGTTTTTGTTTTTAAATTTTGTAAATGAGAAAGTTTTTTCCTTCACTGGCAGGCACTGATGAGATGGCACTGATGAGGAGACACTAATATGCAGCACTGTTGGGCACTGATAGGTGGCACTGATATGCGGCACTGATGGCCACTGATATGCGACACTAATGGGCACTGTTAGATGCCACTAATAGGCAGCACTGATGAAAAGGCACTGACAGGCATTACTGATGGGCACTGATTTCCCTCCTTGATGGGCACTGATTGGCATCCCAGGTGGGCATGGGTTGGCATCCCAGGTAGGCATGGACTGGCATTCCAGGTGGGTACTTGTGGGCATCCCAGATGGGTACTGTTGATGAGGCTGCACTGACAATCAATGCGCTGATTATCAATGCAGACCCCCCCCCCGTCAGAGCGAATGGAGGAAAGCTGATAACTGGCACTTCCTGGTTACGCTGTGATTGGACACAACTGATCACATGGTAAAGAGCCTACGTCATAATCTCTTTAACGAGATCAGAGATGTGGTATGTCAGAGTGACACCCCGCACTACCAATCGCCGTGTTGCATGCTCCCAGGGCAGAATGTGGAAAAAGCATCAACTATAGGCAGCAACGACTATTGCCGTTTTCCGGGAGCATACAGTTGTAAGTCTTGCAATATTTAGTATCTATTTACTGAGCTCTGCATTATTATTTTTTAATATTTAAAAAAATGAGTTTTTGTGTATATTACAATTCATTTGAATATGTAAAAAAATTGCAATCATCATGTTTTATTTTATAGGTCCTCTGCTTTCAGAAAATATATAATTTATATTTTCAGGCTTTAGGTTCATAACAGTTTACCTCCACTTCTTTTATTAAAACAAAAAAAAAAAAATATATATATATATATATAAAATGAACAAATGGCAAAAATACTTGAGCATTATTGTCTTCATCTGTGTAAAACATTTCAGCTGGCTAATTAGTGAATAATATTACTATCCATTGTCAAATAAGACATTGTATTAGGTGTATATATATATATATATATATATATATATATACTGTATACACATATATGTGTGTATGTTTTACCAGTTGATTTTTTTTAACATTTATTACCAAGGATATTTTTACAGTAGGCCGATATCTAAATTCAAAACATTTTTTTAAAATTTTAAATGAAGTAGGGAAGTCAATCTGTTTTATTATTGCTGCCTTTGTCTACAGTTAGAGGATTCAAGCTCTCTATTTGACCACTATTACCAAGATTCAAAGTGAGGAAAAATGTTTAATTTAAAGTTGTCACTGAAACCTACATAGAAAGAAAGTTGAGAAAGATTGATCTAATGCTATGACGTTGGATTAAAGGTGTTGCAAACCCTCACAGTTTTTCACATTATTGCATTAATGTGAAAAACTATTACCCCCAGAGCCCCCCAGTTTACTTACCTGAGCCTGATCGTTCCCACCTCAGGGATGAATACACCCGCCCCAGCCGGTGTCTCAGGTCCTCATTGGATAGATCGATAGCAGTGCAGCCATTGGCTCCCACTGCTGTCAATCAAATCCAATGATGTGGGAGCCAGGGGGCGGGGCCAAGTCCTGCTGGCTGTGACAATGGACGCAGGAGCAGGACTCAGGAGCACGCCTGCACAGGTGACCCCAGGGAAAGCGCTTCCCTGACGGGTCACTCGATGCAGGGAGGAGCCAGGAGCGCCTCAGGGGGACCCCAGAAGAGGAGAATCGGGGTCACTCTGTGCAAAACCCTTGCACAGAGGAGGTAAGTATGACATGTTTGTTATTTAAAAAAAAAAAAGCTGAACCTTTACAATCACTTTAAGTAAAATACATAAGATTGGAAGGCCAACACACAGCAAATTTAATAAAAATATTACAGCGGTGATTTAACCGTGTCTGTGTCATGAAAACATATAAATCAGACAGAGCCAGATGTGATTAAATGGTTTTAATTTTTTATGGTCACATGTCACCAACTCTTCTTTCTTATGATATCATTAGGAGAGCTTATCATTTCCATAAGCTTTGGGAGCTCTTGAGATTTCTGAAGTCGAGAGGTTAATGATCTTACAGCCGTCTTTCTCACAGAAATCCCTTTTTTTTGGCTTTTTTTTGTTTAATACATTTTTATTATTATTATTATAAGAAAATACAAAGGTAAATACCATACAAGTGAGGCATGTATCATAGTGACACGGTATGTAAAAGGAAAAGTAACCATTATTGGTAAAAAATACAACTGCAGTCAAATGTCCAACATGCCATTGAGGATTTAAAATGTAAAGGCTTAACCACTTTAAGACAGAGCCTCTTTTTGGAGTTCGGTGGTTTTCAGTTAAAAACAGGTTTTTTTGCTATAAAATTACTTAGAAACCCCAAAACTTTATATATTTATTTTTTCTAAGACCCTAGAGAATAAAATGGCGGCCATTGCAAAACTTTATGTCGCACCGTATTTGCGCAGCGGTCTTACAAGCGCAATTTTTTTTGAAAAAATTCAGTTTTTTTAGTTAAAAAATAAGAGAACAGTAAAGTTAGGTCAATTTTTTTCCACATTGTGAAAGATAATGTTACGCCGAGTAAAATGATACCCAACATGTTATGCTTCAAAATTGCGTCCGCTCGCGGAATGGCGTCAAACTATGCACCATAAAAATCTCCATTGGCGACGTTTAAAAAATTCTACAGGTTAGCATTTTTGCGTTACAGAGGAGGTCTAGGGCTAGAATTATTGCTCTCGCTCTAACAATCGCGGCGATACCTCACATGTGTGGTTTGCAGACCGTTTTCATATGTGGGCGGGACTTACGTATGCGTTCGCTTCTGCGCGCGAGCTCGCAAGGACGGTGCGCTTTAAATCGTTACCGGCGGTAAAATAAGAGATCCCAGAATCTTTTTTATTTATATATTTCAAAACCCCAAAGATTC
>BLSH010111948.1:570540-581368 GCA_018402905.1 Glandirana rugosa
AGGTTTACCCCCCACCCCCCCCCCCCCCCCCATGACCAGGCCATTCTATATGATACGGCACTGCGTTACTTTAACTGACAATTGCGTGGTCATTAATATCTACCCAAATGCAATTTATGTCCTTTTTTCCCCACAAATAGAGCTTTCTTTTCGAGGTATTTGATCGACATTGGGCTTTTTATTTTTTGCACAAAATCTATATTTTTTACTTTCTGTTAAAAAAAAAAATATCCAATAAAAAATGTAAAACAAACACATTATTTGAAAGACTCTGTGCTGACTTCCCCAGAGGCAAGGGCCTTATCTCAGATATTTACAAAACTACTATAGCTTCATCTTTTTCTGCCTCTCCCTCCTACATGGGGATATGGGAAATAGACTGTGATACTCAATTCACTCCCAAAGAATGGGATATTATGATAGACAACTTGAGAAAGAGTACCAAATCCATAGCTGTCAGAGAAACAGTCTTTAAAGTTTTAACTAGGTGGTATTATTCTCCCTATAGGCTGCAAATTATCTACCCAGAATCCTCTGGATTACGTTTTTGAGGTTGCTCAACTCTGGGCTCTTTTAAGCATATTTTTTTTGGGACTGTGGGGTTCTCTCCACCCTGTGGAATAAAATTTCCATGGTGGCCTCAGCAATCTCTGGTACACCCATATCCCTTACCATCTCCATGTGTCTAATAGGTGCACCTATCCCGAGTGTCATCCGCAGGGAGGAGAGACTGATCCACACTATTTGTGTTTCTACTCTATAGGTTATCGCCCTACATTGGAAATCTCCATGCGTCCCACTTTCATCGGTAATGGGGAGAATAGACAATGTAATGTTGATGGAAACAATTTTATATACCCTAATAGATAAAATACACTTATTTTAACATAAATGGGACCCCTGGAAATCCCATAGGCATTTATTATTGTCCTAATAATTCAAATACCTCTATAATAATTAAAACCTATGTTGTCACCACCTCAGATACTTTTTATACATATGCTCATGACTGACCTTAGTGTTTTCTATGACGTTTGGATCCTACCTTCTTCTGCAAGTTGGAAATTTCATACCTAATATACCAATGCTTTAAAATGAGTTTTCTATTTTTTGTTCTTGTTATATATATATTTATGTAATAACCCTTTACAATGTGCTTACTACGAGCGTCTTTTTTTTAAATCTCTGTCCTTTACTATACATTGTATACTGCCTATACTTTAATAAAACTACAGTTTGTAAAAAATAAATAAATAAATAAATAAATCACATTTCTTGGTAAAAGAAATCCCAATAAGCGTATAATGATTTTTTTTTTCACGCAAACATTATAGCTTCTACAAACTATTATATATATTTATGGTATTTTTATTTATTTAATACTAGTAATGGTGGCAATTAGTCACTTATAGCAGGACTGCAATATTGCGGCGGACAATTGGACACTAACTGACACTTTACGGGAACCAGTGACACTAATACAGTAATAAGTGCTAAAAATATGCACCATCACTGTATAAATCACATCTAGGGTGATAAAAAGGGTTAACCGTGTGCCTAGCCGGTGTTTTTGTATACTACATGTTGCTTTTACTAGGGTAAGAAATAGATTTTAGTCCATGCTTTGTAAGAACACAAAAGCCATACCTCCCCCCCTGTCAGAACTGAGATCTGCCTTGTTTACAAAAGTAGAGCTTCATTCTGAGTCTCTGCCTGAGGATCAGCAGGAGCCTGTGGACATCGAGTGCCTGGCACCCACAGATCAGCTTCTGCTGTGAAAAATCACAGCAGGAGCGGCCTGCCGGCAGCGCATGTATGCCTCCTGCCAGCAGAACTGCAGGATCACGCACTGTATATACACATGATCCAGCACAGAGCTGCCGCCCTGTAAAATTGCTATAGGATGGTCAGCAAGTGGTTAATTCATCTTTGGACTTTTTGATATGGTATAATGAACACATTAATTGTTTGCCTTTTTCCTTTTTTTATGGACCAGAAACATTTTAAATGTGGTTGAAATGTCATACAAATGGTGGTGTACCTGAAGAGTATTAAAGTATGCCTTTAAGAGGATGTGGATGTGGAGAAGGTTATGCTGACCTCTGCTTCTGAAATTGTTAGTTGCCAGTACTTTCTGACTAACTGTATAGAAAATGCAGGCTTTTTGTTGATGTACATTTGCTTTATGCTTGTCCTAGATCTGTAAAATATATCCAAATCTAATAAAAATAATATTTTTCAGCCTGACGGTTTATATTTGGTAAGCTTCCTGTCCTAGAGTGACAATGCTTACTTACTGTACTGTTTCTATGGAAGGGCAGTGTTATCACTCTAAAACGGGAAGTATGTTAGGTTTACAGAACAGCTGCAAAAGAATTCCATGAGAAGCTCCAAGGTCCAAATAACTATGGTCTTGTAGGTGAGTGAATATCTTGTCAGACTCTTAGTTCATAAAAAAGTGTATGGTTTATTGAAGAAAAAGCACAAATTTCAAGAAAGCAACATAAACAGCTATGTAGCCCATTTTTGACAATGAACAAACCACGACAGCGAGTAGCCACAAGGGAGATCTTGTATACATATGTCCAGATGGAAGAGCCCTGAATGTGTTCCTGTGTCTGCCAGTCTCAGCCTAAATGCATGATAGCCGGGCTGATGGAGTAGATGGAGCTGGTGGGAGTTGGTACCACAAGTAACACAGCTCGATGTCAGGGGAAGGAAACCACAGTGGAGAGCTTCAGATCTCACTTTCATAAACTGGCCGTTTGGGGGAGAATGGTTGTGTGCTGTGATGAGAAGCTGAGAAGATGTTCTCTGCTCCTCAACTCAACTACTTAAACCGGTACATACCAGAGATCAGCCGTGATCCTGAGGATCACGGCTTTCTCTGTTTCATAAACGGACAATATAATGTTAATGGCATGGCCTGCAAATAGTATGGATCTCAATCCAATTGAAAATCTATGGTGGAAATGAAAGAAAATGGTCGATGACGGCTCCAACCTGCAAAGCTGATCTGGCAACTGCAAAAAGAGAAAGTCGGATGAAGAATACTGTTTGTTGATAGTGCCTCAGAGAATTCAAGCTGTTATAAAAGTCAGAAGTTTTTTCATGGTTCTATAATATTTTCCTCAGAATTGAGTGATTCCATATTTTTCCTCTGCTTGATCTGCAAAAACAGTTGCAATTGACTACAGTTTCCTTTATTTTTTTATTTTTTTTAATGTTTCTTAGAGCTAGAAGGTTGGAATGTTAAATGAAAATAGTTTTGAGGCATGTCTGCGATTAGTTTTTTTCTACACAATTAAACAATTGAATGAACATTTTCCAAGAGTGGTGATTCCATACTTTTTGCCAGGGATTGTATATTTAAAAGACTACAGGCATTGTTAGGGTGTCAGGAATGTAGTACCAGTCGTGGGGCCAGGACTTTGCTGTTTGGCTAATGAGGGTGTGCATGGACATAAGCATAGAAGGCAGATTGCTCATTTGCCCACACGTATGTGCACGTGCGTGCACTGCTGACAGGCAGCCTGTTTAAACCAGAGTCATGCACTGGTCCTGTCCTGTATGGTTTTCAGCCACTCCCTGTGATCCAGTCTCTTTGTGCATACGTAATCCTGTTACCGACCCGGCTTCTGTTCTGACCATGCTCTTGGATTATCCTTACCTGCTCATGTCTGCTATCTGCCTCCGTTACCGACCCCGACCTGGACTACTGACGCCGATTCTGCCTAGTGTCTCTGTATCTCGCTGCCTGATTGTTGCCTATCTCTGCCTGTCCCTGACTCTGGTTCTGTGTACATCCTGTCATATACCATCCACTGAACTTGGTGCCACCTCAGCACATCAGCAGCTGTACCTCTGCTTGTCATGTACCTGTGCTCTCAAGTTCCTGTTATCAGGGACTACACCATGACACTTGTGCCTTTCTTTCACCCCTGCAGTCCATGTCTTACTATCCAGGGTTGCTTGGATGGGAACTGTGCAACAGGCCACCCTTGTCATCTCAGGTTCCGCATACAGGTACGTGACATAGGGTTTATATGCACCAGTCATGATTTCATAACAGGTGTACCTACAGTAGATGTAAGCTGTTTTCACTTTTTTATCTGTTGTCAGGGCTGTCAATCTTCTGCAGCCACCTACTGTCTACATGAGTTTCCTGATGGTGACAATGATGGACATGCTTGTGCCATGAGCATCAGCAGGACTGGTTATTGTCTCTATCAAAAGTCCATGTGACCAGGTGACAATGCAGAAGAGAGGTTAGGAGGCAAGGATCCAGAGTTGTCAGCCTTGGACTAAGTTCTTTTTTTTAATCAAATGATTTTTATTATTATTTTTTTTTACAACAAAACTCAGAACACAAAGCATTCCCACCAAACAACCCCACCAAAATATATGTGTATGTATATATATATATATATATATATATATATATATATATATATATATATATATATATATAAATGCGCCTTCCAGATTATACTTTGACTATTACTTAAGACCTTTTAACATATCAAATTTAATAATAATTACATTCTTCCTACATAAAGTTAATAAGATTATAAAACTGACCAATAAAAAAATGGGGTATATATATATATATATATATATATATTTATACACAGTATCTCACAAAAGTGAGTACACCCCTCACATTTTTGTAAATATTTTATCATATCTTTTCATGTAACAACACTGAAAAAAATACAGTCAAGCATGGTGGTGGGTGTGTCATGGTCTGAGTATTGCCGGCACTGGGGAGCAACAGTTCATTGAGGGAACCATGAATGCCAACATATACTGTGACATACTGAAGCAGAGTATGATCCCTTCCCTTCAGAGAATGGGCCGCAGGGCAGTATTCCAACATGATAATGACCCCAAACACACCTCCAAGATGACCACTGCTTTGCTAAAGAATCTGAGGGTAAAGGTGATGGACTGGCCAAACATGTCTCCAGACCTAAACCCTATTGAGCATCCGTGGGGCATCCTCAAATGGAAGGTGAAGGAGAGCGAGGTCTCTAACATCCACCAGTTCCGTGATGTCATCATGGAGGAGTGGACGAGGATTCCAGTGACAACCTGTGAAGCTCTGGTGAACTCCATGCCCAAGAAGGTTAAGGCAGTTCTGAAAAATAATGGTGGACACACAAAATATTAACACTTTTGTCCCAATTTGGACATTTTCACTTAGGGGTGTACTCACTTTTGTTGCCAGCGGTTTAGACATTAATGGCTGTGTGTTGAGTTATTTTGAGGGGACAGCAAATTTACACTGTTATACAAGCTGTACACTCGCTGCTTTACAAAAATGTGAGAGGTGTACTCACTTTTGTGAGATACTGTATATATATATATATATATATATATATACACATTTATTCCCCTCCAGAAATCTATCTCGTTATTAACTTTCCTCAACATCATTGGCGTGCTCAACAGATTGCTCAGATAAGTTGGAGACTAGTCACCAAGACCAAATTTTCAAAAACATTTTAGGGCTTCTCCTATGTTTACATGTCAATTCCTCCCATCTTAACCACTTCAGCCCCGGAAGGATTTCACACTTTAGGACCTGAGCCCTTTTTGCGATTTGGCACTGCGTCGCTTTAACTGAAAATTGCGCCGTCGTGCGACGTTGTATCCAAATGAAATTTGCGTCCTTTTTTTCCCACAAATAGAGCTTTCTTTTGGTGGTATTTGATCACCTCTGCGTCATTTCTGATCGCCGATATAAACAAAAGAAGAGCGACAATTTTGCAAAAAAACCCAAATTTCTTACTTTTTGGTAAAATACAAATCCAAAAAAAAAAATATAAAAAAACATTCATATTTGTGATTAAAAAAATCACAATCAGCATTTATTGATTGGTTTGCACAAAAGTGGTCGCGTTTACGGATGATGAGAATTCATTTCTGGGGTTTTTATTTATTTTTTATTTTTTATTAGTAATAGCGGCGAACTGCGATTTTTAGCGGTACTGCGATATTGGGGCGGACATGTCGGAACATTTTGACACTTTTTTGGGACCATTGGCATTTATACAGCGATCAGTGCTATAAAAATGCACTGATTACTGTGTAAATGTCATTGGCAGTGAAGGGGTTAACCTGCAGGGGGCGCTCTAAGGGTTAACTGTGTTCCCTGGGCGTGTTCTTACTGTGGGGGGACTGCCCTAGCTGGGGAAGGGAAGCGATCATAGCTTCCGTGTAGAGGAAGGCTGTGATCACAGCCCTTCCCCCTCACACAGAACGGAGGTCCGTGTTTACCTACACGGATCTCCGTTCTTTCACTCCGGGGGGGGGGCATCGCGGGTGGCCGCCGGAGATCGACTCCGACGCACCCGCTCCCTGGCCCTCCCCGGACACAGTGAGCGCGTGGGCGTGCCTCCGGTGGCGCGCGCACTCACTGTGTGCGATCTGGCAGCCGCCGTCATATGACGGCGATTTGCCTTAAAGAGCCACCTTGTCGCCGTCAGATGCCAATCGGCAGTCGGCAAGTGGTTAAATTAAAATTAATCACTTTGGGTCATTGAGCTATTGTTAGTGGAGAGTTTGATATCCATTTTTGTAATATAAGTTTGTGGGCTATGTACATCACATGCATTTAAACCGGGAGAATGTCTTTCAATACAATCCCTAACAAAGCTATTTTTGGATCAGAATGAACATATGTAGAACATAAGATATTTAAAGTATCAAGTACATACTCCCAGTATCGATGCAGTTTGGTATATCGCCACAACATATGCATAAATTTACCCGTTTCAGTAGTGCACCTTGGACAACTTGATGTAGTTGCTTTACCCCATGAATGTAGCTTTAAGGGAGTGTAGTGGGATGTATGAATAATGAATAGCTGGGTCAGACACTGTGAGGAAGATAAAGATACTCTGAATATGTTCCTCAGAGCTTGCTCCCACTCCTCATCACTAAGAGTCTCCAGATCCCTACGCCACTGTCCAAGACTACCATCCTGTATATTAGTTCTACCTTTCATTTGTAGGGAAGCGTAGATATCCCTGATAAGTCCCTGTTTGGAGCATCTTATAGTTACTGCCATAGTTAAGATTAAAGGAGGATTATATATTAGTAAAAAAGTTGCTGTCTGACGCTGCAGAGCATGCAGTAGCTGTAAATATTGAAAAATCGATTTATTAGACAGATGATATTTCTCTGCCAATTTATCAAATGGTTGTAAAACCTTATTATCAAATTGTTGATGAAGAAGCACAATACCGGCCCTTTTCCATGACTTAAATTATTCAAGTTTCGCTACCTCGAGCAGTTGTAAACTATTCCATATGGGCATATATTGAGTATATCCCTCATGGAGAGTATCTTGTTGGACAGTAATCCAAACTTTATGAATTAAATGAAATGTGGGAAAGCAACGTTTACTATAGAAGTGGTAATCTACTATTAACTGCACTGGTGGATTCACCGGAAATTGGGAAAATATAATTTGCTGTATGGGGTACTCACTATCTATAACAATCCAATCATATACAGTAGTTGCTCAATTTGTGATGCCAGATAATACAATCTGGCATTTGGGGACAGCTAAGCCTCCTTCATCCTTAGGCAACTGCAGTATTCACAGTCTAATCTGGGGATGTTTATATGTCCAGATAAAGTCTCTTGTCTAAAAAAAATTCTGAGGCAACCATACAGGACAATTATGTAGAAGGTACAGTAGTTGTGACATCCAAACCCTCTTTATCAGATTGGATCTGCCAACTACCATTAAAGGTAGTTTACTTGGACAAAGTTGGTAGTTAGCCTTGGACTAAGATTCTTTTCCACTGGGGCTGTGGCTGCATTCATGGTAAAGAGCCTCTCGTTTTAGCGTTGCTTTACTGCTGCTTAAGCGGTGCTTATCAGCTGCTAGCAGGGTGCTTTTAACCCAAAGAAGGTGTTAAAAATGCCCATGTTGCAGTGCTTCCGAAGCACTTTTTAGGAGCTTCGGAAGCACTGCCCATTCATTGCAATGGGCAGGGGCGTTTTGGGAGCGATGTATACAGCGCTCCCATCCCGCCAAAAGGTGCTGCTTGCCGGACTTTTCCTAAAGTCCTGCAAGTGCACCGCCCCAGTATGAAAGCACTTGGGCGTTCACACTCGGGTGGCATGGGAGGCAGTTTTCAGGCACTTTACAGGCGCTATTTCTAGCGCGAAAACTGCCTTCAGTGTGAAAGGGGTCTTAGTTTGACAATATATTTGTAATGCAAAATTGTTGTACATATGTCTAGATGCAAGATCTGGTTGGTCTTTTATGAAAAACCCTTTTACAAAAAAATGGGTTCTTATTTCAATGGAATAAAGTATATTTTCGTTTTTGGTAGATGATGTTGATGTTATGATTCTAAGCAGCAACGGAAAAGTACCAATGTTTTTTTTCTTTTCTGTTTCAGACCACTAAATACTCAAACAAGGACCTTAAAGGCAGAATCACCAGCTATTATTTTAATGAAAGATGCAGATTTAAATGAACTAAAATGACTTTTAAAATCACAATAGAATATGTAAAAGTATATGAGATGCTTTAATTGAGTTTTCCTTTTTGATCAAGTTATATTGCCACATGTGGTAATGTCTTTCAAAGTTCATGCACACATGCTTGATGATGAAGCCTCTCATGGAAGGAAACTCATCAGTAGGAGGTGCCTGTTTGGGGCTTTTATGATCAAGGACATCCTGGTATGAAAATGAAATTCCTCCTTTTCTGCCACAATTCCCAGATTGATGAAACAAGAGTATTGTGGTAAAAGATGCATGCTTTTTTTAAGCCGAGATATCATTCAAGGGTTTTTTTTCAAGGATAACTAAAAATGACACATAATTAAATGGTGTCCCCTTTCCAAAATTAATTTTCCAGCAAAAGGTCTCCTTTCAGAAAGCAATAAAAGGATAGCCGCTAGCTGATGTCCTGGCTAAGCGAGTAGTACTGCAATATGGAGGAAGCCATCAGTCATTTTGTCAATTAATTGATGACCTAGGCACCATTTCAGGATCCTGGGAGGAGAGGTTGCTGCATGATTAGATACAGTGCACATTATTACTCAGCTTGGCTCTAGTGGCTGTGATGAGGAGGCAATGCAGACTGCTCTGTCACCACTTGAACACTAGCTCATTAATCTGTAAATTAATTACCAGAAGGTGGACATTACAGTGGTTTTATTAAAGAGTGAAAAATAGCTTTTCAAGTGCCATTTTAAGTCTGATATATAGAACTTAAAGTGTAAGTTCACCTTTACAGAAAATCTGTAAGGTGAACTTACACTGGACCCCATCCCCATCCCCCCCGGTCCTGCTTTGCTTGAGGCCGGCAATCACGCACTAGGAGACATCGGGTAGTCACTTTACTGGTCCAGGGATTTGAAATCTCTGCAGCTTTCTCTCTTCTTCACCCCCCGCTGACAGGACGGACTAGGTTGGTTCTGATTGGTTGGCGCCGCCCATGTGACAGCTGCGACCAATTAGAATGCCTCCTATACGTACCTGTATGAGGTACATTTAGGAGATTAAGCCATGGGGATTTACAATCCCTGGACCGGTAAAGCTACTACCCGATGTCGCCTAGCGGGGGGACCGCCGGCCTCAGGTACAGCAGGACTTGGGGGATGGGGAGGGGGTCCAGTGTAAGTTCACCTTACAGATTTTCTGTAAAGGTGAGCTAACCCTTTAAATAAATACAACTGCATATAAATGCACACTATGTGGCCAAGCATTAGTGGACACCTGACCATCACAACTATATGAACTTATTGGACATCCCATGCCAATACCATGGGTACTAATACAGTGGAGAAAATAATTATTTGACCCCTGCAGATTTTGTAAGTTTGCCCACTTACAAAGAAATGAAGGGTCTATCCTTTTTATCATAGGTGTATTTTAAATGATAGAGACAGAGTATCAACTAAAAATCCAGAAAAAACACATGATACAAATGTTGTAAATTGAGTTGCAGGTCAGTGAGTAAAATAAGTATTTTATCCTCAAGCAAAACATGACTTAGTACTTGGTGGGGTAACCCTTGTTGGCAAGCACAGAGATAAGACATTTCTTGTGGTTGGTTACCAGGTTTGCACACATTTCAGGAGGAATTTTGGTCCACTCTTCTTTACAGATCTTTTCTAAATCTTAAGGTTTCTTGGCTGTCACATGGCAACTCGAAGTTTCAGCTCCCCCCATAAATTCTCTATAGGATTAAGGTCTGGAGACCAGCTGCGGCTGGTGTGGGAGGGGCGCTGGGGCGCAGCCTCCCCGCCAGCAAAAGACGAAAGAAAAAAAAAAGTCAACCCCGCCCACCTACAGGTGGCACCGGTACATTGACTTTCTTTTTTTTTTTTCTTTTCGGCTCCTTGGCTGTCACATGACAGCCAAGTAAGTGAGCCTATTGGTCGGCCATTCAAGCCTATGCATGTGCGCTTGTTCCTGCGGCCATGCATAGGCTGATTGGCTGCCCTGAGCCTCCGCTCACGGTGATTGGATGCGGGGCCGGGGGCGGGTCACTGTGGCAGCGGAGGTGACTTCCACTCCCACAGAGACCATGACCGCCCGGGGACGACGAGGGGGGGACAGCCGCTCTCCGTGTGCCGAACTCTGCAGACCCAGCGCGCTCTCGCATGCCGAATCTCTGCAACAAGAATCCTGCCTGCTGGATGGGGTAAGTGCAGGGGGGACGATGACTCTGCAATGTACCCCACCTATCTCACTGGCTGAAAACTGCCCCCACCTATCTCACTGGCTGCAAACTGCCCCCACCTATCTCACTGGCTGCAAATTGCCCCCACCTATCTCACTGGCTGCAAAC
>BLSH010111970.1:0-22264 GCA_018402905.1 Glandirana rugosa
ATGGAGCGATCACGTGGTAAACGGCCGCCGCTATTGGCCGTTTACCGCGATCTGTGTGCCGCCGGGTCCCCTGTTGCCGGCGAGCACCGACAGTCCCGCGTGCGCGCCCCGCAGGGCGCGCGGGACCCGCGATTCTGGGAGGACGTCAATAGACGTCCTCCCAGAATTAAGCAACCGCCCTGTAGACGTCTTTTGTCTATAGGGCGGTTGTTAAGCGGTTAAAGGCTTAAGTTTTAAGCTTAAGCAATGTTATTACCCTAAAATGTGTATGAGGATCCTGTCCTAGGGGACATGTTTCAATGCAAAAAAGTTTTTAAATTGATCATTTTTTCAGGAGCAGTGATTTTAATAATGCTTAAAGTGAAACAATAAAAATTAAATATTTGTTTAAATATCGTGCCTGGGGGGGGGGGGGGGGTCCCTTAGTCTGCTGGTAAAAGGGCACACCTCTGTGATGTTTAGAACATAGCCAGAGCAAAATGACATTTGTGAAGGCAACATTGCCATTTATTATCGCGGCTGTAATGCATTGCCGGCTCCCGGTCCCCCCTTAAAACCAAACCAGACCCTTATCCGAGCATGCAACCTGGCCGGCCAGGATGGGGGGGCAAGCGAGCGCCCCTTCCCCCCCTGAACCGTACCCGGCTACATGCCCTCAACATGGGGAGTATGGGTGTTTTGGGGCATGGGGGGCTCTGTGCCCCCAAACCCAAAGCACCTTGTCCTCCCCCTTGGGCTGTAGTTGTGGGGGTCTGCAGGCAGGGGGGCTTACCGGAATCTGGACACTCCCTTTAATAAGGGGGCCCCCAGATCCTGACCCCCCATGTGAATTAGCATCGGGTACATCGTACCACTACTACATCACCAAAAGTGTCAAAAAAAGAAAAAAACCACAGGAGACAATTAGGGACAAGTCCTTTATTAAAAAATAGAAATAAGTGTCCCCTGTTGTAATCCATTGTCAATCACGGCGACCCGAAACCCCCCCCCCCCCCAAAAAACAGCTCCTCCTCCATGGGAAAGCTCCCGCCGACTGGGCTATCTTTGTTTTGACGTTTTATTTATAGTGAAGGGCGGGGCAACCCAGTGACGTAATTGAGTGACCCACCCCTCTGACGTAACAGGACATCAGAAGGTGGCGGGGTCACTCGTACGTCACCTGGTGGCCCCGTCCTGCACTATAAATAAAGCTTCAGAACAAAGCCAGCGCAGACGGCGGCAGCCCTCCCATGGAGGAGGAGCTGTGCGCACCATTTGCGGCAATGCATTATGTGGAGCTTCGTGGCAGAGAAGTCGCTGCAAACGTTCCATAATGTTCTAAATTAGACCAATGGTCCAAAGCCCAATGTTCGAGTCAAACTTCCATTCAACTCGAACCGTGGAACCATCCCTATTTTTTACTAGTAATGGCGGCAATCTGCAATTTTTATTGGGACTGTGATATTGCAACGGACATGTCGGACCTTTTTGACACTTTTTTTGGACCATTGGCATTTATACAGAGATCAATGCTATGAAAATGCATTGATTACTGTATTCATGTCACTGGCAGGGAAAGGGGTTAACCTGTAGGGGGAGCTCTAAGGGGTTAACTGTGTTCCCTGTGTATGTTCTAACTGTATGGGGGCTCGGCTGGCTGGGGGAGGGGAGTGATCGCGGCTCCCATACACAGCCTGCGAAAACATCCCTTCCCCCCTCTGTCAGAACGGAGATCCGTGTGTTTACATACACGGACCCCTGTTCTCTCACTCTGGGGGAGCGATCGCAGGTAGCCGAAGGACATCGAGTCCACCCTACCACCTCCCTGGCTCCCCCGATACACAGTGAGCGCACCTCCGGTGGCGCGTGCATGCTTATGATACTCGTTCTTGCGTCACCTGATGGTGTTTCGCAATTATGAGCCAAGTTGCCGCTGTCAAGCCATGGCGGGCGGTCGGCAACTGGTTAAGGAAATGCTGTCTTTACTGTCTTCATCCCAGGGAAGTTGATACCCACAAGAGCTAATCCCTCACAATATATATATATATATATATATATATATATATACAGTATCTCACAAAAGTGAGTACACCCCTCACATAGGCTATCTTTAACCACTTACCAACCGGAAGGTTTTCCCACTTTAGGACCAGAGCACTTTTTGCGATTCAGCGCTGTGTCGCTTTAACTGACAATTGCGCGGTCGTGCGACGTTGTACCCAAACAAAATTTGCGTCCTTTTTTTCCCACAAATAGAGCTTTCTTTTGGTGGTATTTGATCGGCACTGCGTCATTTCTGATAACCGCTATAAACAAAAGAAGAGCGACCATTTTGAAAAAAAAAACAAATTTCTTACTTTTTGCTAAAATTCTAATCCAAAAAAATATATAAAAAAACATTTTTTTCACCGTTTTTGGCCGATTTATATAATTCCCCATATTTGTGATAAAAAAAATTGCAATCGGCGTTTATTGATTGGTTTGCGCAAAAGTGGTCGCGTTTACGGATGATGAGAATTAATTTCTGGGGTTTTTATTTTTTTTTTTATTTTTTACTAGTAATGGCGTGATCTGCGATTTTTAGCGGTACTGCGATATTGCAGCGGACATGTCGGACATTTTTGACACTTTTTTGGGACCAATGACATTTATTCAGCGATCAGAAATTTAAATGTCCACTGATTACTGTGTAAATGTCATTGGCAGTGAAGGGGTTAACCTGGGGGGGGGAGAGCTAGGGGTTAACTTTGTTCCCTGGGTGTATTCTAACTGTGGGGGGGTTGGTCTAACATGGACATGAGAGATCTAACTGATCCCAGTGACAGGGATTAGTAGATCTTCCATGCCCCTACTAACAGAGCGGGGAACCGCCGTGTTTACATCGGCGGTTCCCCGTTCTTTCCCTGTAGCCGCTCATCGCGGCTCGCCGGCGGACATCGGGTCCGCCCGAGCCGCGGGCACACTCCCCAGGAGTGCGGCAGGTGCGCCCCTTGGTGGCTGATTGCAGATCGCCGCTTATTTACGGTGATTCGCGCTCAGCATCCCGACTGCCGCCGTGAAAACACGGTGCGCGGTCGGGAAGTGGTTAACCAGTTGCCGACCGCCCACCATGGATTCACGGCGGCAACTTGGCTCAATAACACAAACCGCTGTCATCCGATGGCGGCTGCGAGATCATGGATTGTGAGCGTGCACGCGCCGCCGGAGGATCAGGGGAGCCAGGGAGCGGGTGACGGCGGTTGTAGAGAATGAGGCGTGTGCTCACTGTGTTCCGGGGGAGCCATAGAGCAGGTGGGGTGGACTCTATGTCTGTCGGCTACCCGCGATCGCTCCCCCGCAGTGACAGAACAGGATCCTTGTATGTAAACAAACGGATCTCCGTTCTGTCAGGGGAGAAGGAGAGTGATCCTCTGTTCCCTGTATATAAGAGCTGTGATCACTCTCCTCCCCCACTCAGCCCAGCCCCCACACAGTTAGTAACACATCCCAGGGAACACAGTTAACCCTTTGATCGCCCCCTTGTATTAGCCCCTTCCCTGCCATTGACATTTACACAGTAATCAGTGCATTTTCATAGCACTGGCAATGGTCCCAAATAAGTGTCAAAATTGTCCAACATGTCCGCTGCAATATCACAGTCCCACTAAAAATCGCAGATCGTCGCCATTACTAGTAAAAAATAAAAACATTATAAAAACCCAATAAATGAATTCTCATTGTTCGTAAACGCGGCAACTTTTGCGGAAAAACGTCTCACGACCACGCGATTGTCAGTTAAAGCGATGCAGTGCTGAATCCCAAAAAGTGCTCTGGTCTTAAAGGTGGAAATCCTTCCGGGACTGAAGTGGTTATGTAGGGCAATAATTCTTTTTTTCAGATCCTCAGAGAGTTGTTTTTCATGAGCTGCCATGTTGAACTTTCAGTGACCAGTATGACAGTCACTGTATACTGTATATATATATATATATATATATATATATATATATATATATATATATATATATAAAGTATCTCTAAAAAGCGAGTACACACATCACATTTTTGTAATTATTTTATTATATCTTTTCTTATGACAACACTGAAGAAATAACACTTTGCTACAATGTAAAGTAGTGAGTGTACATCTTGTATAACAGTGTAAATTTGCTGTCCCCTCAAAATAACTCAACACACAGCCATTAATGTCTAAACTGATGGAAACAAAAGTGAGTACACCCCTAAGTGAAAATGTCCAAATTGGGCCCAATTAGCCATTTTCCCTCCCCGGTGTCATGTGACTCATTAGTTTTATAAGGTCTCAGGTTTGAATGCAGAGCAGGTGTGTTAACTTTAGTGTTATCACTCTCACTCTCTCATACTGGTCACTGGAAGTTCAACATGGCACCTCATGGCAAAGAACTCTCTGAGGATCTGAAAAAAAGAATTGTAACTCTACATAAAGATGGCTTAGACTATAAGAAGATTGCCAAAACCCTGAAAACCATACAGAGGTTTAACAGGACAGGTTCCACTCAGAACAGGCCTCACCTTGGTCGACCAAAGAAGTGGAATGCACGTGCTCAGCGTCATATCCAAAGGTTGTCTTTGGGAAATAGACATATGAGTGCTGCCAGCATTGCTGCAAGGGTTGAAGGGGTGGGGGGGTCAGCCTGTCAGTGCTCTGACCACACACCACACATTGCATTAAATTGGTCTGCATGCCTGTCATTCTAAAGATGATGTACAAGAAAGCCCGCAAACAGTTTGCTGAAGACAAGCAGACTAACGACATGGATTACTGCAACCATGTCATGTGGTCTGATGAGACCAAGATAAACGTATTTGGTTCAGATGGTGTCAAGCGTGTGTGGTGGCAACCAGGTGAGGAGTACAAAGACAAGTGCATCTTGCCTACAGTCAAGCATGTTGGTGGCAGTGTCATGGTCTGGGGCTGCATGAGTGCTGCCAGCACTGGGGAGCTACAGTTCATAGAGGGAACCATGAATGCCAACATGTACTGTGACATTGATATAAAAAGAAAAGAAAAACTCCGGACGGCCGCACTCCTTTATCATGCTTTATTGGTCCATATCCATGCAGTACAGACAGGGATACTGTCTGTACTGCATGGATATGGACCAATAAAGCATTATAAAGGAGTGCGGCCGTCCGGAGTTTTTCTTTTCTTTTTATATCACTGTTTCCAGCACTTTGAGCTCTCACCCTCTGGGACTGTGTCATCACGGGAGGTATCAGGTGTTCTGGAGCTGTCCAAATTGGCTATGTACTGTGACATACTGAAGCAGAGCATGATCCCCTCTCTTCAGAGACTGGGCCGCAGGGCAGTATTCCAACATGATAACGACCCCAAACACACCTCCAAGATGACCACTGCCTTGCTAAAAAAGCTGGATGGATTGGCCAAGCATGTCTCCAGACCCAAACCCTATTGAGCATCTGTGGGACATCCTCAAACAGAAGGTGGAGTAGCACAAGGTCTCTAACATCCACCAGCTCCGTGATGTCGTCATGGAGGAGGGGAAGAGGACTCCAGTGGCAACCTGTGTAGCTCTGGTGAACTCCATGCCCAAGAAGGTTAAGGCAGTGCTAGAAAATAATGGTGGCCACACAAAATATTGACACGTTGGGCTCAATTTGGATATTTTCACTTAGGGGTGTACTCACTTTTGTTGCCAGCGGTTTAGACATTAACGGCTGTGTGTTGAGTTATTTTGAGGGGACAGCAAATTTACACTGTTATACAAGCTGTACAATTAATACTTTACATTGTAGCAAAGTGTAATTTCTTAAGTGTTGTCACATGAAAAGATATAATAAAATATTTACAAAAATGTGAGGGGTGTACTCACTTTTGTGAGATACTGTATATACTGTATCTCACAAAAGTGAGTACACCCCTCACATTTTTATAAATATTTTATTATATCTTTTCATGTGACAACAATGAAGAAATTACACTTTTCTACAATGTAAAGGAGTGAGTGTACAGCTTGTATAATGGTTTAATTTTGCTGTCCACTCTAAATAACTCAACAAACAGCCATTAATGTCTAAACCGCTGGCAACAAAAGAGAGTACACCTCAAAGTGAAAGGACTAAATTAGGCCCAATTAGCCATTTTCCCTCCCCGGTGTCATGGGAATCGCTAGTGTTACAAGGTCTCAGGTGTGAATGGGGAGCAGGTGTGTTAAATTTAGTGCTATCACTCCCACTGTCCCATACTGGTCACTGGAAGTTCAACATGGAACCTCATGGCAAAGAACTCTCTGAGGATCTGAAAAAGAATAATTATTACTCTACATAAAGATGGCCTAGGCTATGAGAAGATTGCCAAGACCCTGAAATGGAGCTGCAGCACTGTGGCCAAGACCATACAGCGGTTTAACAGGACAGATTCCACTCAGAACAGGCATTGCCATGGTCGACCAAAGAAGTTGAGTGCAGGTGCTCAGCGTCATATCCAGAAGTTGTCTTAGAATATCCAGAAGTTGTCTTGGAAATAGACATATGAGTGCTGTCAGCATTGCTGCAGTAGATAAAGGGGTGGGGGGTCAGCCTGTCCATGCTCAGATCATACGTCGCACACTGCATCAAATTGGTCTGCATGGCTGTCGTCCCAGAAGGAAGACTCTTCTAAATTTGATGCACAAGAAAGACCGCAAACAGTTTGCTGAAGACAAGCAGACTAAGTAAACTGATTACCGGAACCGTGTCCTGTGGCCTTATGAGACCAAGATAAACGTATTTGGTTCAGATGGCATCAATCGTGTGTGGCGGAAACCAAGTGAGAAGTACAAAGACAAGTGTGTCTTGCCTACAGTCAAGCATGGTGGTGGAAGTGTCATGGTCTGGGGCTGCATGAGTGCTGCTGGCACTGGGGAGCTACAGTTCATTGAGGGAACCATGAATGCCAACATGTACTGTGACATACTGAAGCAAAGCATGATCCCCTCCCTTTGAAAACTGGGCTGCAGGGCAGTATTCCAAAATGATAACGACCCCAAACACACCTCCAAGACGACCACTGCCTTGCTAAAGAAGCTGAGGGTAAAGGTGATGGACTGGCCAAGTATGTCTTCAGACCTCAGCCCTATTGAGCATCTGTGGGGCATCCTCAAGCTGAAGGTGGCGCAGGGTCTCTAAGATCCACCAGCTCAGTGATGTCGTCATGGAGGAGTGGGAGAGGATGCTTCAACCTGTGAAGCTCTGGTTAACTCCATGCCCAAGAGGGTTAAATCAGTGCTGGAAAATAATGGTGGCCACACAAAATATTGACACTTTGCCCCAATTTGGACATTTTCACTTATTAGTGTACTCACTTTTGTTGCCAGCGGTTTAGACATTAATGGCTGTGTGTTGAGTTATTTTGAGGGGACAGCAAATGTAAGCTGCTATACAAGCTGTACACTCACTACTTTACATTGTAGCAAAGTGTCATTTCTTCAGTGTTATCACATGAAAAGATATAATAAAATCTTTACAAAAACGTGAGGGTTGTACTCATTTTTATGAGATACTGTATATATATATATATATATATATATATATGAAACTTAGTTCAGTGAAACTTACTTCAGTGCACACTGAACTATATTAAAATGTTACGTACATTTAACATAAAAAGCATTTTAATTTAATTTTGTCTGAATTGAATTTTGTTTAATTCAAATACCATTAAAGAATAATGCATTTTACGTTAAATGTATTTAAATTTAATTTAAATCTTCAGCTTTCATTAAAAAATACTTTCTGATGAAACTAATAATTATGCAATAAAAGTCTTTGTGCAAAAAAAAAAGAAAGCCTCCATACACTGGAGGGGTCACTGACACCCAGGGACAGGCTGGGCCGGGGGGCAGGGTGACATTTTCCCCCCAGGCTGCCCTAACTTCCATGCAAAACAGCCGGCGGATTTTTCTTTCCTTGGATGAAGTCGGGCTGGGGGGCGGGGGCACGGCCGCGGAGGCCAGCCACCGGCTAGCTGACACAAGCTGTGGCCAGGGCCGTCTGAAGGTGTAGGCAGAGCCCAGCTCTCCTTCCCAGGGATGCCCGGACCAGATCAATGACTGAGCTGAGTGGCCAGCACATGTCACATGGAGCACACCGGGCTCTGCTGATCGGGGCTCCAGCCGGGGATGGCCCGGCTGGCTTCTGTCATTCCAGAGAGCTGTGAAGGTGACTGCTCCGATCACACATGATGCTGGAATGTATTGGTACTGGCTGCCCGAGGGGAGCAGAGAGTGAATTCCATCGCATATATCACATCTTTTCTCATTGTATAACCATTGCCACTATTGGGTTCAATACAAAGGCTTCCTCTCTTTCTTTCTTTCTTTCTTTCTTTCTTTCTTTCTTTCTTTCTTTCTTTCTTTCTTTCTTTCTTTCTTTCTTTCTTTCTTTCTTTCTTTCTTTCTTTCTCTCTTATTCTCCTCCTCCTCTCTCTTATCTCCAACTTTTGACCTTATTAGTTTTTCTTTTCTTTCTCTCATGCCAGTGTGATGCTGCATTGATGGACACTGATGAGGCTTCATTGATGGGCACTGATGAGGCTGCATTGATGGGAACTGATCAGGCTGCATTAGATGGGCACTGGTGATGCTGCATTGTTGGGCACTGGTGAGGCTTCATTGATGGGCACTGATGAGGCTGCACTGATGGGTACTGGTAATGCTGCACTGATGGGCACTGATCAGGCTGCATTGGATGGACACTGGTGATACTGCATTGTTGGGCACCAGTGAGGCTTCATTGATGGGCACTGATGAGGCTGCACTGATGGGTACTGGTCATGCTGCACTGATGGGCATTAATGAGACTGCACTGAGGGGCACTGATCAGGCTGCACTGGATGGTGTCAGGACCTGTGTCCTTGCTTGGGTCACCTGCTGGTGGCAGTGTTTGGAAAACCAAATGGTGTAGTTCTGGTGGCCACCAGCGGGTGTCTCCCAGGAGATTGAGCTTACAGGTCATTAAGCTGCACCTGATGGGTCTGCTGGGTCCATATAAACCCGCCTTGTTCCCTGTCCCAATGCTTCAGTAGTTTCCCTGCAAGCTGTGTCCATGCCTGAATTTGACCTGCTCTGATCCTGACCTGCTCTGATCCCCGATCCCTGTTCCCTGATCTGCAATCCAGACCCAGAGACCTGATTCCTGAACCTGCTCCCTTGCTCTCCTTCTGCTCCCAGTACCTGGCTCCCTGTTCCCCTTATCTGGTATCCCTGTTTGCTTATTATATATGTGTGTTTTATTCACTTGTATTTAGTTAGTCAGACAGTTAGGTGTTTATTTTGGGGTTTGGTGTGGTTTCATCTTTTACTTGCTCATTTATGTTTGCTGGTGTTTGGTGTTTGAAGTGTGCTATTTGTCTAATACATATATTCATATTTTCAGCTTACACCTGGTCCTGATTCCTTTAAGTGCAGCCAACTGATCTGACCATCCCTGCTGGATACCTGCATATGGTATCCCTGACAGATGGGCACTGGTGAGGCTCCATTGATGGGCACTGATCAGGCTGCACTGATGAGGCACTGGTGATGCTGCACTGATGGGCACTGATCAGGCTGCATTGATGGTCACTGATGAGGTTGCATTGATGGCCACTGGTGAGATTGCATTGATGGGCACTGGTGAGGCTGCACTGATGGTTACTGGTGAAGTTGCATTCATAGGCACTGATCAGGCTGCATTGATGGTCAGTGGTTAGGTTGCATTGATGGGCACTGATCAGGCTGCACTGATGGATACCTATCAGGCTGCACTGATGGGCACTGGTGAGGCTGCACTGTTGGGCACTGATGAGGCTTCACTGATGGGCACGGTGAGGCTGCACTGATAGGCACTGATGAGGCTGAGCTGATGGGCACTGATGAGGCTGAGCTGATGGTCACTGATGAGGCTGAGCTGATGGGCACTGGTGAGGCTGCATTGATGGGTACTGATCAGGCTGAATTGATGGACACTAATCATGCTGCATTGATGTGCACTGGTGAGACTGCATGCATGGTCACTGATTATGTTGCTTTCATTGGCACTGGTGAGTCAACACGGATGGGCACTGATGAGACTGCATGGATGGTCACTGATCATGCTGCTTTGATTGGCACTGGTGAGGCAACACTGATGGGCACTGGTGAGGCTGCATTGATGCATAATTTTTGCTTAACCTCCTTTGTTGCTATTAACATTATGTTATGTTACCACATTGTATCATATTTGTCTTGCTTGATAACATCAATATCCATTATAAAACCAGGTGGAAATGGATGGTGAGCTGATCATCTTCAAACTGTGTGTGAAAAGTCTAAATTAGCCGGGAGAAGCCATATCACTGTTCTACAATCATCTTCAAACTGTGTGTGAAAAGTATAAATTAGCGGGAGAAGCCATAGCAGTGTTCTAAAATCATCTTCAAAGTGTATGGGAAAAGCCTATTGCAGGGGGATAGAGCCATATCACTGTTCTACAATCATCTTCAAATTGTGTGTGAAAAGCCTATTGCAGGCGCATGGAGCCATATTAGTGTTCTAAAATTTAGAACAATAATATGGCTCTCTATGCGGCTGGAAGAACAGTAAAATGGCTCTATCCCCCTGCAATAGGCTTTTCCCATACACTTTGAAGATGATTTTAGAACACTGCTATGGCTTCTCCCTGCTAATTTATAGTTTTCACACACAGTTTGAAGATGATTTTAGAACACTGCTATGGCTTCTCCCGCTAATTTATACTTTTCTCAAACAGTTTGAAGATGGTCCACATCCACCTCCATTTTTGATTTTTTTTTATGTGATTTTACTTTAAAAATGCTTTTAAGTTATTTCCCTGTCCCCATTTCTTTGTAGGGCACTTGTCCGACCCTTACCCCCATTTTCCTTCCTTTTGCAGACCTCTAGGACTTTCCAGGACTTTGTTACAGCGATTTTCAAAACTTTTAATAAATTACCAGAACCCCGGACCCAAACCCGGACTTTTTTTGAAAAGTCCGGGTCCGGGTCCCAGACACCCAAAAGTTTGGTACGGACCCGAACTTTACAGTTCGGGTTCGCTCAACTCTAGTCAGGATGCTAATTAATTTAGTTTTGCTAGGTGGTAACTAACTTGGCTGATTGTAGGATCCTCTGATTTCCTCTCCAGTTTTAGGTTGATGCATCTCCCTTCTCTGCCACTGGGTGGCATTGCCATTCCTGGCACTGTATTGGCAAATGAACCCGGAATGTAAGTGGATAGGTTGTTCTGGTCAATGGGCAGGGGTTTTCTTCAGCCCCATGGCCTGCTGGGAGGACCTATTTATTGGAGAGAGGTAAGGTGATCGGGGGTTCTGTGCCACCTGGACAGCTGTCTGGGTGAACATATGTTAAAAGCTCTCGACTGCTAGGCCAGATGCTTGAGGCCTATCTGGGAGTTTCTGGAAGTTAGGCAGTCTGAGGACTACCCAGTAGAGGAAGGAGTTGCAGAGGTTGGGGTTTAGTGAAAGGAAGCCTAACCGAGTCTTGCTGGTTCTGCCGCACAGAGAACCCCTTGTTGCCAGAGGAGTAAGGACACAGTCGCCAGTCGGGAGAGGACTGTCATTCCTGTCACCAGTGGCAAGTTGTAAGCCAAGGCCAGAGGTAAAGGGGGAACTGTCACCGGCGGAAGGGACAACACTCCTCTTATTACAGTCTGGAGGGCAAAGTAGAGAGAGAGTACCAGAATAGCCATTTTTGCCAGCCGGGGGAGGTGAAGAGGTGGGAAAATCTCAGTGGAGGTCAAGCTAGGGACCCAGGAAGCTAAAGGGGTGACACTTGCAAGAAGGTTCAGCAGGTGAGCTGAGTTGTTGAGGAAAAAGGTCCAGTGAGATAGCGTGTGTAAAGTTCAGAAGACACGGAGGTTGACTGTGTGGAGCAGTATCATACGGAAAGAACAGGATACCCCCTATGTGGGACTGTAATAGGCAGAAAACACCACAAAGCAAATTGCTAAAATTTCATATTTAATTGCTGTTTAAAAAAAACTCTTGTCGCTCATTTGAGGGACAAATACAAATGGCTTGACATGCATATAGTGGATATCACATACAATGATTAACCATGGGTCCCAGAGCAGATCATGTTCATACAGTCCATCACAGAAAACTTCTGTGGGAAAGAGAATACGTAACTTTCATGAAAGAGGAAAGGTCCATTGTCCGAAGATAAAAACGAGGTGAAATTCGATGCCCAACGTTTAACGTTTCGGGTCCAAATGAGGCCCTTCATCAGGGGAAATGCCAACGGAGTCAAGTGATCTATTACTAGATGTTTTTTAAAATTTGCATCTCTGGTAGCAAGAGAGAAGAAAACAGAGCAAATAACAGTGATAAAAACATAGATATTACAAGGAAATCGCCCCACATTTCCATTGTTGGTACATATTAATCATTTATCATATATGTATAAAGGGAGAGAACTCACCAATTGCATTTATCCGTTAAGGGACCCAGCCCCTTGGCCAGACGGTGCTATTTTATCAATAGTATGTGTAATATGTTATATCGCTTGGAATGAGCAGTTCCCCAAAAAACAAAAGATTAAGCAGAACTCAAGCAATGGCCCTATATGAGAACTGAAATAGAGCAATGAAATAATCACTGAGGGGAACAAGAGGGGGGGGGAAAGGGGGGGGGGAGGAGAGGGAGGGGGGAGAGTGGGAGAGGGGGTGATGATAGGAATGGACGATACATGACTGGTATTGTGTAGTGGCGTGCTTACCCTGGGTGTTCATGTTGAATTGTTTGAATATTATTTGTGTCGCAGCTTTATCCTCATAGTCCACAATTGTGCCTATGGGGCCGGGGGGATCTACCACCGGCTCTCTAGAGGAACGGAGGGGAATGGATACGTCCAGAATTGTGGAAGTTGGTGAGTGAGGTGTTTTGTAGGAGGGGAGCACGATCGCATGCTTGTTCTTGGCTCCGTCTCCTCACTCCCCTACACCATATCTTTGATGGACTTCACTTATCATTAGTTTTTAGTCATATGTATTTGTATTTTTTATCAATCGCTCTTTTCACTATTGCACTTTATTTAAAGTCACTACGTTTTTGCACATGTATGCACTGATTGATTCACCGGTATGGATATTATGGACTATGTATGCAAAAAAATGTAACTTAATTTAATTTAATTTTATTTGAAAATTTAGCATATAAATATACGCAATTTTCACTACCACAAAAAAAAAAATTTGTTTCATTTTACAAAAATTTTTTTTAACACTTGTTGTTAATAATTCTTATAAGGTTATGGGATTAATACTGCTAGGGGTTAACTGTGTTCCCTGGGTGTGTTCTTACTGGGGGGGGGGGGGGGTTGGGCTACCATGGGCATGAGAGATCTAACTGATCCCAGTGACAGGGATCAGTAGATCCCCCATGCCTGAACTGTCAGAATGGGGAACTGGCGTGTTTACATCGGCGGTTTCCCGTTCTTTCCCGATGTCCTCCGGCGAGCCGCGGGCACACTCCTCAGGAGTGAGGCGGGCGCGAGCGCGCCCCCTAGCGGCTGTTCGCAGATTGCCGTCTTTTTACGGCGATTCGCGCTTAGCAACCCGACTGCCGCCGTGAAAACACGGCAGGCGGTCGGGAAGTGGTTAAGCATTCCCGAAGTATCTGGCGCCAAACTATATTCGGCACTGGACCTCACCCACTATGACCTAGTAACCCACACTGTAAGGATGGATGTCAGCTCCCCCTGACCCTGAGGTTCACCATCAGCTCTTCAGAGGTCGGGGCCATGGCTACACATTCACTTTATCATTTTTCTACATTCATCAATAATAAGTGATATTTAATTGATGTGGTTTACAATGTACTGTACATCTAGAAAGAAAGGTGAAATTATGGTTTAAATTGGTGTTGCTGTAAATGTAAGTCCTAGTTGAAGTTATAGAGATAGATATGCAGCCAGACAGGCACGATAATTGACTAATTAAAGGCAAAAAGGCTGTTCATTTTGCAAGGGAAGATGCACTTTGGAAGGGCATTTTCCCTAGAGCTTAGTGAATGTGTTGAAACTTCACTTTGCAATAAATACCCAAACATGTGCAAGGAAAAACATGCATTTTTCTTGCACACGATGATGGAAGTCAGAAGAGATTCCCCTCATTCACAAAGTTCTGGGGATTCATAGTGCAACTTCCCTTGCAAAGTGAACAGTCTACTTGCCTTTAGTAATTTAATCTCATTGCATTAACAGCCTTCATTTTCATAGCAGTACCTCCATGTTTCTGTTACAGTAGCTATGTCATGTGTCTAAATATGAGTGTTCAATCCAAAAGGTCCAGTGCACCCAATAATCAGCTCAGATCTGAAACATTCCCTCAATGTGGTGAACTTTTACTTTAAAAGAATACTGAACCATGTGCAAGGAAAAGCATGCATTTTGATTGCACACAATAGAATGGTGGAGGTCAGCAGAGCTTCATCTCATTCACTAAGCTGTGGGGATAATTCACTTGCAAAGTACAATTTCCCTTGCAAACTGAACAGTCTATATTCCTTTATTAAATTAACCCCATCATAACAGGAAACACCATTAGTTAGATCCAGGGTAAACAGTAATCAGGACTCAGTAAGAGGACTGATCTGAAACAACCCCTTAATGTGGCAAAATTTCACTTTGCAACGAATACTCCAAGGAGGCAAGGAGAATAAAAACATAAAAATGAAATAATAATAGATTATAATTAATAAGTATAAATATTAATAATCATAAAAATAAATAAAAAAGCATTTTGCTTGCATGTGATGGGGTGATAGAATTCAAAAGAGATGCACCTCATTTACTGGGCCCTGAAGATATTTACCTTGAAAAGTGCAACTTCCCTTGCAAAGTGAACATCTTTTTTGTCTTTAGTGAATCAACCCCATTGCATTAACAACCTTCAAGCTGAGTTCCAGGAATTCAGACATTTTGTAAAAAGTGAAGGCACACTGTGAGTTAAAGTGTTACTAAACCCACAACAGTAAAATCTGTCTGTATATGCAGCATAGCATGCTTGTTATACTCACTGTGGAACTTAAGGGGTTAATCCTCAACATTGTGTAAAAAGGCTGTTTTATCCTGTATGCATAGATTCTTCCCTTCTGCACTGTCAATCTGAGCAAGTCCATATAATACTCAGCAGGGTGGTAAAGCTGCACATGCTCAGTTTGGTCTCTTATGCTGGATAGAACATTTCCTGTTTCAGTTGAACTGTTCAGGTCACATGATATTGACATCACACATGTGGGCGTGTATAGAGGCTGTAGTGGAAAACCCCTCCAACTTGAACACACAGCTATGGACAAACTGTGCAGGTTATCAGGAAACCGTGGTATACAGATCAACCCAAAAGGTGTTAGTATTTATTTTTTTTTTTTTATTTCAAAGTTTTTTATTTAGGAATGAAGAACACATTACAATGCATGACCGACTTTCTAGTATTACATGTAATTTCAAGAGCATTTTGGTCAGAAGAGGTGGATAAACTAGCCAGTGGGGGAGATGATGTCAAGGAGAATAAGAGCTGAGAGAGAAAGATGATAAGAAGGGGAGGGAAGAGGGGGGGGGAGTATTACTCAGAGGGTATCCTGCAAGCCGAGCCGCTAAGGTGTTTTTGGAGATTCCCTGTCTATCAATTTGGTAGGAGAGATGATGCACCTGGATGGAAAAGGGAGACCTTGTACCACCCCGCGGCCCCCCTCCCCCCCGAGTCCCGGGTAGGGCAGAGAAGCCACCGGGGGCGAAGTCTGCTTCCAGGGGCTGGTGTTAGTATTTTAATGCGAAAAGAAGATGAACTATTTTATATTACTGGGTTTAGTAACACTTTAAGTCCAAGGAGCTGCATGGCATCTCCTGGGCATATCTCTGTTATTTATATCTGACAGGTTTGTTGCTCTGCTGGGAATTACACTGAAGACAATTGGGACTGTGAGAGAGGAGAAAGGCACATAGAGCAGCTGTGTCCACCCCTCCCCTCTTGTGCCCATTTACAGATGCCTTTGTATTTTGTGAATGTGTTCACATAATACAAAGGTTTCTGTGATTGGGCAGGAGGAGAGAAGGGGTGGGCATAGTACCAGCGGGATCAGCATTGGGCTCCCAGAACTACAGCAATAGCTGTCTTTCAGGAATACTATAAAGCTGTCAAATATAAATAATAGAGCAAAGCCCAGGAGGTGTCATGCACCTCGCTAGACTTAACTCATAGTGCGCCTTCATTTTTTTTTACCAAGGAGCTGGAAGTCAGCTTCAGATTCATGTTACAGCAACTATGTTGGGTGAGAAATCCAGGTAGAGGCACTAGCAGGGCCGGGACAAGGGGTGGGAAGGAGGGGTGGCTGCCCTGGGAGTAATGGTTTATTACAGGGATGGAGGCATCCTGACCCTAACCCTAAGGGAAAGGGGGGGCACAGTTTGGCATCTTTGCCCTGGGCCCTGGAGGACCTTGTCCCACCACAGGGCACTAGAGTTAGATCCAGTGCACTCAATAATTAGCACTCAGTAAGAGGATGAAACAGTCCCTCAATATAGTGAAATTTCACTAAGTATACCCAATCAAGTATAAGGAAAATAAAAAAAAAAAAGCATTTTTCTTGCACAACATTGAATGATGGAAGTCGGAACAGCTTCACTTTATTCACTAAGCTCTGGGGAAAATTTCATTGTAAGCGCAACTTTCTTTGCAATGTGAACAGCCCATTTGCCCTTAGGAAATCAGCCCCATTGCATTACCAACTTTCAGTTTCATGTTGGTACCTTCACTTTCCTGTTACAGCAACTATGTTGGGTGTCTGAATATATAACTGTGCAATCCAATAGATACCAGAGTTAGATCCAGCGCACTCAGTAATCAGCACTCAGTAAGTGGTCTGATCTGAAACACCCCTACTCTTCTTCTTTATACAGAGAAATACTAAGTGTTCGTTGCACTTATCAAAAAAGTAGAAAATCCTAAAAGGTGCAACCAATAAATAAAGTTCATGATGAAAATTAATTAAACACAATGCTCCTTAAGTTGATCCTCTACAGCAGTGGTTCTCAACTCCTGTCCTCAGGACCCACTAACAGGCCAGATTTTAGGTATTGCCTTGGGGAGATGCAGACTAGAATACTGCAATCACTGAGCAGCAAATGATATCACCTGTGATGTATTTCAGTTATCTTGCAAACCTGGCCTGTTAGTGGGTCCCGAGGACAGGAGTTGAGACATGGGTTAAACAATGCATGCATTTGTGTCAATCCCCGACACCTGTTCACCAATGCGCTCATCTCAAAATTGGACCTATACAGGTCCAATCTTGCCTTCCCCAACTGGGGTGTACTCCGGGTTAATAAGACAGCTGATCCATGTCCTCCTCCTCCTTTCCCCTCTCCAAGATGTACTGGGTAAGCTTATATGAGGAAACCTCCTTTTTCTTCCATTCCCCTCGTTTAAAGAAAGTAAACTCCCATAGTGTAATATGTAAATTAGACATGTGCAATTCGTTTCGTTCCAAATTCGTTTTTTTTTTTATTTATTTTTATTGTTTTAAAAGAAATAAAGACATTTGGGTCAAACCACCCAACACAGGCTATGCAGGGCCGAAACATTTCCTATCTAACAATTTCTACTATCCACCCCCTTAACCACCCTTCCCTTCCACCCTCCACCCCCCTGAGATCCAGTCAGCAGCCTATATTGTACCAATCCTTCAGGTTCACACCTTGCCCCTGATAGGGATCCAGTACAGATTATTGGTATGTGTTTTGCTATCTACTGTGCACATCCATGGTGCGTCTGAGGTATGGGGACAACTTTATTGAAAGGGGACTGTATGGGCCTTACGGCGTGTATCTCTAAGTGCCGGGATTGTCATCCTGATGGAAATGGCTCCAAGTCACATCGCTCCTATTAGCCTGCGGTAGTCCTGGAGTCACACCAAGCCTGCCACACCTTATGGAATTTTTTTCACAACCTATTGCTGTATATGTTGCTCTGTAATGGGGAATCATAGCATTTGTAAGTCCTTTCAAGAAGTGCAGCTCAGGGGCATCCGGCTTTTTCCAATGCAACAATATTGCTTTCCTCCCGTAAAATAGTAGTATGCTAAGTAGTGTCCTAAGGGCCCTGGAGAGCACCACCTCATCCACCAGACCCAGCAAACACACTTTGACATCGCAGGGGATTGGAACTGATAGTATGCCAGACATGCAGTCTACTACTGACGTAAAAAAAAACTGAATTTGAGGGCATGACCAAAATATATGCAAAGCGTCTGCCGCGTCATGGGAACATTGCCAACATTCAGCAGAGGCCGAGGTAAACATGTTGGCCAATCTTGGTGGAGTCAGGTAGATTCTGTGTAAGACTTTAAAGTGGATCAGTCGATCCCTTGCTGATACCAAGTATTTGAAGGGCCTATCCCATAGTTCCTCCCACTCATCTCCTTGTATACCTGGAACCTCCTGACTCCACCTTTCCCTACATCTAGCTAGTTGTGGCGGTGTTTTGTTAAACAGCTCCTTGTAGGCTATTGAGAGAGTCTTGGGTAAATCTGTAGAGGAGAGAAGATTTTCCAGGTATGAGGGGAATGATTCGACCTTGGACTCCTTAAATTGGGTCTGCAAGGCATGACAGAGCTGCAGAAATCTGAAAAAATAAGAATTTGAGACTCCATGTCTGGCCTTTAGTTGATCAAATGACAGAAGTTGGCCCATTGAGGTTATGTCTTTGAACGTTTTTATTCCCTTTACAGCTCAGACTGCAGGGTCCGGAAGTTTGTAAAATTCCAGCAATTTTGGGTTCATCCATAAAGGATGAGGCAGGGGAGGCCACAAGGTAGCTTGGGCATGCCAGTTTCCCCGCCTGTTCCCAAGCCCTGATAGTGGCCTTCATGGCTTGAGTCAACGGGAGATCCGATCCGGTGCCCCTATAGAGTGCCAACTTAAGGCTCTCATAAGACCCAAGGTGGGCCACTTCGAAGACCATGGCTGAATCCCCATCATCAGCCAGTAACCACCTGTGGGTGTACACCAACTGGCATGCAAGGAAGTACTTGTGCCAATCTGGGAGGGACAAGCCCCCCTGCCCCCACGGCTGCTGCAGGACCCCGATACCTATTCTGGGTGCTTTTGGTGTCCACAGAGAGGAACTGACAATACCCCAAATTTGTTTTTTAACAAATGTTGACAAATTCATTAATTCGGTAGTATCTGAATTAATGAATATCTGTTTACCGAATTTTTCCAAATATTCATAAATTCGAATAGTCGACTATTCGTAAATTCAAAAATTTGTAAATTCCTTAATGCGAAAATTCAGAAATTCAAAAATTTGAGAATCCGAGAACCCGAAAATTTGAAAATCTGAAATAATAACTAACTATATTAACTTAACTATTACTAACTATTAAATTATAGATATTGTAATTTCCTTTCAAATTTGGCTGTTAGTGAACGTAATGAATACAAATTTATCCAAAGTTATGAATTATTCAAAATAACGAATGCCGTATCCAAATGAATGGAATGTAACAAATTAATAATAATAAATAACAATAATAATAATAATACATTTTTATTATTATTATTAGTATTATTATTTATTATTAATTTGTTCCGTTCCATTTGTTTAGATGCTGCATCTAATAATCTAACTATATTAACCACTTCAGCCCCGAAAGGATTTTCATCTTTAGGACCAGAGCACTTTTTGCGATATGGTACTGCATGGTCTTTAACTGACAATTGCGAGGTTGTGCGACGTTGTACCCAAACAAAATTGACGTCCTTTTTTTACCCACAAATATAGCTTTCTTTTGGTGGTATTTGATCCCCTCTGTGTCATTTCTGATCACCGCTGTAAACAAAAGAAGAGCATATTTGCAAAATATCCAATATTTCTTACTTTTTGCTAGAATACATATCCAAAAAAATATATTAAAAAAATGTATTCATCAGTTTTGGCCAATATATATTCTTTCTCATATTTTTGGTAAAAAAAATATTACAATCTGCCTATATTGAATATTGATTGGTTTGTGCAAAAGTTGCCGTGTTTATGAACGATGAGAATTAATTTATGGGGTTTTTATTTTTTTTACTAGTAATGGCAGCGATCTGCGATTTTTAGCAGGACTGTGACATTGTGGGTGGTCAGCAACTGGTTAACTTAACTATTACTAACTATTAAATTATAGTTATTGGAATTTCCTTTCAAATTTGGCTGTTAGTGAACGGAACAAATACACATTTTTCCAAAGTTATGAATTATTCGAAATAACAAATGCTGCATTCAAACAAATGGAAGGGAACAAATTAATAATAAATAATAATAATAATAAAACGTTTTTTATTATTTTTATTGTTATTTATTATTATTCATTTGTTACATTTCATTCGTTTAGATACGGCATTTGTTATTTCGAATAATTCATAACTTTGGAAAAATTTGTATTCGTTCCGTTCACTAACAGCCAAATTTGAAAGGGAATTCCAATACCTATAATTCAATAGTTAGTTATTATTAGTTAGTTAGTTATTACTTCAAATTTTCGAATTTTTGAATTTACGAATTTTTGAATTTACGAATTTATGAATTGCGGTCATAACGAATGTCCCAAAAAAGGGAAGAAAAAAAAGGAATGAAATGAAAAAAAAGCTAAATTTTTCAGCAATGCACATGTCTAATGTAAACCACATAAAATGTATTCAAAACATCCACTTACATTGAAGATAAAAACACTGCATGCATGTCCTTTTACCAGCAGGACAGTGGCTCCCGTGTGGTACTGCTGATGCATTCTGTCAACCGACTCTGCCCCACATGTATCGTCACTACCATGTGACTTCCTCAGGGGTCAAAGGCCAGGTGTTCAGGTGACTCCTTATAAAGCTAGTAACCCTGCTTCTCCTCATCTATTCCAAAGGAAATGCAAATCATTACGCCCAGGTCTCTCATGCAATTTTCCTCCCCTTGATTGCTCATAGTTTAATCAGGTTGTATGGGTCCACCCTTCAGCCAGACACAGAAGTTAAAAAACGGCCCCCACTCCCCCTAGTGGTGAGGATAAAAAAATTCTAAATGTTGCTGTGGGCCAAAATATTGCTCCCCCTTCCCCCCCAGTTGGAAATGGGAAAAAAACATACTGCATATACATACATAAACCACAATAGTATAAATTGCATCTGATCTATCTCCTTAAAGAAGAGGCTGTATAGAATAGAATAATGGAGGATAAAAATGATAAAATTGTATAAAAAAAATTAAAAATCACTATGAAAAAACTCCACCTGGCTCTTAATACGTAAAATATTAAAGGAAAGTTCAATTCATAAGATGGATCTCCTAATGTCCACGCTGAAGCTGTTAACCACCACAGTGCATGTCTGCATTCACCACTATTAGTACATCACCAAAGTGATATCCACCATCAAATAAGTTGTCAGCTTACCAGAACATACTGACCCCTTAGTTATAGGAAGTCAAAGCGAGCCTCTAGCTTATAACCTAGCCAAGGTGTGTTATTCCTCTAGGGTCTGCGGATATCTGTCAAATATCAGTCATCATGCAAACCATTCCTTATAAAGGAAATAAAACTGGCCATAGTGTAAATCCTTATAAATGTATTAAAATATAAAGTATTGCACTTACATCTTACATAAAAATGGTGTTTCTGTGCATTAAAACAAACACAATCTGCCAGCCGGCTCTCTCGTGCACCCATCCTTCTGGGACCTCAAACACGCGGTGATGTCAGCACGTTTCTCCGCCCTACGCGTTTTGTCATACGTGACGTCAAACGCCATATTGGAGATGGGTCTATTTTAAACTCAACTGAAGTGCTAGTAGAGGTAAACCTGGTAGTCTGTCTATCCCTACATGCATTCAACAAGCAAATCTGACACTTATGACACTGGTAGTAGAGTTGAGCGAACTTCTAGAAGTCCGGGTTCTGCTGGTTCGGCTGAACTTCGGGACAAAGTCCGGGTTCGGGTCCGGACAGAACCCGAACTTTGTCCCGGACCCCGAACCCCATTGAAATCAATGGAGACCCAGACTTTTAGGCACAAAAAATGCTGTAAAATAGTCCTGGAAGGTCCTAGAGGTCTGCAAAAGGAAGGAAATGTGGGTAAGGGTGGGACAAGTGACCTACAAAGAAATGGGGACAGGGAAATAACTTTAAATATTTTTTAAAAAATAAAAACATAAAAAATGCAAAAATGGAGATCATCTTCAAAATGGGTCTGAAAAGTATTAATTAACATTAGAGGCCATAGAACTGTTCTAAAATCATCTTCAAACT
>BLSH010111970.1:24068-37920 GCA_018402905.1 Glandirana rugosa
CTATCCTACCTAAACAACTCCCTTTCTGGAGGGGTCCTATCTCCACTCAAAGGTAGTTGGTAAGGAAAGTAGCGAAGTATAAGCTATGTAGTAGTTTTATATTCCTTAGAATATGCTTTCGTAACCGTATAGAATTTGTTACTAGGTCACAATTTATGTCATAATTGTCTTTTTGGAGTCTAATAAAAACCCCCTCAAGATAGGAGGTCTCTATTTTAACGGGGCTTACAAATGTTGGGGGGACTCTTTTCAGAGAAGTTTTGGAATAACTTATGATGGTCAATCTCAACTCGCTTGGGCCTGACATTTCAAGCCCAGACATGGCTTGAAAGAACCCCGGACCCGAACCCGGACTTTTTTTGAAAAGTCCGGGTCCGGGTCCCGGACACCCCAAAGTTCGGTACAGACCCGAACTTTACAGTCCGGGTTCGCTCAACTCTAACTGGTAGTATTCAATAAGGTTTTGAAGAGACTTTTCTCAGGGGGGTTGTAAACATTCGGGGCAATTTTATCTCTGGAGGATAGAACTCCCCCAAAAATAATCTGAGGTTTTTCTGTTAATACTGTATTTAACACTGGATCATTGTTTAAGATATGCCAATGCTTTCGTATAAGATTCCTTATATTTTGATGATGTATCGAATATGAAGCGATGAAAGGAATGGTTGATGGAAACTCACCTCTATCCTGGGGAGGTCTTTCCCTCAACAAATCCATCCTATCTGTATTACCAACCTGGGTAAGATTGGATTGGAGGGACTCCCAATTGTAACCCTTCTCCATAAATCTCTCTATAAGAACAGAACCTTGGAATTTGAAGGTCTCATATTCAGTACAGTTATGCCTCAACCTCATGAACTGGCTCTTCGGAACTGACTTGAGCCATGAATCGTTAAGACAACTGTCTAGAGGTATGTAGGCGTTCCTGTCCGTAGGCTTGAAAAAAGTTGAGGTCATAAACTGATTGTTCTTAACTAAACAGAAATTGTAAGATCCAAAAAAATAACGGCCTTCAAACTGGCTTCATGATTTAATTGTATCTTCCTATCATTGAGAGAGGTCATAAACAAATCTAAGTCAGACCCACTTCCATCCCATAGGAGGAGGATGTCATCGATATACCCTGCCCATAAGACTACCTGAGGTCTATCATGGGTATAGATGACATCCTCCTCCCATTTAGCCATTAAAAGATTTGCAAGGCTGGGGGCATATTTCGCCCCCATAGAAACATCCTTGTCCTGTCTATAAAATTGATCATTAAACCAAAAATAATTACGTGTTACTGCAAATTGCAGCATATCCAAAATAAACTCCACCTGTTCTTTCAGTAAACCAGAATCTTTATGTAAGTAATGTTTGATAGCTGATATCCCCAGCTCATGAGGAATGGCTGTATAAAGAGACGAAACGTCAACTGTTACCAGCCACATACGCTCTCTCGGTGTAAACTCTGATAGTAAGTTAATGATATGTCTCGTATCTTTTACGTAAGATCTCATGCTTTGTACTAATGATTGGAGAAAGTAATCAATATACCTGCCCACCTGGGACTGAACAGAGTCAATACCACTGACTATGGGATGGCCCGGGGGGCAGGTAACACTCTTGTGGACTTTAGGCAAATAGTAAATGACAGGAGTGTGGGGAGCCTTGGGTACTAAATATTGTTTCTCCTTTTTATTTATGATATTGGAATCATAACCCCTCTCCATTATTTCCACCAATTCAGTTTGGTACATAGTAATTGGATCTCCATTTAAGGGGGTGTAAGTATCACGATCATCTAATATTCTGTACATCTCTTTAAAATAATCGGCTTTGTCCAGCACTACAATCCCATTCCCGTTATCAGCTGGACGAGTTATTAACAATAGGGTTGGAAATCAGATATCTTTTTCTTTATTTAGTTTCCTGACGTATTTATGAACGTCTATGTAGGTCTGAAACGTATTAAGCTTTTTAGGTGGGGCAAACTTTAAGCCCCTATTCAATAAAGCATTATCTGATTTGCTCAAAATTTTAGAACTTAAGTTATAAATTCCTATATTGGTTACATATTTTTTCTTTGGGACTGTACTGGTCTCCCCCCCCCCCCTCTAGTTCCTCTCTTACTTCGTTTTGTCCCTTTATTGGACCTTTATGTCCTTTATCTGATATTTCTTTTCTGTGGAAGTAGAGATAAAGTTAGTCCTTTTCCTCGGATTAGCTCTTGTACTTTTCCATGCATAGCCCCAGCGGCACTTAAAGAAACCAGGGATTTGCAAAAAGGAGAACTTAATTTCCTTCTGAGGTATATTTCACCAATGTATTCCTCAAATTAGGGGCTTTCCTATATCTGTGTTTTTCTATCCTAAATCTGGGTTTTTCTAGTAATGTGGTTCTGAGTATTATATCTACTTTTATTATTGGCCAATAGTTTTTTACTATACTCTCAAATTTTTTATGTTGAATATGGTGATCCAATATTATTGCTGTATCCCTTGTCCACCACCTTTTTCTTATCTTTAATAATATCTGTTCTTTCCATTTTCTTAATATCTTGTAAATGTCCATTGATTAATTCCTTTTTAGATCCTTTACACAAAAATGTATTTTCCATCTCTTCAGCCTTTTCTCAATTATTGTTTTCATTCGTGCAATCCCTTCTGAGTCTAATTATTTGCCCCTTGAGGATGTTAAGCAGCCAGTTTTGGTGATGACAGCTATCCAGGGTGATGTAGCTGTTGCAATCAGTCGCTTTAAAATACGTCCTTGTAGTTATTTTGTTATCTTCATTTATTATATGGAGATACAGAAATTGTATTTCTTTTTCACTAATATTCCATGATAATTTGATATTTTTATCATTTTGATTCATTTTTATAATGAAATCCTCCAACTCTTCTTTTCTTCCTTCCCATATACGTATGATATCATTTATAAATCTTTTATAGAGAATTAATGATCTTGGTCTCTCTTTGTAAACTGAATCTTCTTCCCATTTTGACATAAATAGATTTGGTACACTTGGAGCGAATTTGGCACCCATCGCAATCCCTGTCTTTTGTTTGTAGTAAATTTGGTTGTACCAAAAATTGTGTTCTAGGGTATAATCCAAACCTTCCCCAAGGTATTTCCTTTGTCCTCATTTCAAATTGCTGAATCTGCTTAAACCCTACTCTGTGGCTTCCTTAGCATCCTCATGCTCAATGATGGTGTACAATGAACTTACACTGGTGGTCGCCCAAGTATATTGACCCTTGCCTTCCCTTTCGTTTATTCCTTGGAGTATTTGTAATAAGTGTTTTGTATCTCTCAAATATGATTCAGTTTGGATTACTGCTGGTTGAAGAAAGCAGTCGATATATTGGCCTATCCTTGTTCCCACTGAATCCATCCCATTAACTATAGGTCTTCCTGGTGGATTATTTTCATCTACATGTTCTACATGTAGCGGTACCCCCGAAGGAGCTGCTAATGAAGTTCATATTTGTTCCCGAGCCTCTCACTGAAATTTCTGCAGCCAGTCACTATAGCATTTTCACACAGCCAGGTGCACACACAATCCTGCTTGTTTCCAATGACCAGTCTAGTGGATGAATTTTCAATGCTTTATTGTTTAACTTGGATAGGAGAAAGATAGGTATGGGATACTCCAAGTAACTGAGGACAAATTCTCCCTAGGCTCTGTATAGCAGGCGGTCAGTGGCTTCGCACAGCAGACTGACTCCAGTGAAACAAGTCCATCTCTAAACAACAAAGGACATACAGGACTTCAAGACACTAGCCAGTGTCTCCTTCCTAACTCAGTGTAGCAGACTACCAAAAACACTTTATAGCAGGCTGACTTTAGCAGAACAGGTCCCTTGTTAAGCAATAAGGACAGAAGCTGGACTCTGCTCTTCAAGACACTCTCCAGTGTCTCCTTTCTATCTGGCACACCCAATAAAGCTGATATGACCGCAGGAGAAAATTCTAGCACACAGTCTCAAGGATCCTCTCCCAGATCTGTACTCACACCATGTCCTGAGACAGTCGGTAGCCCTTTCTGCCAACCTCCAAGCGACACTTTGCCACTGCAGTATCAGACTGAATCCAAGGACATCTTCCCTCTGTCAGCTTTCAAAGAACTGTGGGTTGCAGTTTCAGCATCCGGATAGGTCTCGACTAAGCCTAGCAGCCGGCAGCCTCCTGGATAGGCTCTTGGGCCTAGCAGCCAGGAGCTGAACATACGCGTCACCCCTCAGGCTTGGGTGGGCTGGGACTCCTAACCTTGAGCCCATGTGCTCCTTTTTATATGAAGGTGTTCACCCAAGATGCAGTGGGTCACCACTCCACTGCTAGCTGGTCAGAACCACCTCCAAATACACCTGCTGTCACTGGCTGAGGTTTTCTCCCTCTGTCCAATAGGGACCCATACTACTGAACAGGGTAAAATATCTCCAGACCATATGAAACAGCACCAGAGCACACTGAGCAGACCTTACTCAAATCAGGCGTTCTGATAAGCAGACAGCATATAAATTTACCTGTCAGCTCTCTTGTTAAACAGAGAGAGACCAAAACGATATACACTCACTAGTGCCCAAACTAGGAGGGCACTACATACATGTCAATGGTATTGTTTATTTCTCTTCCTTTGAATTTAGATATTTCATCTCTGCCCCTTTCTTTATTAATTTCTCCAGATCTTTCTTAAATTCCATTACCAGGTTCTCTTTTGCAGCTTCTGGCATGTTTTTGTGTCACTCAAAATTTTCTCAATTTCTTGGTGGTATGTCTCTTTTGACAGTATATATATATATATATATATATATATATATTTTTTTTTTTTCCCTTCTTTATACAAGTTTGTGTGAAGAGACTTGTGATGAGGGTGTGTCTCTTTCTCAGCTCTAACAGGACAGAGCACTGCAGAGCAGAGTGTGAAGCAGCATTTCAGAGAATATGTATTTGAAGGCATTTCCATGTAATAAATTGCAGATTATAATGTGAGCTATAGGGAAGTAAAAAGGCTTTCAGCATGGCTTTAACATTTTCCTGAGATGTTAGAAGTAATATGTATCTATACATGTGAAGTGGATTTTTCATTTAAGATGAATGAAGTATTTTATTTTAATTAATGTTAATTTCTCCATGATTTACTTCCTATGAGAATTAATGTAATTGCTGCCTCTTCATCCTTGCCTGCAGAGCAGAAAGTTCTTGCTATTCAGATATTTTTATTTTATCATAGATGATATTATAAAATATGAGACATAAAAAAATCAAGCTTGGATGTCATAAAGTTATACTGAGTGGTCTGGGCTTGCTCTATAGATCACAATTAATTATAAGCGAATAGGGATGAGCCAAAACACCCCCCCCCCCGGTTCGGTTCGCACCAGAACATGCGAACAGATAAAAAGTTTGGGCGAACATCCGAACACCATTAGAGTCTATGGGACCTGAACATGAAAAATCAAAAGAGTAAATGGATGGAGGTGTAATGAAATGGAAGCGGAGTACAGGCATGACAGGGGGGAAGGAATACCAGGCAGGAATAAGTGTGGGTCAAGGGGGGAGCTTAGAATAAGGAATAAGGTATGTGATTCGGTGAACCCAGAGAAGGGGTGGAGTAGGAGTGGGGAAAAAGGGGAAGGAGGAAGTGAAAGGGGTCTGTAGAGAGAAAAAGACCAGGAGAAGAAGTGTGAAGGTGGGTCCTCTTAGTGGCAGTATGGCAGACATCACACAGCTGTTAGAGCAGATCAGAGCGGCAGCGGAGGTGCACGGATCATCCTGGATGCAGGAGCAAGTGGAGGCATCCTTGCATGGGGTGCGGCAGGACCCTGCAGGGACGAGGGCTGCCTCGGCACGGGCTCGGATGTCTAGGCCTCCGGAGCGCCTCAGCCCGGATATCACCCCTAGGGCTCAGCGCCGGCTTGGGAGCCCGGGTGCGGACCCTTCAGGCCCCCCGGCGAAGGTACCGACTGCCGCAGCCAGCGGGGGTTCTGGGAGGAATCCCCGTCTTCGGCGGAGCCCTCGGGGGGAACTCTGCAAGTTCCAGGCGCACACCCCCTCCCGCGGCAGTGAGGTCTCAGGCTAGGGCGGCTGGCAGGGCCGGCGATGTTCCAGTCGGCCTGCCAGCTCAGCGTGGGTGAGAACTATCGGCGAGCGCCGGCCTGTCTCCGGGTGCGGCCGGCGGCTCCCAGGCAGTGGGGAGAGAGCGGTGGCGTGGAGCAGGCGAGGAGGCCTGAAGCAAGCGTCTGTCGGGAAGACACACCTCCAGGTCCAGGTTGGGGCCTGGGAGGCGGGAGAGCGCAGGGCACAAGATGGCGGAACGGACAGAGGAGGCACCGACAAGGAGCAGGCGCGACGAGCGGAGAGGCTCTCAGGGGGAGATGAGCTCTCTTCAGAGGCGCGCTGTGTCCGGACGTTCGGCTGTGGGGACGGATGCTGGTGACGGGCAGGCGGCCATTCGCTCTGAAGGAGAAGCCAGCAGCTCTGAGGATGGAGAGCTGGGAACAGAGACCCTGGAGGCGGCTGTGGAGCGGGAAGAGATGGCTGGGAGGGCGCCCAACCCCAAGCAGCCTGGTGAGTCCACATTATCTGTTGTCTCTGCCTTGACTGAGGGGGTAGAACAGGAGGGGAGGTGGGGGTCAGCAGCAGGGGGGGCAGCCTGGGGGGCTGCAGGGCAGTGAGGGGGACAGGGGGCTTTTGGATTGCTTGAGGGGTTGTTAAGGAGATTGGAGGCAGGAGCGGACAGAGATGCTACGCCAGTCACACCGTGGGTTTCTGCTAGGGATCAGGTGGGTTTGGGGGGGCCTCATTAAGCGCAAGGCCGGTGGTCGTCGCGGGCACCCAGACGGATAAGGACGACATTGGCACATCTGCGGCAACAGCAGCGAAGGAGGGTGAGAAGGAGGCGGACAGGATACGTTTAGCTGATTCGGCGAAATGCGAGGTGTATGTGTGTTTTGAAGGCCCTCTGGGGGCGCACCTCAAGGCGGACGTTCGTGAAAAAATATGTAAAGGGGAGTACGTCAAAATTTTTTCACTATTGCCTCTGGAAAAGTTCAATTTGGATAGGGTGAAACCAGACGAAAGCAAGAAGGAAGAGGAAGAAAAGAGGAGGTATAGACTGATACCGCGTACATTTGCAAACTGGTTGCAAGCGTTCGCTAATTTGGCTAGTGTGATAGGGGAGAAGGCCCCGGACAATTGTTCGGCCTTATTTTGTTATCTGGAGGCGATTAGTGAAGCACACAGGGTTTACGGAGGCCTGGCGTGGCTCCGGTATGACGAACAATTTCGTCAGAGGAAGGCTATCCGACCGTCGATCCATTGGGATCATAAAGATATAAGCCTATGGATGAAGTTGATGACTTCAACCAAGCCTGGGGGGCAGCCTTTTCTTGGGGGGGCCAGCAGTGCAGCTGCCTCGGGATTGTCGGCCATCCGAAAAAAGGGGTTGTGTTGGCAGTTCAATGAAGGGACGTGCCGTTTTGGCAGCTCCTGCCGATTCCGACACGAATGTTCGGGGTGCGGAGGCACCCACCCCCTTAACCGGTGTTTCAAGCAAGGTAAGGGGCGGGGCGGTGAAGGGGCTGGAAAAAGGGACGACACCAGTGAAGCTGGAAAGGATGCTACCTTTCTTAAGTAGATATCCGGACCGAGCAGTGGCTGAGTTTTTGGAATCGGGGTTTAGGGAGGGGTTTCACATTCCCAGTACTTTGAAGGAGGTTCCGCCTCTGGCGAAGAATCTGAGATCAGCGCTGCTGAATCCGCAGGTGGTATCCGAAAAATTGGCAAAGGAAGTGGATTTGGGCCGCATGAGTGGCCCATTTCCTGTTCTGCCACTGAACGGGCTGGTTGTTTCGCCGTTAGGGGTGGTTCCAAAAAAAGAGCCGGGAAAATTTAGGATGATTCACCATCTCTCTTACCCGGACGGGGGCTCGGTGAATGATGGTATTGATCCGCTGGCTTGTGCGGTTACCTATACATCATTCGACGCGGCGGTGTATTGGGTGCGCAAATACGGTAGGGGGTCCCTTTTGGCAAAATCGGATGTGGAGGCGGCATTCCGGCTGCTACCGGTGCATCCGCAGAGTTGTCGGTTGTTAGGTTGTCATTGGGAAGGGTCGTACTTCGTGGATCTTTGCTTGCCAATGGGGTGTTCCATTTCGTGCGCACTGTTTGAGACATTCAGTTCCTTTTTCGAATGGGCGGTTAGGGAGGCGTCGGGACTGAACTTGATCATTCATTATTTGGATGATTTCTTATGCATTGGTCCGCCGGGGTCTAGGGTTTGCGCAATATTGTTGGCGACGCTGCAACATTTGGCGGCCCGCTTTGGCATCCCATTGGCAGAAGACAAGATGATGGGACCAGCCACGGAAATGGAGTTCTTGGGTATCACGATCGACTCCATGGCCATGGAGTGTAGGTTACCTGAGAGCAAGGTGAAGGCCCTACGAGAAGAAGTGGGGCTGGCCAGGGGGCGGAGAAAAATGAAGCTGAGGGAGGTGCAATCGTTATTGTGCAAGCTTAATTTTGCTTGTCGAATTATTCCGATGGGGCGCATTTTCTGCAGGAGGCTAGCGCTAGCCACAGCAGGGATCAAAGCCCCGGCTCATTTTGTTCGGCTTACTGAACAGCTTCAGCAGGATTTGCGGATTTGGGAGCTATTTTTGGAATCGTTCAATGGTAGAGCGTTATGGCAGGAAGGCCCGGTTAGTAATGTGGATATGGAATTGTTCACAGATGCGGCGGGTTCGGCAGGGTATGGCATCTATTTTCAGGGACAGTGGAGTGCTGGGCCATGGCCGGAAGTTTGGCAGGAGGCCGGGTTTTTGAAAAACCTGGTTTTGTTGGAGCTTTTCCCTATAGTGTTGGCAGTGGACCTATGGGGAGAGGAGTTCAGGAACAAAAAAGTTAGATTGTATTGTGACAATATGGGGGTGGTAATGGCTATTAACAATGTTTCGGCTTCTTCACCTCCTGTTGTCAGGCTGCTGAGATACTTAGTTTTGCGGTGCTTGAGACTTAATGCATTCTTGCATGCGGGGCACATACCAGGTGTGAGCAACCAATTAGCGGATGCTTTGTCTCGTTTTCAGTGGCAAGAGTTTCGGAGATTGGCGCCGTAAGCGGATCGGGAAGGGGTGCCTTGTCCTCAGCAGATGTGGGGGATTGCATTGGAATTGCCGCTGGACTGATCCGGGATTCGCTCAGGGCTGGAACATGGACGGCATATTGCAAGGTATGGGGAGAATGGTTTTCTTTGCTGACGGAGGTGGGTACAGTTGAGTCGGACCAGGACAGAACATCATTGGTGCTGTATTTTATCTGTCGTAATGCGGAGCAGGGCATTTCGGTGTCAGCCTTGGACAGGAAAATGGCAGGGCTGGCATTTTTATTTAAATTGAGAGGTTTGGGGGACATTACGAAGTCGTTCATGGTGCGGCAGGTGCTCAAGGGCTACCGCAAGGGAAAAGGTAAGGAGGATTCACGGCCCCCAATTTCATTTGAAGTGCTGGGGTTGGTGTTGGAGACGTTGAGGGAACTTTGTACATCTCGTTTTGAGATAGTTTTGTTCAGGGCCGCATTCTTGTTGGCCTTTTCCGGGGCTTTCAGAATTAGTGAATTGGTCAGCCCTTCTCAACGGGAACCGGGGGGGTTGTTACAGGGGGATGTTGTCTGCACGGGTTCGTCGGTACAGATACAGATCAGGCGCTCCAAGACTGATCAGAGGGGTAGGGGAGTGCAGGTGGAGTTATTTGCAGGTACGGACAGGCAGCTCTGCCCGGTAGTAGCGGTGGAACACTTTATGGCCGTTCGCCCCGCGGTGGCGGGGGCTTTCTTGGTGCACGAGGATGGGTCGGGTTTGTCCAAATTTCAATTCACAGCGGTCTTCCGCAGATGTCTGGAAAGGGCGGGGTTGTCACCTGGGGAGTATGCATCCCATTCGTTTCGGATAAGGGCAGCTACGGAAGCATCCAGGTAGGGTCTGCCAGAGCGAGCAATTCAAAAAATAGGGAGATGGGAGTCTAAGAGATACAGGAGTTATGGCAGGTCACATCTAATTTAAAGGCAGTGGTAAGACGAGGGGTTGTTGCCTGTTTGTCCTGTTATATGTCCCTGTGTTTGTTGTGGGGGGCAGTATGGTTAAGGTTATGTATTCCATTTTGTCGTTACAGATGTCCCCCGATGTTTGATATGGATATTGGGGCATTCATATGTTTTTTGGGGAGCAAAGAGGGCAGAGGTCAGGCCAAAAGGGAGACAGTTAGGGGTCGAGGAGGACACGGGAGTAGTGCGGTGGATTGGGCTGCCCGGCATGCTTTGGCACAGGGTTCCCCCAGAGGTACACCGGTATGCTAGGCTTGACAGGCAACCGGATATTTTGGTGTTGCACGTTGGGGGCAACGATTTGGGACTACGTCCCATGCAGCAGATTATCAAGGACATGCAGTGGGACTTTCTGAGGATAAAGTCATCATTCCCTGAGGTGTTGTTAGTGTGGTCGGACATAGTGGCCAGGACAGTGTGGAGAGGGGCCAGGTCAGTGGACAGGATTAATAAGGCCCGTATCAAAATAAACAAGGAGGTGGGAAGGTTTTTTGCCAGGAATGGGGGGTTTGTGGTCAGGCACAGGGAGTTGGAATCGGACACCTGGAGGTATTTGAGAGGGGATGGGGTTCACCTCAATGCAGTGGGCATTGACCTGTGGAGCCTGGGTTTGCAGGATGGGATCCAGAGGGCAGTTAGGGTGTGGCGGCAGGCCCAAGTATAAGGGGTCATACTTGTGCTGCTGTGGCGGTTTGAGGTCCTTGACGAGGGTTAAAATAAGAGGTATGTTGTGACAAACGGTGGGATCCATCTCAGGTATAGAGTCCTCCGGTTGGTCTGGTTCAAGTTCAGACTGACCAGTTTTACTTAAGGTGCTAGGAGCCCGTGGTCAGTTAGTATAGTCCTCAAGGCGGTGATAGCGGCTGGGGACCAAAACTAACTAAGGGGATGTCACAGACTCCAAAAGTTGTGAGAGATGGTGGGGTCAAGGATCTGCAGCCTTTCTTTATTGTTGGAAGTTTTTCAATGTTACAGTGACGGTTAATTTATTCTAATGTATTTTAATTAAATTTAAGCTACGTATTGTTAATAAAAGGCCTAAACGGCCATTTAACCCCAGCTTGGTCTCAGGTGTCTTTATTATTATAGGAATAACGGGAGGTGTTAAGAGTAAAGGAATGGGAGGTCAAGGTAAGTGGAATGACGGGTGTTATCTGAACTACCCTAGTCATGCTCATTTTAAAGGCTTATATACAATGTTATTGCACTAAAAAGTGTATGGGGACTCGGGTCCTGCCCTAGGGGACATGTATCAATGCAAAAAAAAAAAATTTGAAATCAATTGTTTTTTCAGGAGCAGTGATTTTAATAATGCTTAATGTGAAAAAAAAAAAGAAAAATTCCTTTAAATATTGTGCCTGGGGGGTGTCCTTAGTCTGCGTGTAAAATGGCGCATTTCTCTGTGAGGTGTAGAAAATAGCCAGAGCAAAATGACATTTCCATAGGAAAATTTGTCATTTAAAATCGCGGCTATAATGTATTGCCGGTATATATATATATATATATATATATGTATATATATATATATTCTTGTACTGCCTTAACGGACACTATATACAGTGAATTAGCTGTATATAGTATACACTAAAGGCATTGCATGTGTGTGTATGTATGTATATATATATATATATATATATATATATATATATATATACACACGCACTGGGAAGGTATATATATATATATATATATATTCTTGCACTGCCTGACTGTATACAGATAGCCGTATGAATATGGCATATATTTCCCTACACTAACCTGCCTGCACTGATATAAGGATAGATTGTATATTTCTCCCTATCTAACTATCTATCTAGTTAGCTATCTATCTTTTTTTGAACACTTAGAAAGCTAGCTAGCTAAACTGCATGTAATCAGGAACCTAAGCTCTCTCTCTAACACAGAACACCGCCGCAAACACACTACATAGAGCCGCTGTACAAGTGGATTTATATAGTGTGGGGCGTGGATTGAGGCTGCTGTGCAGTGATTGGCTAAAGACACCCTTTAGCCAATCAAACCTCTCACAGCAGGCTGCCCGCTGATTGGCCAAAGCATGCAGGTTGGCCAATCAGCGGGCGGCATTTTGCCACCATTGGAATGCATTATGGGGCGCGCAAACACCCCATAATGTTCGGAAACACCCGAACAAACGGCAGGAGTTCTGCGCCCTTCAAAGAAGTACAGATGCTGAACCTCACTGAAATCAAGGGGAACCAATGCTTGGGCTAATAGGCAAAAGAGTGTCAAAAATAGCATAGGGGCTGGGCATCATGTACCAATACAACAAAAATGTTGGCCAGAAGGAGTGATTTTTTTATAAGCTTAAAGTTGATGTAAACCCTCTCCTATACCCAGTGTAGCGAACAGCCTCAGATGATACACATAGATGAAACAAATTCTCCTACATATGTTTTATTTGTATATCTGCCGTCTTCAGCTTTCTACACTCTTTGTAAGGTTCAGATTGTGTTAGAAATCTGGTTTTCTCCTTCAGCAGTGGGAGGGGAATCTGGGCATACACTGTGTGTGAATTTTAAACAAACAGTCGCGCTAAATATTAATGAAGTAGAGTGACAAAAATTGCATCAATTATCCATCAGATATCGCTGACGATGCATCTCTGTGATATTAAAACAATAAATGCTAGGTCATTATTAAGTACCAAATGATTAATGACAGGAAAAAGAAAGTGTGTAGAAGTGATAAAAAGTTCATTCAAAAGCAAAAATAGCAGCACAGTCCCAATTGGATGTAACTTTTCTTATGAAGATGTATAGACATCTGCCTCTATTCCTTCACCACCACCAAGGAGCATGCACACCATGTGGGGTAGAGAGATGGGTACTCTTACCAAAATGGACAGACTCACTATTGCTAGTGGGTCAATCAGGCAGGCAGACGTAACCCGCTGCAAGGTATAATAAAGACTTTCTCACTCTCCCAGAACCGTATCTTAGTACAAGATCCAAATGAGTTGTAACTTGCATCCGTTCTCTCCAGCAGCACGTACCATAAGGAAAAAAAGTGCCAATAGTGTAATTACATCAAACATTGGTTTATTATAAAGTAAAAATGGGTACTCACATAGATACTAAGTAAAATCACATGAATCAGATAAAAGCATACAACGCTGTGTTCGGTCGTCCTTCCGGGTGTATATATATGGCAGAGCAAGGAAGGAACATGCAGAGCCGTATTCTAAATAGACAAACTCAATGCTTAGTTCCCTCTAAGCTCCCTCCCCGACAGTGGCAGGCTGTCCATTAGGGGCGCAGGGGCACCCCCCAATCCATGCGCCCAGCCCCTAATCTACATGCAGGGTTCTGGATGAATTGATTTCAATGTGTTTTTATTTTGAAGCATTTTGAGGCGCGAGCCCACCCACTTGTGTGACAATATCTTCCTGCTTCTCCTCCCAGCCAATCAGGAAGCAGCTCCTGAGACCCGATTGGCCAGGAGTCTTAGGACAGGTCTCAGGACCTGCCTTCTGTTCTGCCAGGAGGAGAAGCATTGGCAATGGCAGCAGCCTACCACGGATTCAGAAGTACATCGCCACATCGTCCTCCACCCCGTATCTATAATGTAAGGCCACTGATCGCACGGGGGTGGCTTTAGTGCAAGAGGATCGCTACTGTGATTTATCGACCGAGAGCTGCAGGGGGATGGCTTTAATGTGAGAGGATTGCCGCTGTGATTGATCGAGAGCTGGGGGGGTGAAGGTACTAGTGCAAGTGTGGGGGCCAGGGGTTTGTCGGGG
>BLSH010111970.1:39584-64657 GCA_018402905.1 Glandirana rugosa
TTTACCCCCCCCCCCCCCCCCCCCTCCATGACCAGGCCATTTTTTGCAATACGGCACTGCGTTATTTTAACTGGCCATTTGCGACACTGTACCCAAATATATTTTTTGTCCTTTTTTTTCCCCACAAATAGAGCTTTCTTTTGGTGGTATTTGATCACCTCTGTGTTTTTTATTTTTTGTGCTATAAACAAAAAAGACTGACAATTTAAAAAAAAAAAGAAACCATATTTTTTACTTTCTGCTATAAAACATATCCAATAAAAAAGTGTAAAAAATCTAATTTCTTCAGCAGTTTAAGCCGATATGTATTCTGCTACATATTTTTGGTAAAAAAATACCAATAAGCTTATATTGATTGGTTTGCACAAAAATTATAGCATCTACAAACTATGGGATATTTTTATTTTTTACTAGTAATGGCAGTGATCAGCGACTTATAGTGGGACAACGATATTGCGGCAGACAAATCGGACACTTGACACTTTTTGGAGACCAGTGACACTAATACAGTGATCAGTGCTAAAAATATGCACTGCCACTGCACTAATGACACTAGCTGAGAAGGGGTTAACATCAGGGGCTATCAAGGATTAACTGTGTGCCTAGACTGTGCTTACTCACTGTGTGGGAGGTGATTTGACTAGGGGAAGGCAAAGATCCATATTCCTGCTTTGCAGAAACACAGGATCAATACCTTCCCTACTGACAGAATGCCAATGTGCCTTGTTTACATAGGCAGCTTGTCGTTCTGCCTGTGTACTGTGTAATCAACGGGTGCCGGCGGACATCAAGGTCACGGTACCCGACACAGCGGGAGCGGGACCCCGGTGGCGCGCCCCAGACCCGTAAGCATCACATCACGTACTAGGTTGAGTCCTGTTGCTGTTTACAATAAAGATTACTTGATATGCGCTTTTATATCTGCTGAAATGAGAATGTTCTGAACTTTGTAAATAAACTGGAGTTTTTTCTCTCTTTTCTGAATACATATGTTAACCGAGTAGTATTGAGAAGAAATTCCTTCGAATCCGTTATTGACGGTCCTGCATAATTGTCTTTGGTTATGCTGTGAAATTGAAAATGGAAGTTGATTATCCTCCCAAATGGTTTAAGGAGAGTGCTGTGGAGAGCGGTGTGGTAACCTCATCCTACTAGGTGTTTATACACCCTTGCCCATTTAGACCCACTAGGTATATGCCAACTGGGTCCACATGTTCCTGTAAGACTACTTATGTCCTAGAGGTGGTGGAACCTTCTACAGTGGTGACCCTTTACGGATAATCATCCTGACCATCTGTTTTATTACACGTATCTGTACTTTTTCACAACTTTTTTCTTATTTTTACTATTGGACTACATATTCCCTCAGCACATTACATATTGTGGGCATGTGTTATTCACGTCACTCTAAGATCATAGATATTCCTAATTTTTAAACATTAATTTGTGATGTTAAACAGTTTATATGAATGTCATTATTATCAATTAATCTATATGTGTCTTCAATATCGACACACAGATTTTTCAAATAATATTGTTTGCACTTTGCATTTGCACTTTGTTATTAATATTGTGTTTTAGTTTAATACTAATACATGAATCTTTTGGGATAATCACTATTTATATGGGATCCCTCTATATTCATTTGATTAGCGCTGTACTCATATAATGTAGTAACAGCTGCTTGGTTTCCTCCACATACAATGCATGGTTAATAGCCCTGCATTGTATGTAAAAACATTGAGGGACTTCCTACAGCCTGGAGCACCAAAGGAAGAAAGGTGCTGGAATTTGTCGGAGTGGGGTGTAAGGAAAGTAATACAGACTTTTCAGCTTCCTCTACACCAGTGGTTCTCAACTCCTGTCCTCGGGACCCACTAACAGTAGGGTTGCCACATCATCCCTTTAATCCAGGACACATATGAATTAAAAAAGTTCTGAGGCTAATTTAATGCAGATAAGGCACCACGTGAGTTTAATTACCACCTTAATCAGCCCCAGAACCTGAGTAATTAATATGTGTCCTGGATGATGTGGCAACCTTAACTAACAGGCCAGGTTTGCAGGATAACTGAAATGCATCGCAGGTGATATAATTCGCTGCTCAGTGATTGCAGTATTCTAGTCTGCATCTTCCCAAGGTAATACTTAAAATCTGGCCTGTTGGTGGGTCCCAAGGACAGGAGTTGAGAACCCCTGCTCTACACCTAACAAGCATTTAACTCTTGCATTGTGAGAGGGTCCTATTGCAAGGATAGATTTTGTCTAATTTGCAGAGTTCACCTTTAATAACTTTGATTAGCATATTGCTAAACAACAACTAAAACTTTATGTACAGTTATAATAAAGCAACCATAATTCTACCTAATAGGAAATACAGATATACTTTTTCTTATTTTTGAAGATAGCAAACCTTCAGTGTCATTTTTATATGACTTTATTAAAGTTTGCTACATGGAAAGTTCCAGGTGACTACTAAAAATACAATATAGAATTTCTGTACATTATTGTCTTTCAAATGTTCACAATTTCAGTAACACCATGCAAATGTGTCAATGTATATTTTAAGAATAGGGCTGTTAAAATGAAATATTAGGTATTATTGTCCTAGTTCCTTCATTGGACTTAAAGGAAATAGGTATTTCCAGGAATCCTCTGGAGACCGTCAAATATAATTTTCTGTATTCTTATGCCTGTGTGCCTAGGGTCTATGGGGAGATCCCAAGAGAACTGGATAAGAGAATATTGTGCTCTGAACATATTTGTTCATGCTTATATTTAAAATATAGTTCACCTTAAAAATGAAGATGATCTAAAAAAGATTTACTGGATAGAATAAAGAAACCTGCAAGGTCATCATAGTGTGACACCGTTTGGATGTTACGTTGGTTTCTGGTACAGTTGTTATCGATGTGACTTTCAACACTTGTTTTAAATACACTATTCTTCATGTTCCCTGATCCCTAACTTTAGTTTTATCCTCAAAGTGACCCTACAACTTGGTCCACCCTTTCCTTAATCCTAAAACCTAACCCCTTTGCACTTGAAATCTCCCTTACATTTGGACTATACATTTACCTAAGCAATAAAAGGGGGCACTTGGCATCTGTCTCAGGACACACATCTGTATTTCTTGAACGTTGCCTTAAATATGGCGTTTAACTTAAAGTAGCTAAGGCAGCAGTAATTTTACCTTTCTCTTTGTGAGCTGCTCTAAAGGAGTGTGATAGTACCCAAGGTACTAGAACTTGCACCATTTTAGAAACAGCTTGTTACTCTTTGATGATCATCATTGCTGAGTGTTTGTGCAAGTCCTCTTGATATGTTGACACCCCTGGGCAGTGATGAGGTTTATCTCAGAATGCTAGAATGGCAAAGGGCAGAGTTATCGGATATGGTCACCCTACAGTGAAGCTCAGATTTGTAATCATATAAAATGAGACCTGCTACAGGTTAACTAAAAATGATTTAGAATAGCTGTTTATAGTGAGATGCGATTTCAAACATAATCATAAATATATTAGGGCTTGCATGCCAAAAAAATAAAATAGAGATGATCAATCACCCTTCCATACAAATAACCTACCATCTATAGGCAACCTACAGAGGAAAGAAAAACTCTCCCCAGCTTGCCATGTGGCCATTTCCTAGAAGATTACTAGACCATAAATAGAATGCCAAACCTGGGTAGTAACATTCAAGATCCAAAGTGTAATTTCAAAGAATGTATTTGCATAAGAGACAGAAAAAAAATACAGACTGGGGAGATCAGAGGAGTCAACACCATTTTTAACTTCAAAGTACTGATCAAGACTAAAGTAGGCCAAACACATTACAATATAATGTAACTGTGCAATGTATGGTCAGCTTTACAGGTAGGCCGTCATGCTACATAATTGTTGGCTATCAGGATGTATAGTGTGGGGGCAGCTTAATTACTGTTGTAAGTAAACATTTCCACAATGCATTTTTTAAAGGCATAGTTCACCACAAAAAAAAACTGCCTATGCACCTGTAGAAAAAAACAAACTGTGTAATGCTGTAGCTCTGATTACAGTAGCTCTGAGAGGTAGTAAAACGTGCATGTGTGGGAGTTTGAGAATTTGCTCCTGTGTTGTTGGTGGTAAGCAGTACCAGTTGGGAGTGCCTTAACAATGTCCTGACAAGCAGGATAGTGGGGGATACCATCTCTGAGAGTATCAGGAGGTACATAGATGGCCTACATCATACATAAGGCAAAGGCATTATTCAACTTTAGTCAGAGCTGCACAGTTTGTTTTTATCTACAGGCAGTTTTTTTGGGAAAAGTGAACTAAGCTTTTAAGGGTTCGCAAACTGACTGACTAAAAACAATGCACTCCCTATATGGCTGATATGTTCACAGCTTGGAAACCGAGAGACAGCTTGTTGACAGTACACTACAGAAAGATATTCCTGTGCTGCCACTTGTGAAAAAGTTGATGTCATAGTGCAACCAGAAGTTGTCAGAGAACCTCTGTTGCAAGCTCCTGATCCTGTGTGTGCACATGAAGAGTGTGCGTGCGCCTGTGCGCGCATGTGCGCCGGCATTGGCGCCAAAGGCCCATTTAAGCGGACAGCACCCTGCAACCAGCGTTTGAGCGTTCCTAAGTGACCTGTTTCCTGAGTATCTGTTTCTGTGACCCGGCTTGTCCTTGACCTTGTTTAATCTCTGCGTGCACCAACCCCCAGCTTGACCACAACAACTCTTCTGCCTGATCCCTGTGTACTTTTGCTGCCAGCCCATTGACGACCCTGCCTGCAACTTATGACTCTTCTGCCTGCACCTTCTGTACCGCATTGCCAGCTAGTTGCTGATCCAGCCTGCACCACTACTCTGCTACCTGCACGAGCCATTACCGGACCTTTCACACCACCACCAGAGATCCAGTCCAGCCCTCGTGCCCCCATGTGCTCCTGAACTCCCTGTCTGCTCTATCAGGGGTTCTTGAACCAGGGCCATAAGAGTTGTTGCTTCCTGCATAAGACAGACTCCACCACCAGGTGTGGAAGCACCCTCTGCTATGTATGAACTGTGTGTCCATCTGGCCGGCCTCACACAGGCGGTCAAGAACCTGCAGGAGGGCTATACCCGGTTGGAAGAACGGGTTCAGGAGCTCACTGCACCCGCAGCTCCAGGGGCTAGCCAGGCCGCACCATTGTGGCCCTGCCATCTGAGCCCAAAGTCCCCCTGCCGGATAAGTTCTCTATGAACCGCCACAAGTTTAGAGCCTTTCGTAACTCATGTGAGCTATATTTCTCCCTTGAGACCACAAAGGTGGGACTTGTTATTTCCTTGTTGCAAGATGAACCCCAGTCCTGGGCGCACCGACTTTGGGAGCAGAGGGCCCCAGAAGTCGCTAATCTGGCCTCATTATTCCAAGCTATGGCTGAGCTTTACAAAGATCCCCACCAGGCTGCCACAGTGGAGGCTGCGCTACACACCCTCCAACAAGGCCACCATTCAATGGTTTCAAATTGCTTCTGGGTCTCTTACCATCCACCCAACCCCATGGGGTCCTCCATGCCTGCTCAGCCCTGGTGGATTCTCGCTGGTCCTGACATGCTGCTGACAAGAAGTTGTTATGTAAGTTACTACTAATAAACATTGTGGTGTTTTAATCTTTCACTGGCCTGGCGCCCTTCTTCCTTTTTACATATTCAGCGGAGGACTACGTGGCGGAGTTAAGGAGGTGGAGTGCAGACATGGCCTGGAACGATGCTGCACTCTGTTACCAGTTCCGCCTGCGCCTGTTAGAGTCCCTCAAGGGGCGAGCTGGTTCATGTGGGGGTGCCCCAAACACTAGAAGCACTCATTAATCTGGCTATCCAGATGGACCGGCGTCTCAGAGAACGGCCCTCCAAAAGAACCTCGGGACCCCTGCGTCTCACCTGGATGCTGCCTCAGGTTCCCAGGTACCCAAGTCCAACTCCCTTCGCTTCAACAACCTCCGCCTCCTCTTCTTCGGATCAACCGGAGCCTAAGCAAATAGGGCTCCTGCTCCCTTTTCTTACTCCTAAAGAGAGACAACAGAGATTCTCCTTAAACTTATGTCTGTACTGCGGGGAACCAGGTCACATAGTGAGATTCTGCCCTGCCGAACGCGGTTAAAGTGTCCGTCAGCTACCTCAGATGGAATGTCTGCCATGCCAAGTCAAACCTCTCACTTTGTTATCTCCCTCTCTCTGCAGCTTCCCAGAGGGACTATCCTGGTCCCAGCAATTGTTGACTCTGGAGCATGCAGTTGCTTCGTGGATGAAGCGTTTGCAACCTCACATCACATCCCTCTCCAACCTAAGACACATAAAATGATCATCTGGTGGATGGATCCCCCATTAAATCCGGCACGGTCACCCACGAGACCACTCCCCTACTCGCCACCACAGCTGACAGCCACCAGGAGCTGCTTCTTCTGGATGCTATAACATCTCCTCTTAATAAATCATAAGTTGGTGTGGCTCAATAGAAAATTACACATAAAATATTGCCAACCTGTGGCTAAAGTGTGGAAGTGCATTAATATAAAAAGCACGTGACAAGTAATCTTATAATCTTTGATAAGTGGAAATTGAAAAATCGCTGTTGATAATAAAAGTCCTTTAAACAGTTCATGCATTCAAGATGGACCGTCCAAGTGCAGAAGTGCATAAAACTCATTGCATTAATATAAAACGCATGTGACAATCAATCTTATAATCTTTGATAAGTGAAAATTGAAAAATCACTGTTGATAATAAAAAGTCCTTTAAACAGTTCATGCATTGCAATAATTATATTGATTCTTCGTGCAAATGGTGCAAAAAAAAGGTGCTTAGTGTAAGCTGTCAACATCTAAAAAGGATGGATTCCAAGCTTAACGTGTTTCACAGTGGGACCACACACCACCACTGGTTACACTATGCGCTCATCTTCAGGTGCGACCCCTGATGGGCTAAGTCGCACTTTCCCCTATGGGGTTAAATCCTCCTCAGGCATACTCTGTGTCAGACTCCACATATGAATCGAGGTGATATGTATGGAAAAGAGGAAACTACATAGTGATGAATCCCTTTTTAAAATATATCCATTTATTAAAAAAAGATTAAAAACACTCACATTTTCCAGTGCACCAACTCCTGTGCACTCGGGCAATTCTCCATATAACAATAGGCTGCAATACCCTGGGTGATCAGCTGCCAGCTCCCTGCTTGGTCGCACGCTGTCCACAGGGCGATGCCCCTTGAAAAAGTCACATGTGCTAGTGACGAAACATACATTGGGGAAGAGCTGGTGACGTCACGACCGCACTGTGGACAGCGTGCGACCAAGCAGGGAGCTGGCATAAAAAAAAGTATTCATACCCCTTGAAATTTTCCACATTTTGTCATATTACAACCAAGAGCGTAAATGTATATTATTGGGATTGTATATGATAGACCAACACAAAATGGCACATAATTGTGAAGTGGAAGGAAAATGATAAATGGTTTTCAAATTTTTTTACAAATAAATATCTGAAAAGTGTGGAGTGCATTTGTATTCAGCCCTCTTTACTATGATATCCCTGACTAAAATCTAGTGGAACTAATTTCCTTCATAAGTCACCTAAATAGTAAATAGAGTACCCCTGTGTGTAATTTAATCTTAGTATAAATACAGCTGTTCTGTGAAGCCCTTAGAGATTTGTTAGCGAACCTTAGTGAACAAACAGCATCATGAAGGCCAAGGAACACACCAGACAGGTCAGGGATAACGTTGTGGAGAAGTTTAAAGCAGGGTTAGGTTATAAACAAAAATATCCCAAGCTTTGCACTTCTCACGGAGCGCTGTTCAATCCATCATCCGAAAATGGAAAGAGTATGGCACAACTGCAAACCTATTAAAACATGGCCGTCCACCTAGACTGACAGGTTGGTAATCAGAGAAGCAGCCAAGAGGCCCATGGTAACTCTGAATGAGACAGGACAACTGTTAGCCATGCACTCCACAAATCTGGCCTTTATGGAAGAGTGGCAAGAAGAAAGCCATTGTTGAACACCCAAGTGCCCTTCACCACACCTTATGGGTATCTTCTCACCTGACAATGAGGTTCAGAAGGGTAATTTGACCTTTCTTTACATATATAGACTTCCATTCCTCACCATGTGCTGAAACTCAATGACAAACAGTCTCCCGCAATTTATTGCAATATTTTCGTATGTAGTGCATTTTTTATAATAATGGTAAAATGTTAATGCAAAAAGAATTGTCTGTTTATCCAAGAGTCAAAGACTACTGAGCCTCTCTCATTCAAATAAAATGAATGAATCTGAAACAATATGTATTCTTCTTTGTTATTAGGTTGAATTAATTTTCCCATTCCCAAATGACTTTGTTTATTGGGCCCACATACAAATTGAACGAATGATCTCCACCCCCAATACAAGAAAAATGTTATTAGAATATTCATGCTATGCTCACTAGAATAAAAACAAAATCAATTTGGATAATTCTTTGCCGTTACGTTATTTTGGATGCTTCAAACATTAACAAAAGGCCCAAACTATCGTATCATGTCAACTGAATGAAACAAATGTATACAAATGAATTTGTTGAATTTGTTATAATTTATCTTGGCTTAGTAGACATTTATTACTATTATGATTCAGAGATTTGGATACGTCTGCATCTCCAAATCATGCAAATTTGCAAAAATGCAGATTCATAACACAACAAATCGCACACATCCTATGGCGAAAACTCTAAGTGTGAAAAAGACCTAAAGGTAGCTTCTCCTTGTGCACTTGTTTCCCCCTATGCTTCCCAGGTTGTCGAAAGGATTACTTTAAATGTTTACTTGTAAAAAATATAAAGATTTTATATTCATAATAAAAATTATATAAACTTTCTCTTAAATGTGTTAACGTAAAATTTTAAAATAAAATAAAATTCACCCAAAACGATCCTACTTTCCCTTTATCACCGACCGAGATAAGTCCTTGCAATTATTCCAGATAGCAAATGGAATTTTTAAGCGTCTGTAAAAGCATCTCATAAGGCCATCTGGTACTCTACGCCTTAACCCCTTAATAGACAGCTCTGCAAATATTCCAACATGTTGCGCAACACTCAACATATGCAGACAATTCACTTCCCATCAGCAGCCCCGTGATGTATGAGAAGTCAAATACTGTACTTGCTCATTACACAACATCATCTTACACTAAAGACTAACTAGCAGACCCGCCATTATCAATGTCTACAGAATAAAAGAGATGCTCAGAAGGCATTTTATCCAATAAGTCTAATAAGTACCACAGAATGTATTAGTCAAATTAGTGTAATAGGAGATTTTATCATTCAAAATTATACATTGAATAATCAAATTTCAAATGTGACTACACAAAGTGTTCCATCTGCCTTGATGTTCTCCATCTGTTAAATATACACACATAGAAAATCACGAGAGTTGGAAAGCTACGGTAAATCTGATTATACCTTTTTACGAGAAACCAGCAAAAAATTAGGCAACAGCAGACTCAAGTGGGCAAGAAGTTTACAGAAATACATTCTGCTTCATAAATATTTGATGGTATTATGCAGTGGTTAATATATTAAAGAAAAGCTGCAATGTCTGATCTGTGAAGGCATGGGCAGACTGGGACATTGATAGGGTTTTAGTCGACATGTGTCAAGGAGAGATTTAGGCTCTTCATTATCAAACTATTCTAATGTTACACCGGCGGAGGATTCTAGGCCAGGGTGCTGAAGAAAAGGCAGCAATGACAGCATCAAGACAAATGTTTATGGAGCTGATGATATCATTTTTCCTTAGGAAATCTGCTGAATGATTACACATGAGCCGCCAATTTCTTCCAAACTTGACTTTGCTACAAAAACGGCAATTTAATCTTTGACAATTTTTATACAAGAAAATTGAAATCAGCGTAAACATTAGGTAGAGTTGGATCCACGGTGGGTTGATGGTACTAGTTATGGCCATATCACTTCTGGACACCCCTAACAGGCTCAAACTGTGTCCGGTTGGGGGCACAACCATCCCCTCTGCTCCAAAGTGAATCCGTCTTCCACATTTTTCTCATGACTTCGTTTTGCAATTTTAACAGCAGTTGATCAAGTCTGACAAGTAAAAGCTGATGTATTATACATGTGTTTGCAAAGTATACATCTAATTCAGCACATCACACAGTATATCTGAAGTGACAAAAGAAATTTATATACACTGTATAACCTCCATGACCATGTCAGTTTAATAGTCTTTATTCAGCATTTATAACTATCAAAAACAATTATGTGTGGTTCTACTGGTTATACTATACTAAAGTGCTATACTATATTATAAATTCTTACTTAGTTTAAAGTGCTATAAATAAATCAATTCATATATCATGAAGTGCTGAAGTGTCAAACCACATTTAAAAATGATTCCACATATACAGGTGCATCTCAAAAAGTTAGAATATCATCAAAAAGTTAATTTATTTCAGTAATTCAATTCAAAAAGTGAAACTCATATATTTGATACTCAGTGCTGCCCATAATTATTCATACTCCTGGCAAATTTTGAAAAAAGTTACTTTTATTCAACCAGCAAGTAATTTTTTGACGGGAAATGACATAGGGGTCTCCTAAAAGATAATAAGGCGATGTACAAGAGGCATTATTGTGGAAAAAAAACATTTCTCAGCTTTTATTTACATTTGAGCAAAAAGTGTCCAGTCCAAAATTATTCATACCCTTCACAAACTGTCACAGTCTATGGGAAAATCAAAAGTTCTATACCATTCCAAATAGTCTAAGCTGTTCTAAAGAATCCTAATTACCCTGATTAATTGGGAACAGCTGTTTTAATCAACTCAACGGGTGAAAAACAGCAGCTCTCTGCAGTTGGTTTGTGGACAGTCATGGCTAAGACAAAGGAGCTCAGTGAGGACCTGCGGCTGCGCATTGTGGCTGCTCACAAGTCAGGAAAGGGCTAAAAGGCAATTTCTAAATGTTTTCAAGTTCCAGTGGCTACAGTGCAAAGTATTATTAAAAATTACAAGATGTTCTGCACTGTGGAAAATCGCAGAGGACGTGGTCGGAAGCCAAAAGTGACATCCAAGGATCACCACCAAGGCCATCCTGGTGAATCTGGGCTCTGCTGGTGGCAATGTCTCAAGGCAGACAGTCCAATGGACACTGCACACTGCTGGGTTGCACTGATGCAGACCAAGGAGGGTGCCACTTCTCCAGATAAAGCACACAAAAGCTCACTTGGACTTTGCAAAAGCTCATCTGGACAAAGAAGAAGACTTCTGGTCTTCTGTGTTATGGTCAGATGATACAAAAATTGAATTGTTGGTCACAATGATGTTTCCTTCATTTGGTGTAAGAAAGGAGAAGCCTTCAACGCAAAGAACCCCACTGTCAAACATGGTGGTGGGAACCTAATGCTTTGGGGGGTGTTTTTCAGCCAATGGATCAGGGAACCTAATCACAGTAAATGGCACCATGAAAAAAGAGCAATACATGAGGATTCTCAACGACAACATCATTCAGTCTGCAGAGAAACTTGGCCTTGGGCACCAGTGGACATTTCAGCATGGCAATCACCCAAAACACACAGCAAAAGTGGTGAAGAAATGGTTAGCAGACAACAACATTAACGTTTTGGAGTGGCCCAGCCAGAGTCCAGACTTGAATCCAATTGAGAATCTGTGGAGGGAGCTAAAGATCAGGGGGGTGGCAAGAAGACCCTCCAACTTGAAAGATTTGGAGCTCATTGCTAAAGATGAATGGGCAAAAATACCTGTGGAGACATGCAAAAAGCTGGTCTACAATTATAGGAAGTGTTTGATTGCTGTAATAGCCAATAAAGGCTTTTCTATTGATTATTGAGAAGGGTATGAATCATTTTGGACTGGACACTTTTTGCTCAAATGTAAATAAAAGCTGAGAAATGTTTGTTTTCCACAATAATGCCTCTTTTACATCGTCTTATTATCTTTTGGGAGACACCTATGTAATTTCCCGTCAAAAAATTATTTGCTGGTTGAATAAAAGTAACTTTAAGTCAAAACTTGCCAGGGGTATGAATAATTATGGGCAGCACTGTAGATGCATTACACACAGAATGATATATTTCAAGCATTTCCTTCTTTTAATTTTGATGATTATGGCTTACAGCTAGTGAAAATTCAAAATTCAGTATCTCAGAAAGTTAGAATATTACATAAGGCCAATAAAAAAAGGATTTTTATACAGAAATGTTGGCTTACTAAAAAATTATGTCCATGTACAATACAGTATGCACTCAATACTAGGTTGGCGCTATTTTTGCATGAATTACTGCATCAATCGGCATGGCATGGAGGGGATCAGCCTGTGGCAATGCTGAGGTCTTATGGAAGCCCAGGTTGCTTTAATAGCGACCTTCAGCTTGTCTGCATTGTTGGCTCTGGTGTCTCTCATCTTCCTCTTGACAATACCCCACAGATTCTTTATGGAGTTTAGGTCAGGCGCGTTTGCTGGCCAATCAAGCCCAGTGATACCATGATCATTAAACCAGGTATTGATACTTTTGGCAGTGTGTGTAGGTGCCAAGTACTGCTCAAAAATGAAATCAGCATCTCCATAAAGCTGGTCAGCAGAGTGAAACATGAAGTGAACTTGATAAAACACAGTGGACCAACACCAGCAGATGACATGGCTCCCCAAATCATCGCTAACTGTAGAAATTTCACATTGGACCTCATGCAACTTGGATTCTGTGCCTCCCCACTCTTCCTCCAGACTCTGAAATGCAAAATGTTCCACAGGCTGTGATGATGATAAAAATAAAAAAGGAAATGCTTGAGATGCACCTGTATATGAAAAATGCATTGTATTTTAAAGTGCTCTATGCAGTAAACTTCAAAAACATTCAGTGTTTCATGTGCAGGTCACCACTTTGTGCTCCCCTACGTTGCCTCTTCACTCAGCTGACCAAGTTGATGCACTGGCTTTGCATATATACTGTACCGACAGCCTTCATTCTGGCTATTTCCACTGCCATGGCTTTAGATTAATATGTGTTCCTCTACATTGTTTCGTTATGCGTGCATGCTAGGTGAAACATAAACCAGGCAATATCCCATAGCACGATAGCTTTTATAAAAGATTAAAAAAAAATGTTTAAAATTGTACATAAAGCTGTTGTGTCACGCACCTGGTGGTGGAGTCTGTCTTGTGCAGGGAGCAACCACTCTTACGGCCCTGGTTCGGGAACCCCTGGTAGAGCAGACAGGAGGTTCTGGAGCACAGGGGGGCACGAGGGTTGGACAGGATCACTGGTGATGGTGTGAAGGGTCCAGTTGCGGCTCGTGCAGTAGTAGAGTGGTGGTGCAAGCTGAGGTCGTCAACTGGCTGGCGAAGCGGTACAGGTGGAGTAGGCAGAGGGGTCATCAGATGCAGGCAAGGTCGTCAACAGGCAGGCAGGTGAAGTACACAAGGATCAGGCAGGAGAATGGTCGTGGGCAAGCTGGGGGTCGGTGCAGGTGGAGATCAATCAACGTCAGAAACAAGCAGGGTCACAGGAACAGAAAATCAGGATACAGACTACTCAGGAACACTCACACGCTGTAGAACGGAAAGCATTTGCTACAGGAAGCAGGAAGTTTAAATAGGGCTGCTCATCCAGGAAATAGAGGAAAACACAATCAAATGTAATTAACCCTTAGCACAGGCTTTACCTAACATGTTGTTTGCATCACACAAGCTAAAGCACATGTAATATAATGCAGTTGTTTTGGCACTTGCCATCCGCCTGTGCTCCACAGACCAGAATTGGGTAGATGGAAGCCCCGCCCAATGCGTTTCATTACAGTGACATCATCAAAAGCGTCATTGTGACATTGTGTCATGCCGAGTGCCGGAACTGCTGACCTATATTACATGCGATTTTAGTTTGTGTGAATTGTCTATTTTGGAACACTAAGTAAGCATTTACAATTTGCACTTTAATATAGTATAACCAGTAGCGACACACACATTTGTTTTTTATATTTGGATGACTCCCAGGGAGAAAGTAGTCATTGTGCAGACAGCCATACTAAGAAATTAACCATTAGCGCCCAATCTATTGCATATACTAGCACTAGACTGTGAGGAAGAAGCTCAAATTTGACAATTTCAGAAAATAGAAATGTGTTAATTTATATACTGTGGATCAAAAAAATAAAGAGAAAAAGGATTGGGACTTTAAAGGTGTTGAAACCTCCTCTCTGAGTAACTACAATTACACAAGCATATGTTAAAAATGATTTTTTTTTACAAATTTAAAAAAAAACACTGTGCAATGTTAGGGATAGATATCCCTTTTAAAAACAGAAAAATGTAGAATAATTCATAATTATCATATGCACCCCTGAAGATGGTGATGTCTCCCTATGTATGTACACAATATATTATAGTTATTATACCACAATTTTACAAGAGACAATGTCATATCACATTAGGGAGAAGTATCACTGACAATCGACCTATCTATTTACCCAATTTATGCATATAACAATAATATAAACAATTATTTGTTACTTGGCTTCAAATCGAGAACTTGATTCAAGTCTGCTGATGCATGCTCCTGGATGTTCAAAATATCAATAGTTGCCCTGATAATATATGATATAATATGATAAACTGTGTTATCACATTTCCTGCCTCCTCCCTTTTGTTGCCACTTATTCTTCTTCTTCTTCTGCTTTAACAAACCAGTTAAACAAGTTAACATTTTAATAGAGATGGAAGCTTAAAATGATTCTTCTATATACACCCTGTTCCAAATTATTATGCCAGTGATATTTTTCTCATTTACCTAAATAATTGATGTAAACAACAGTCAGCATAATTCTCATGTTATTAACTATTAAGAGTACAATTTAAATTTTATTCGAACAAACCTCCCAATGATAACAGTATTTTTTTTCAAAATAAAAAACTTACAATGCACTGCTCCAAATTATTACGCACAGTAAGTTTCAAAACACTTTATAGGTTGTAAAGAACTGAAAATTGTCATTTGTTGTGTTTGCAACATATTTACTGAAATCAAAAGCTATTTCAATCAAACTTTGAACAACATTTTAACTTTTTAAACATTACATTTTAACATAGGACCCCTTATTTGATTGCAGCTTCAGAAGTCTTGCATCCATTGATCCCTGACAGGGTACTGTCAGGGATCTCATGCAGCAAGGGCTCATTCCCATGCAGACTTGTGGGCATAGAAGCCTAAGATGAGAAAGGACTAGAATGCACACTCATATATTTGCGTGCACATGGCCGTACATGTAGATGTGCGTACACATACACAGATTCTGGCACCCAGCAGCCTATTTAAACTGAGGGTCTGCCTGGCTTAATTGCTGGATTGTCTTCAGCTTTGGTTCCTGTATTCCTGATTCTAGAAAGTCTGCTAACCGTGTTCCTGACTCTGCTATGTCTGCCATGTCTTGGATCACTCCTGCCTGTTATGTCTGCTGTTCACTTGTGTTGCTGACCTCAGCTTGGATTTCTGGCTACGTCTCTTCTTCCTGATTTGGTACCCCACAGCCAGCACGTTACAGAATTCTGCCTGTTCTTGACCTTAAACCTAATCTTGACCCTGCACCTGTCTGCCTGTCTGCCGCTGAACAAGGCTTATTACCAGACTCCATATATCCACTGGAAGGACTACTATGCCTCCAAGCTTCAGCTCACTACTACCGCTTTCTGGCACCTGTGTCCTTATACTGCCTTAGCATTTCCTGTCTCCTACTACCAGGGATGCTTGGACAGGAATTGCACCCTCGTCATGTCAGACTTTACAGTCAGGTACGTGACAGGCATTTGAAACAAGAGGAAGTGACCGCACTCCGTTGAAGTGAAAAAATGATGAAAATTTATTGTGAAGAAGCGTCAGCAAAATAGTATAAATCCATCAATGGGCAGACAAAAATGCAAACCACTACGTATGGTTAACGCGTTTCACGGACTGACTGTCCGCTTAATCATAACCCTGTACGAGAACCCACAAAGTGCTAGATTATATAAGTAACATAACAGGTGCAACAGACAATGAACATGACAGGTGCAGCATATAATCACTCATTGGGTCCCCATCAAAAGGCACCAAAATCCTCAGCTGAAAAGGATCCCGAATCACTCCCAAAAGAGCGGAGACTCGGAACAAAGATCAGCCGTCAAGAGTTAAAACCTCACATGTAAAGTCCCCCATACATGTCCGATCGCAAGATCGGCTTCATTTGTATGGAGACAATAAAATGTAAAAAATTCCTTTTACATAGCCGTGTGGTGTGAAAAAACTCCCGACATCACGCCAGTAAAGCAAAGGTTAGAAAACAAAAAAAAAAAAACAAAAGGGAAGGGGGGAAAAAACTCTAAAGAAGGACGTGAAAACCCTACTGCCCATACCAAAATTGGGAGAAGGAGGCGCAAAAAACAGGGGACCGATATACATTATACAATAGATAAATGACTCGTATATGGTATAATAAGCTAGTATTGAGCATCAAATTTGAAAGAGCGTAAAGCAATTGAAATATGTATTCAACTAGGGTCATGTCCCATATTTCATGACACGTCCATCGATGAGGATAGAGACACCAAGCATGACAAAGAACAACAGATATACAAATCCAGCAGATGGCTTGTCAAAAAATGAATAAAATTGAATACATTTTCATATAAAAAGGTACATAAATGTACAATGACACAGACACAAAACCTGTGAATGTATAATTGCCACTAAATAAATAAATACATAGAAAACATGTAACCATTACTGGATAAAGTATATTATATACTGGAGCCAAATGTCAAAAAATCGCATGGTGCTCAAAGAAGTGTCCAAATTTGTCCGTTGCCAGTAATCTAGTGCCTCGCCCATTTCACAAGTCCCAAAATATGCAAATGATGTATATAAACATACTAACACTTAAAAGGACAGGAAAACATATAGGGTTGGCCACGGGATCTGGGAACAGACAAGAGATAATTGTATACCATAGAATACAGTTCATAAATTCGCCCAGGGACGGCTAATACACGATAAGTGTTATAACATATAGAGTCAACATAGATGTGAATAGAATAAAGTATGGCATGAGTAAAGATAAGTGGAAACTGAAACGAGAGGGAAAGATAACTAACCCCATCAAATTGGATTGAGTTCAACATGAATCATGGGTGTGCCACTGAGACATCAATGGGTCACATACCCTACTGATTGTCATAAAAGTGTGATATGTCCCATTCAAAATTCATCCCTTCTGGGATCTTGCTTCTTAATTTATAGATCCAGAAAACCTCCCTTTTACATAGGAGACGAAAAATGTCGCCCCCACGGTGTCTCGGAGAGACCCGTTCAATGACCTGAACTTTCATGGAGGCAACATTTTCCTGATGGAGGTTGTTAAAATGACGAGCCACATTAGTAGATTTTAATGTTCTGATGTCTGACAAGTGTTCCCTGAATCTATCTCGAAGTCTTCTAGTGGTCCTACCAACATACTGTGCAGGGCACTCTGTACAGGTGATGACATATATTAAATAGCTTGTATTGCAATTGAAAAATATATTAATGGCATATGGTTTATTGTCAACCACTGAACAGAAAAGATTGCCCCTAAGTATGTGACTACAACTCAGGCAATCACATGCACTACAACTGTAATTGCCTTTACAGTGTAGCCAAGTGAGTGAGGATGACATCTTTTTCTCAGACTGGAAGAAACTGGGAGAAAGTGAATTGCCTATAGTGTTAGTACGTCTCGCCACAATATTGACACCTCTGTCCAGAATCTGTGAACAGACGCTATCAGTATAAAGGACAGGCAGGTGTCTCCGTACAATTTATTTAATGGTCGAAAACTCTGCACTATAATTCAAAACCAAGTAAGAACCTTGGTGTTTATTCTGAACAGATGTGGGCAACGTATCAAAATCAACAGGCTGAGAGAAAGTATGTCCACCCGTAGGATACAGTAAAGACTGCCGACTTTTGTGTCTAGCAATGTTTAAAGCCCTATAGAGCATCCACTTGGGATATCCCCACTGGCAGAAATGTTCAAACAGCTTCGCAGACTCCCTCTCAAAGGCAGCATAACTGCTGCAGATGCGGCGGAGACGCAAAAACTATCCGACTGGTATGCCCTTGATGGTATGGAAGGGGTGTGCCGAGGAAGCATGTAGAAGGCTATTGCCAGAAGAGGGTTTCCTATAGAGATTACAGGACACACCACCATGGTCCGCAGAAAGTTGTGACAGGCATTGTTAAAGTTAGAGAATACAAAAATATTGTAGAAAGTTGTGCAGTTCCATGCTGAGGAAGGCCCTTTTCTGTTCAACATGACAAAGCCACCTTGATAAATATTTACAAATCAGGTTCTCTACTCCAACATCAGTACCTGAACTCAAATTCTCACAGATACACTAACATTTCATAAAAAGCCTTCCTAGAAGAGTGGAGGCTAGAGGGAGGGGTATCACTAAACTATTTCCCAAGGTTTTCTAATGGGATGTTCAATATGTTTATATAGGTGTATATACAAGGGCTTTAATAAAAATAATGCAAAAGTGGGAATAACTTTTTGGTTAACTTACAAATTTCACATGCTGTTAGGGTAACTCTTCCTTGTGGAGATACACCATCCCTTACCGGCCTCCCAGGAAAACCAGCGGACTAGGGACGCCAGTGCACTGCAGGGCATCTGGTCCCCCAGTGTTCCGCCGACACACACCCTCAACCCAACCCACCAGTGTGAGTGCTGACACCGCATCTTGCCCAACTTGTTGACCGCCGCAACAGTGACTGCCCTCGTCCTGTCGGCTCATGTCACTCATTGCTACACTGACCCTCCACTTCCCGCCGTATCAGGCTTCCCAGCCTGACATGCCAACGCTGCTGACACTCCAGTTCCAACAGGTCTCCACTCACCATCAAGATTGCATATTGCCTGCCACCAACCCCGCCGGAGTATCAGTCTACCAGCGCCCCCCCCCTCATCACTTTACCACTGCCAAGCCGACACAAGATAGTTTTCAGTGGTCTCCTAGCAGCATCAGCAATGGACCAACCACTCTCCAGGAAAAAGCAGCTCTCCTTCCACCTCCCTCTGCCAGACTTCCAAACAAGTAAGTTACCACTACTATCTTCCTATTGATGACACAATTTATTTTTATTTTTATTTTTAATTTTATGCCAATTGATGACTTTCTTTTTAACTTAGAGCTCTTTTTAAGGCTGTTTTTACTCATGACTTGTTCCCACCTGATGAACCTTGCTCCCTTTTTTTTTTGTATTCAATAAATTCCATTTTTTAATAATAAAAAAAAAAAAAAAAAATTATAGTATTTACTGTCGTCTTGAATTTTATTATAATTAAATAATTTTTTCAATATACATTCTGCATATTTTGTTGTCGCATTTAACCTCCAAACATCCTCATCATCCCTCTCTGCCCCCTCCCCCCGCATACCCCGCTTAGTGTTATCTCTCATCTGCACCATCAGACCACTTAGTGTGGCGACCTCTTGCCCTCCTCTCCTTCTACAGCCTCCATTAGGTTACCAGGACCTAATCTTCTTAGAGGAGCTGCCTCCATTCACCATACATCAGATTCTTTCATACCCATTTCAACACACTAGCGCCATGGAAGAACTTGACTGGCCTTACCTCAACCCAATAGAACACCTTTGGGATGAATTAGAGAAGAAACTGTGAGCCAGGCCTAATCATCCATATCAGTGCCTGACCTCACAAATGTGCTTCTGGAAGAATAGTCAAACATTCCCATAGACACTCCTAAACCTTATGGACAGCCTTCCCAGAAGAGTTGAAGCTGTTATAGCTGCAAAGGGTGGGCCAACTCAATATTGAACCCTATGGACCAAGACTGGGATGCCATTAAAGTTCATGTGCGTTTAAAGGCAGGTACCTTTGGTAATATAGAGTATATACGTAACTCTGTGCAGCCAGTCTGCACTATAGCAGAACACTACAGTACGCGGTCGGTAAGTGGATATCAGTTGGTTAATTATTTACATACCTTTTAAAGGTTTGTACTTTTTTGTACTATGACAAGAAAACCAATAAAAAGATTGAAATGAAACAAGCTGTGCCCACTTCTGCATTACTTTTGGTACAGCCTTCGTACATTTCGCCAAATAGTATAGCCGTGATAATAAGATGTTCAAACATTTTGCCATATAGGTACAATGGTCATTCTGCCTATAGTGTATAAAGATCAGAAAAATCAGAAGTCCTTATTTGCAGTCTTGTTCTGCATTGGTGACTCATGTTTTTAAAGCAAGGCAATCAGTCTGACAACCAATATTTTCACAAGGAGAGTCAGCAATGGCAGCCTCCATGTTTCTTTCATGACAACTTTCCTTTAATTAAACTGAGTTTCTTTTTTAATTAAAACCAGTATTGTGCCATTTACATTAAACATTGCTACTTGTCTCTCAAAAGCGTTTAAAGACATTTTCTTGGTTGTTTTATCTTACATTTGTCTCCTTCTTAAATTACTTTTTCCATTGGTCTGACATTAAATAAGCCCATTCTCTTCATACTATTACATGCCATTTCCTTTTGAATGTAGCCTAACTTATTGAGTAAATTGATCAAAATTAATGTTTCTCTGATTAAGTCTAAACTCCTTCTCCGGCAGACATTTCCATCACACTCCTGCTCAAAATCCAATTAACTTATAGAGCTGATTAGCATTACTAGTCCCAGATATTAGAGCTGGCAGACTTCCTTAACCATTTCAATCTTTTTAATTTTCTTGTCTTTAATCCAAATATTATCATGAGATTTGACAAAGTGATTGAACGTTCTCCAGCGCCGGCTTCAAAATGACTTGTACAGCTTCTGTTAGTTGTTTTAAGTGGTAAAGGAGCAAACAAGACAGAAAAAAAGATAAGACGGCTCTGAAATTGAAAGATCCAGAGCTAAATCTGCAAATATAGAAACATGTACATGCTGCCAAACCTGGATCTGTTTAATGCCGTGAGCGGAGGTGGAGTATATTGATAACCGCTTTGTCCTGGAGGCACAGGGAAAAAAATCACAATTCGACACACGCCTGTAACATAGGAGTAAAAGTGCTGTGAAGAAGGAGGCTGGAATAAGCAGCTTCTTAATTCAGTGGAAGATTTTAGTGCTTTTTTTACTGTTACAATGGCAGTATGTAGTGTGGGAGTAATATTATAATTGGTGTAGTTTTCACTGTAAAAACCTGAGAGACAGTGACATTTTCAGTAAAAGTGTAGGGGCCAGGAGTAAGTGATGGAAGGTGCAAGGGTCAGTAATGTGTAATGAAGTGTTCAGGGGTCAGTATTATGTAAGAGAAAGTGCAGTGGTCAGTAGTATGTAACATAAAATATAGGGTTCAGGAGTATGTAACTCAGACTGCATGGGTCAGGAGTATGTAATGTAGAGTGCAGGGGTCAGGAGTATATAATGAAAAATGCAGGGGTCGGGAGTATGTAACTCAGAGTGCAGGGGTCAGGATTATGTAATGCAAAGTGCAGGGGTCAGGAGTATGTAACTCAGAGTGCATGGGTCAGGAGTATGTATTGTAGAGTGCAGGAGCCAGGCATAGCTAACACAGTGCAGCAGTCAAGAGTAAGTATCACAGAATGCAGGGCTCAAAAATATGAAATGCAGAGAGCCGGGATCAAGAGTAAGTATTACAGAAAGCAGGGTTCAGAAGTATTTAATGCAGAGAGCAGGGGTCAAGAGTAAGCATCACAGAATGCAGGGTTCAGAAGTATTTAATGCAGAGAGCAGGGATCAAGAGTAAATTTCACAGAATGCAGGGTTCAGAAGTATGTAATGCAGAGAGCAAGGGTCAAGAGTCAGTATCACAGAATGCAGGGCTCAGAAATATGAACTGCAGAGAGCAGGGGTCAATAGTAAGTATCACAGAATGCAGGGTTCAGGAGTATGTAATGCAGAGAGCAGGGGTCAAGAGTAAATATTACAGAATGCAGGGCTCAGAAATATGAAATGCAGAGAGCAGGGGTCAAGAGTAAGTATCACACAATGCAGGGTTCAGAAGTATGAAAAAACCTGAGAAACAGTGACATTTTCAGTAAAAGTGCAGGGACCAGGAGTAAGTGATGGAAGGTGCAAGGGTCAATAATGTGTAATGAAGTGTTCAGGGGTCAGTATTATGTAAGAAAAAGTGCAGTGGTCAGTAGTGTGTAACATAAAATAAAGGGTTCAGGAGCATGTAATGCAGAGTGCAGGGGTCAGGAGTATGTAATGAAAGGTGCAGGGGTCAGGAGTATGTAACTCAGGGTGCAGGGGTCAGGAGTATGTAATGTAGAGTGCAGGGGGTCAGGAGTATGTAATGCAAAGTGCAGGGGTCAGGAGTATGTAATGTAAAGTGCAGGAGTCATGCATAGCTAACACAGTGCAGCAGTCAAGAGTAAGTATCACAGATTGCAGGGCTCAGAAATATGAAATGCAGAGAGCAGGGATCAATAGTAAGTATTACAGAATGCAGGGTTCAGAAGTATTTAATGCAGAGAGCAGGGGTCAAGAGTAAGTATCACATAATGCAGGGTTCAGAAGTATGTAATGCAGAGAGCAGGGGTCAAGAGTAAGTATTACAGATTGCAGGGTTCAGAAGTATGTAATGCAGAGAGCAGGGGTCAAGAGTAAATTTCACAGAATGCAGGGTTCAGAAGTATTTAATGCAGAGAGCAGGGGTCAAGAGTAAGTATTACAGATTGCAGGGTTCAGGAGTATGTAATGCAGAGAGCAAGGGTCAAGAGTAAGTATCACATAATGCAGGGTTCAAAAGTATGTAATGCAGAGAGCAGGGGTGAAGAGTAAATACACAGAGTTCAGAACTCAGTAGTATATACAGTAATGCAGAGGTCAGTAATATTTAACACAGAGTTCAGGCATCAATAGTATGTAACGTAGAGCTCAGAGGTCAGGCATAGAGTGCTGGGGCCAGGCATATGTAGTGCAAGGGTCAAAAGTATCTAACAGTGTAGAGATCAAGATTAAATAACACAGAATGCAAAGTTCATAAGTATGTAATGCAAAGAACAAGGAGTCAAGAGGGGTCACGATTTCAGAGCTCAATGGTATGGAATGCAATGGTCAGTAGTAATGGGCTGAACACCCCTGGTTCAGTTTGTACCAGTACTTCCGAACAGGGAAAAAGTTTGAACCCGAGCCATGAACCCTATTAACCAGTTGCCGACCGCCCGCCGTGGATTGAAAGCAGCAACATGGCTATCCTGTGCGAATCGCCGTCACCGTATGTGCGCTCACACACTAGCAGGGGAGCCAATGTCGATTTCCGCCGGCCACCCGTGACCGCTCTCCGGCAGTGACAGAATGGGAATCCATGTATGTAAACAAGCGGATCCCCGTTCTGACAGGGGAGAGGAGAGTGATCATATGTTCCCTGTATATGGGAGCAGTGATTACTCTCCTCCCTCAGTCAGCCCAGCCCCCCCAGGGAACACATTTAACCCTTTGATCGCCCCTTAGTGTTAATGCCTTCCCTGCCAGTGACATTTACACAGTAATTAGAGGCTATTTAAAGCTCTGATCAATGTATTAATGTCAGTGGTCCCAAAAAAGTGTCAAAAGGGTCCGATCTGTCTGCCACAATGTCGCAGTTCCACTAAAAATCGCAGATCGCCGCCATTACAAGTAAAAAAAATAAAAAACTCAAAACGCCATAAATCCATTCCCAATCAATAAACGCTTATTGTGATTTTTTTTACCAAAAATATGAGGAAGAATGCATATCGACCTAAACTGATGAATACATTTGTTTTTTATATTTGTTTTGGATATGTATTATAGCAAAAAGTAAAAAATATTGAGTTTTTTTCAAAATTGTCGGTCTTTTTTTGTTTATAGCGCAAAAAATAAAAACCGCAGAGGTGATCAAATATTGCTTTTTAAAGGAGCAGTAATTTTAATGATGCTTAACCACTTCAGCTCCAGAAGGTTTACCACTAGTGTTGAGCGAACCCGAACTGTAAAGTTTGGGTCCGTTCTGAACTTTTGGGTGTCCGGGACCCGGACCCGAACCCGGACTTTTCAAAAAAAGTCCGGGTTCGGGTTCGGGGTTCTGGTAATTTTACTAAAAGTTCTGAAAAGTGCTGTAAAAAAAGTCCTGGAAAGTCCTAGAGGTCTGCAAAAGGAAGGGAAATGGGGGTAAGGGTCGGACAAGTGCCCTACAAAGAAATGGGGATAGGGAAATTACTTAAAATATTTTAAAAAGAAAATTACATAAAAAAATCAAAAATGGTGGTGGATGTGGACTATCTTAAAACTGTGTGAGAAGAGTATAAATTGGAGGGGGGAGAAGCCATATCACTGTTCTAAGAACAGTGATATGGCTTCTCCCAGCTAATTTATACTTTTATCACACAGTTTTAAGATGATTGTACATTCTACAAACATCTTAAAACTCTGTGAGAAAAGTATACATTAGCCGGGAGAAGCCATATTCCTGTTCTTAGAACATCTGCAAACTGTGTGTGAAAACTATCAATTAGCGGGGAGAAGCCAGATCACTGTTCTAAGAACAGTGATCTGGCTTCTCCCAGCTAATTTATACTTTTATCACACAGTTTTAAGATGATTGTACATTCTACAATCATCTTAAAACTCTGTGACAAAAAGTTTACATTAGCCGGGAGAAGCCATATCCCTGTTCTTAGAACATCTGCAAACTGTGTGTGAAAACTATCAATTAGCGGGGAGAAGCCAGATCACTGTTCTAAGAACAGTGATATCTCATATCACTGTTCTTAGAACAGTGATCTGGCTTATCCACTCTAATTGATAGTTTTCACACAGTTAGAAGATAATTGTAGAACAGTGATATCATATCACTGTTCTACATTGTAGAACAGTGATATGATATCACTGTTCTACAATTATCTTCTAAATGTGTGCGAAACTATCGATTAGCGAAGGAAGAAACCAGATCACTGTTCTAAGAACAGTGATATGAGATATCACTGTTCTTAGAACAGTGATCTGGCTTCTCCCCTCGAATTGATAGTT
>BLSH010111970.1:64667-80494 GCA_018402905.1 Glandirana rugosa
TACTATAGTGACGGCTTATCCACTCTAATTGATAGTTTTCACACAGTTAGAAGATAATTGTAGAACAGTGATATCATATCACTGTTCTACATTGTAGAACAGTGATATGATATCACTGTTCTACAATTATCTTCTAAATGTGTGCGAAACTATCGATTAGCGAAGGAAGAAACCAGATCACTGTTCTAAGAACAGTGATATGAGATATCACTGTTCTTAGAACAGTGATCTGGCTTCTCCCCTCGAATTGATAGTTTTCACACACAGTTAGAAGATAATTGTAGAACAGTGATATCATATCACTGTTCTACATTATAGAACAGTGATATGATATCACTGTTCTACAATGAGATATCACTGTTCTTAGAACAGTGATCTGGCTTCTCCCTGCTAATTGATAGTTTTCACACACAGTTTGCAGATGTTCTAAGAACAGGGATATGGCTTCTCCCGGGTAATGTATACTTTTCTCACAGAGTTTTAAGATGATTGTAGAATGTACAATCATCTTGAAACTGTGTGATAAAAGTACAAATTAGCTGGGAGAAGCCATATCACTGTTCTTAGAACAGTGATTTGGCTTCTCCCCACTAATTTATACTTTTCTCACACAGTTTTAAGATAGTCCCCATCCACCTCCATTTTTGATTTTTTTATGTTATTTATTTATTTTTTTTATATTTTAAGTTATTTCCCTATCCCCATTTATATGTAGGGCATTTGTCCGACCCTTACCCCCATTTTCCTTCCTTTTGCAGACCTCTAGGACTTTCCAGGACTTTGTTACAGCCATTTTAGTGCCTAAAAGTTCAGGTCCCCATTGATTTCAATGGGGTTCGGGGTCCGGGTCAAAGTTCGGGTTCTGTCCGGACCCGAACCCGGACTTTGTCCCGAAGTTCGGCCGAACCAGCAGAACCCGAACTTCTAGAGGTTCGCTCAACTCTATTTACCACCCTTCCTGACCAGGCCATTTTTAACTGACAATTCCGCGGTCGTGCAAACAAAAATTGATGTCTTTTTCTCCAACAAATAGAGTTTTTTTTTTGGTGGTATTTAATCACCTCTGCAGTTTTTATTTTTTGTGCTATAAACAAAAAAAGACCAACAATTTTGAAAAAAAAAAAACACATCTTTACTTCCTGCTATAAAACATATCCAAAAAAAATGTAAAAAATCTAATTTCTTCAATTTAGGCCAATATGTATTCTGCTGCATGTATTTGTTAAGAAAAATCCCAATAAGCGTATACTGATTGGTTTGCGCAAAAGTTATAGTGTCTACAACTGTAGGATAGGTTTATTGGGCTTTTTTTTTACTAGTAATGGCGGCGATTTGTTATTTTTAGCGGGACTGCGACATTGCGGCTCATTGGCTCCCGCTGTGTCCAATCAGAGCCAAAAGAGGAAATCACATACAGGTGCGCGATTTTCCACTTAAGGGCCACCCTGCCGCAGTATATGAACATGGTGCGGTCCTTAAGCGTTTAAAGTGAAACAATAAAAATAAACAATTCCATTAAATATAGTGCCTGGGGGTCCCCTTAGTCTGCCTGTCTATTTGACAGTTCTTAAATAGGTAAGTGGCAGGGCCACCTGGCGACGTCACCTGGTGGCACCACCCCCATATAATGCCACCGACCCAGCATGCACTGGCCAGTGAGGTCACAAGGGGGCGGTGTCACCAGTCTACGCCCCTTACCTATTTAAGAACTATCAGACAGCGGAGCAGGCAGTTGGTGGTTAGCCTTGGTCATGGGGCTTTTTATTTCTTTTTTTGGGTCTGGCGGTGTGGCGGGCATTGTGATTGACAATGGATCTACACTGGGGGACATTGTTTTTTACTTTTTAATAAAGCACTTGTGTTTGTTTTTCTTTCTTTTTGACACTTTTTTTGGGTGAATGCATAGGGGTACAATTTACCCCTACTCAATCACATGGAGGAGCCCCTTTGTTGAAGGGGGTTTCCAGATCCTGATAAGCCCCCTGCACGCAGACCCCCACAACCACCACTCAGGGTTGTGGGGAAGAGTCCCTTGTCCCCATCAACATAGTGCACCTGCTCCAGAGCACCCCCCATGTTGATGACATGTGGCCTGGTATGGTTCAGGAGGGGGTGCCCACTTCCCCCCCCCTTCCCGGCCTGCCAGGTTGCATGCTCTGATAAGAGTCTGATATGGATTGTGGGGGGACCCCATGCCATTTTTTTTTAAATTTTTGGCGTGGGAGTTCTCCTCAAAATCCATACCAGACCTAAGGGTTTGGTATGGATTTTGGGGGGGCCTCCACGCCGTTACTTTTTTATTTTGGTATGGTGGCAAAATCCATACCAGACCCAAAGGGCCCCCATGGCATTTTTTTAAGCATCATTTTATTTATGGCAAATTCGGCAATGTTTTTTTTTTTTCATTCAGCTGTCAGCGGGGAAGCCTGCTGACAGCTGATGACTCGTCTGTTGTTAAGGATGTGGCGGTTGGTTTTCCAGCCCGCTCCTTTATAAGCTATTCACTGACACGCTAGACATATGCAGAACGGAAAAATTTGTTTTGTTTCTTTTCAGATAGATTTGTTATGTTACTAATTTTTTTTCGTTATGGAATTCATTTCGTTTGGTTTTGGAATTCGTTTAGTTTTGTTTCATTTTCATTAAAATTTGTTTCATTTATTAATTTTCTAATAAATTCCAGCTTTTCAGAATGATTAGATTTTTTACCAGTCAAAAAATGATCAACTGATTTGAATTCTGTGTGAAGAATAGCCGGTTGCTAAGCAGCAGGCCGGGAAGCCGGCCGCCTGCGTCCTTAACAACCATGGCTTCCCCACTGACAGATGAATGTAAACAAAAGAATGCAGGCATTGCCCGGCAATAGAAAAATGTTTTTAAAAAATGATGTGGCGTCCCCCAAAATCCATAACAGGCTCTCTGTCTACTGCAGGCTCCTCCGTTTGACATTTCTTATATAGGTAAGGGCCACCTGTCTATGTCATCTATTGGCACCACCCATTCTGATGTCATGACCCAGCATGCCCCATTGTTAAAGGAGGCTTCCAGATTCTGATAAGCCCACTGGCCACAGATCCCCGCAACCACCATCCGTGGTTGTGGGGATGAGGCCCTTGTCCCCATCAACATAGGGTCAAGGTGCTTTGGGGTGGCCACAAAGCACCCATCACCCATGTTGAGGGCATGTGGCCTACTATGGTTCAGAAGGGGCGGTCATTCGTGCTGCCCCACCCACAGACTCCCACAACCATCAGCCACGGTTGTGGGGAAGAGGCCCTTCTCTCCATCAACATGGGGACAAGGTGCTTTGGGATGGGGCTGCAGGCCCCTCTGCCCCAAAGCAGGACATGTTGAGGACATGTGGCCTGGTATTATTTAGAAGGAGGGGCGCTCCTTTTTTCAATATTGGCATGGGTATGGACTGCTGGGGAACCCCACACTGTTTTTTTTTCTGTTGCCAGAAATGGTATTGTATTGCCCGCAATTTAACCACTTGCTGACCAGCCGCTGTTGTTTGACTGAGGCAGGTTGGCTCTCTTGCACAAATCGCTGTAGCTGTATGGCGATTTGTGATTGAGTGATAGGGAGTGCTCCCTGCGTGAGCGTGCCCACGGGCAGGGCGGACTCGATGTCCCAGTAGTAAACCCGGCGGATCCCTGTTTTTTCAGAGGACATGGCAGAGATCTACTGATTCCTGTCATCAGTGATCGCTGCCATGTTCCTGCAAGCCCACCCCCCCCCCCACAGTTTGAATACACATAGGGAACACAGTTAACCCCTTGATCGCCCCCTAGAGTTTAACCCCTTCCCTGCCAATTACATTTATACAGTAATCAGTGGCTATTTTTAGCACTTATCACCGTATAAATGTCATTGGTTCCAAAGAAGTGTCAAAAGTGTCCGATCTGTCCGCCGCAATATCACAGTTCCGATAAAAATTGCAGATAGCCCCCATTACTAGTAAAAAAAGAAATAAATAAAAATGCCATAAATCTATTCCCATAGTTTGTAGACACAATAACTTTTGCGCAAGCCAATCAATATATGCCTATTGCGATTTTATTTAACAAAAATATGTAGAAGATTATATATCGCCCTAAACTGATGAATAAATTTGTTTCTTTATGTATTTTTTTGGATATGTATTATAGCAAAAAGTAAAAAAAAATTTTATTTTTTTTTCAAAATTGTCACTCTTTGTTTGTTCATAGCGTAAAAAACAAAAATTGATAGTTTTGATATCACTGTTCTACAATTATCTTCTAACTGTGTGTGAAAACTATCAATTAGCGGGGAGAAGCCAGATCACTGTTCTAAGAACAGTGATATGATATGTCACTGTTCTTAGAACAGTGATCTGGCTTCTCCCCGCTAATTGATAGTTTTCACACACAGTTTGCAGATGTTCTAAGAACAGGGATATGGCTTCTCCCGGCTAATGTATACTTTTCTCACAGCGTTTTAAGATGATTGTAGAATGTACAATCATCTTAAAACTGTGTGATAAAAGTATAAATTAGCTGAGAGAAGCCATATCACTGTTCTCAGAACAGTGATATGGCTTCTCCCCGCTAATTTATACTTTTCTCACACAGTTTTAAAATAGTCCACATCCACCTCCATTTTAGATTTTTTTATGTTATTTTTTTTTAAATATTTTAAGTTATTTCCCTATCCCCATTTCTTTGAAGGGCACTTGTCCGATCCTTACCCCCATTTTCCTTCCTTTTGCAGACCTCTAGGACTTTCCAGGACTTTTTTACAGCACTTTTCAGAAATTTTAGTAAAATTACCAGAACCCCGCACCCGAACCCGGACTTTTTTTGAAAAGTCCGGGTCCGGGTCCCGGACACCCAAAAGTTCGGTACGGAACCGAACTTTACAGTTCGGGTTCGCTCAACACTAGTCACCCCCCTCCTTTCCTGACCTGCCAGGCTACATGCTCGGATAAGGGTCTGTAATGGAGTTTGGAGGACCCCACACTGTTTTTTATTACATTTTTCTATTGGCGGGCAATGCCGGCATTCTTTTCCTGGCATCCATCTGTCAGTGGGGGAGCCAGCTGACAGATGATAAGTCATGGTTGTTAAGGACACGGGCAACCGGCTTCATGGCCCGCTGCGTAACAACCAGCTATTCTTCACACAGAATTTGAATTGGTCGATCGTTTGTCAACTGATCTGAATTGTAATTGTTCTAAATAGTTGGAATTTGTTGGAAAACGAATAAACTAAACAAATTTTAACGGTTTTCAATTAAATTCATTACTATTTGTTACTATTTCATACATCTGAGTCTCCAAATAACCAAAAAATTGGCAGAATTTGTATTTGGACCGAAACAAATTGCACTATTGTGCATCCCGCCAAGCGCCCCATTAATTTGGGCGTTCAGCGAACAACCGAACGGGCGAACCCCTCGCCCATCCCTAGTGGTCAGTAATATTTAATGCAGAGTGCAGGGGTCAGTAGTATGTAGCACAGAGTAAAGGGGTCGGTAGTAAACAAATAAAGTTATGCCTCGCTTAAATTTTTTTTCCCTTCAGTTAAAAAAAAAATCTTTATTGTCATTTGAAGAAATATACTGTACACTCCTACAGGCTCAGTGTTCTATTATAGTACTACTCTACAATATTTGGGACCTCAAATGTATTCTTCCATGCAAGCACTAATTCACCCTTAGATCAACCGCAGGAAGCTTCCAGTCTGTCATTGTAGGAGATGATGAGAGGAGTGTCCATACCTGGTTGCTCCCATTAGTACATACACAAATATAGTGTACATCGATAGACCCCACAGCCTCCGATAAATTCTGCAGCAGTTGTAACCTCTGATATTCCCCTTCCCCAGCACTGTGTCAGGGGTGTCCCACTCAGGTTACTCACTTACCTTGTCAGTTGCTCCTGGTGCTTCTGCTAACAAAAAAATGCTATTTAGAAAGCCAGGAAGGGTGCACTTCCAGACTGGCCAAGTACAAAGCGCCTCTTTTACTTTTTAAAAAAACTATTTGGAGCTGCAAGGAAAAAGACTTTTCAGCTTTAACAATGAATTTATAGGTGTTATTAAATAGTGGTTTCCCTCAGCTCTCATCTTTATTCAGACATATGGAATTTTGTTAAAGAGCCAATGTTTTACTTAAAAAAATAAGGTTTAAGGGCATCCAAGACTCATAATTCAGGATAGATATTGGATGGTTTGTTGAATCGCCTAAGGGCCCATTTAGACCTATCTGATCCATTAACTAATACAGGTTTTGTTGCACATTAACGTTAATTGCACTAGGGCAGCTTATACATATGAATTGGCTGTAATCGAACTGAGATTCGGACTTGCACTAAATTATTCAGTGCAGTGAACTCCAATACACAGTAGTGTGTTATTATGCACTGTGGGATGCTGCAATACAGTTGACTTGAGAGTGATTCGTTTAGTGCACTGGGGAAGGTGTCCCTCAATAAAAATCACACCATACCATGGTATATGCATTGTCTTGCATTGCTGTAACGCATGTTAAAAAAGCAACACAACATTCTGAAAGGGCCCTATTGATTGATCACCCTAGTTGTGGAGGTGCGGTGAAAACCTATGGTTGAGCCATATTTTTATTTTCCCCAACCACATGCCGTGGATGCAAGGCTTTGCTTTATCACTGTGGCAGGAATTATTCCCCCTGACACTTTTGGTGGGTTGGAGTTTAAGTGAATGGGACCACTTTGCAAGCGCCCTGCAATGCAATCAAATGTCTTATAATGCCTTTTAAACACTTCTGAAAAGTGATTTGTACAGGATTGCTTGTCAGATGAGTTCCTGCCACACATGTGAATGAGCCTTACGAGTTTCTTACAACTTTCAGAGATTCCAGTTGCGAGATGCCTCTTTAGGAGTGTGTCTCTCATAGGCATGTGCACAGGGTGTGCTGGATGTGCCTGGGCACACCCTAATCACCCCATGCACGTTAGCATAACTGCTCTATGTGCTGGCAGGAAGATGGAAAAGATCTCCCTCTTACCGGCTCTGCCATAAGAGTGTTTACGCAGTTCTCTTTCAGGGAGATCAATATGCCAGGGTCAAATATACACTATATTGTCAAAAGTATAGGGATGCCTGCATTTACACGCACATGAACTTTAATGGCATCCCAGACTTAGTCTGTAGGGTTCAATATTGAGTTGGCCCACCCTTTACAGTTATAACAGCTTCAACTCTTCTGGGAAGGCTGTCCACAAGGTTTAGGAGTGTCTATGGGAATGTTTGACCATTCTTCCAGAAGCTCATTTATGGTCAGGCACTGATGTTGGATGAGAAGGCATGGCTCACAGTCTCCACTCTAATTCATCCCAAAGGTGTTCTATCGGGTTGAGGTCAGGACTCTGTGCAGGCCAGTCAAGTTCCTCCATCCCAAACTCGCTCATCTATGTCTTTATGGACCTTGCTTTGTGCACTGGGCTTGGCCCCTTAGTTCCAGTGAAGGAAACTCTTAATACCAAGACATTTTAGACAATTTCATGCTCCCAACTTTGTGTGAACAGTTTGGAGATGGCCCCTTCCTGTCCCACCATGACTGAGCACCAGTGCACAAAACAAGGTCCATAAAGATATGAATAAGCGAGTATGGGGTGGAGGAACTTGGCCTGCACAGAGTCCTGACCTCAACCCAATAGAACAGTGGAATGGAGTAGAGACTGCAAGTCAGGCATTCTCATCCAACATCAGTGCCTGACTTCACAAATGCACTTCTGGAAGAATGGTCAAACATTCCCATAGACACTCCTAAACCTTGTGAACAGCCTTCCCAGAAGAGTGAAGCTGTTATAGCTGCAAAGGGTGGGCCAACTCAACATTGAACCCTATGGACTAAGACTGGGATGCCATTAAAGTCATTAAAGTTCATGTGCGTTTAAAGACAGGTGTCCCAATTAGGGTTGCCACATCATCCCTTTAATCCAGGACACATATGGATTACACAGGTTCTGAGGCTAATTTAATGCAGATAAGGCAACAAGTGAGTTTAATGACCACCTTAATCAGCCACAGAACCTGTGTAATTCATATGTGTCCTGGATTAAAGGGATGATGTGGCAACCCTAGTCCCAATACTTTTGACAATATATTGTATGTAGACGCACACACACACACACACGCACACACACATGTGTTTGAGCTTTAGGATGCACACCTTAATGCAATAGACTGCTCACACCTATAGTGTCTCTCATCTCTTTTACAAACAGAATTCACATAACTCACAAAGCAAATGCAGAGGATAAAAATATGCATGCCCAAAAAAAGTGACAGTTGTTTAAAGCCGAGTACAATGAGAATTGAAAATTACAGTTAAACGACTCAACATAAAGATCCTTATCTGCGTTTTAAAGCTTTGGAATTGAACCTGTAATGTACAATTCATTGGGGAAACAAGAGACCAACCTTTGATGCTCATGGAGAGCATGGGCTGTCCATTGTGGAGCCGCTTTGCATGGGAGTATCTAAGGGAAACAAGAATAAGAATTGGAAAACTGATATAACAATTTTGGGTAAAGTTGCCCTTTAAAGATAAGAACGGTCAGCTACGTAGTTCGGCGGTGGTTCAATACAGTGAAGTAAGAGACAGATAATGGAATATGCAATGATCTCATGCTACGCTCTTCACTCTTCTTTCTTCACCAGTCTTTTTCATCCACTTTGATTGCTCCACCACTTGGAATGCTGGAAATAACCATTTTCAGTCTCTAAAGAGAAAAGCTTTGTTTTCAAAGGAACAGCATGCTTTTGTGACTGAAATCGGCTACAGTTGAACATCAGTTGCAAGGTAGCATTTAGTCTGTCACCTATTGATTCAAAAGCCAATAGAAACAAAAGATAACTCACACCTGAAGCCCACACTTGACAGCTGTATGCATCCTGCTCCACCCTGTTTATACATTTATTCCCGTGGCACAATTTGTCTTTGTTTTAGGATATTCAAGGCATGTGTTACGTCCCTTGTGAGCCAAAGAATGCACTTAAAGGAAATCAGAGAGAATTACTAAAGCTACCCTCTCTGACTTTTTTTTTTATGAAAATGCTTTTTTCCTGGTTGTCAGGCTGATCCAGTGACTTCAATAGTTGCCATTGAACCTGAACCAGAATGCAGACCAGGAGCATCAAAGTGAAGAGCTCCTGGTCAGCAAACGTATTCAGTTCCAACTAGTACTTAAGATAATGAACCAGCAAGCATGACAGTCAGGCAACTAGTGTTTCAGGAGAGATCAGTATCGGTAGCCTGAACATACTGAATTAAGCCTGGTACACATGGTGCGATGGTCGTATGAAAACGGTCGTACGATCGATTGTTGTACAATCATCCGACCGTTAGTACGCGCGATTAGAACAGCCAACATGCGACGGTCGTACAACAGGAGTTGGATGAGCAGAGTAGAAAACTAATGGTTGTACAACAAGCAGTCGTACGACTGTTGTACTGTGTGTACAGAGAAGTTGGTCCAACAAGTTGTACGTGCAAAACACACATACTCAGAAGTCAGGAATGCCCGGAAGTGTCCGTTCTGGGAAACCTACTTTCCTAATTCACAAATCACATTCACCTGAACTTCCTCTTTATATGCTCGTAACATGTCACCACATTAGGCTTGGTCGTACGATCTCTTATTGCATGTCACTATGCGAGACACAGCAGCCAACATACAATTTTGGCCGTTAGGTTGTACAACCATCGCACTGTGTGTACAAGGCTTTAGTCCTATTGGAGACAATTGGAGCAAAGTAATATAGGCATTCTTAGAAAATTAACTCAGTAGGCACTCTTTCCATGAGCAGGTCCATCTCCCATAGAAACAGGAGAAGATCAGCACCGCAGAGGTCACCAGACTGTGCTCAGCTACAGAAGACGAAGAGTTCAGTGAGTGCATGCAAGGAGTCAGCGCTAGGTGCACAGCGGTACTCCATACCGTTACTGGGAGTGAGTGAAACTCCCCCCTTTTTTCTAATTTTGGTCAATAGACATAATACAAATGTTGGCCTTGAATGTCATATTAATATCTACTGTAGCAGTGATACACTGGACAGGTGGAGAGGACATGGGCTCAGTGTGTCCCTCCTAAATGCATCAGTGACTGTAGTGGGTACAATTACATCGAGAGAGTTTACTAGAGTTCACTAGTCTGTTCAAGCAAAGGTACCCCATTTGCAAGGCAGTGACCCTGTTTAAGGTGCCTAGCGTAGCCCAGAAGAACCCACCTTGGGGTAGGCCTCCTATGTGACCCACACTCGGTGCCCGATGAGGAGGGGAACATGGAGGAGGTATCGCCTACCTCCCCTTACTTGTGACCTCTGCGATTGGCTCTCAGATCGGTTGAATGATCTTGAGACAGCAGGAGAAGAAGCTGAGACCAGGAGCTGTTGGTAACAGCTCGGTCAATGTGCTCTGAGCGTGCAGTGAGTGCACAACCTCAGGCCACCATGAATGCATACGTACAGTGAATGGGTGTTAAGATCCCCCCCCTTTTTTTTGTGGCTGCATAGATGCATTACCTGGTAGACAAGAGGTTAATATTTTTTTTTTTCTAGCACACTATGTGCTTTTGTATTGTTATAATGTAAACTGAACATTTAGCTCAAATGAGCTGAATACAGCTATATGAGCTATATCCTTTTTTTATTTTAAAGCAGCCACTGCCTGAGTAGAAGAGCCTATCCCCTGCCAGCGTGATGCAAAGAAGAACTTTTACTATCCATGTACAAGCAATAAGACAGATTACAGAATAAGCAATAATCTAATTCTATGCTCTTTACTCTTCCTCACAACCCCTGCTGGAGTTCTCCAGTCAGAAGAGCCGGAACTCTCTGCTGATTGGATTGAGTGGGTGTCCGGATGAATGAGCTCCCTTGCATATATGCAGGAGTTATGTCACCCTGGCCAGACCAATGCAGATGGCCGAAGATTGAAAAAAGAATTAGTGACAGAGCTTGCGGACGTTACATTGCTGGAGGGGAGGTGAGTATAGTTCCTTTTTAATGAGCACTAAAACTGTTAAAAGTACACCATTATCCTAGTTTTTAAACTGTATTTATCTTTCCATTGAAATTACATTTTTTTTCTTCTTTTACATCCAATGCTTCTATTTTATATTGCTCTCACGGCCACATCTTTGTTTGCAAACTGTTTTCTTAAGCTTTCAAAAGCCAGTTCTAAAACATGACAATGCCTCCTTAACACCAAACAATTTCAAATGAATTAATTGTATAGTTCTAGAACAGTGGAGTATAATATTGTTATATTATTACCTGAAGATAATAAATAGTAGATCAACTTTTCTCTGGATTACCGGGAAGGCCAAACATAACCTGCACTAAAAAGACATGGCTGTAGATATTAAAGCCATTGTTCACGGAGAACTTTTATGTAAGTTGTCTCTGAATTAGAAAGTAACCATTGACATTAGAGCTGGCAGTGGTACAGAGATATTATTATATAATGATATAAATAAACTGCAGAAACCTTCAGTTCAACCTCTCGTATATGGGTGTCAAGGCAATAAGGGTGCCACCTATAGAGTCAACCCTTTAAAGTTATACTAAACCCTCTGGTTTTTTTTTTTTGCTAATCCTGTCCCTTTACACTAGTCTCCTGTGAAATTACTGACCTTGCCATCCAGTTCCTTTTCTAAGTCTGTTTTTGTGGGGTCCGTTTTTCCCACTTCCTGTTCTTCCTCCAGATCAGTGACCCGTTCACAGGGGCCTGATGGGGTCACCCGATCATGCACAGTGACTACAAGTTTGCGAGGCCACGCAAGCTGCGCTGCCAGGCACGGGAGCCGCGGCCATGCATGTGGATACAGCTCCACCTCCCATGACCTGTGAATGGCATGTGAGTCTGGAGCCCCGCCTTTCCTCCGCCCCTATCTTCACATGCTGTGAATAAATGCAATTTGGGTAAAGAAAAGAAATACGAGATTCCAGAGGTTTGGATTTTGTGCTCTTCTACAGAAGATGGGCGTGCGGTGGAGGAGGGAATGGTCGTGTCATGTAGGAGTTGTCTTGTAGAAGAAGGCTGTACTATGCATCGAAAACTATGCTCGTTCTCGATGCAGTACACAGGGAAAAGTGGCAATGCGCATGCGCGATGCTGCTGTGCATGTAGGGAAACGTAGTTCATGACGCAGTGGCCAGGAGTGCGCAGGAATAACAGGAAGCTCAGCTCATATAAACCAGGAAGAGGTAAAAATTTGTACTAAAATAATATATAAAGGAATCGATGTTTTAGATAATATATGTTTATTTGACATCTTTATGATATATATATATACAGTGGGTACGGAAAGTATTCAGACCCCCTTAAATTTTTCACTCTGTTATATTGCAGCCATTTGCTAAAATCATTTAGGTTCATTTTTCCCTCATTAATGTACACACAGCACTTCATATTACAGAAAAACACAGAATTGTTGACATTTTTGCAGATTTATTAAAAAAAGAAAAACTGAAATATCACATGGTCCTAAGTATTCAGACCCTTTGCTCAGTATTTAGTAGAAGCCCCCTTTTGATCTAATACAGCCATGAGGCTTTTTGGGAAAGGTGCAACAAGTTTTTCACACCAGGATTTGGGGATCCTCTGCCATTCCACCTTGCAGATCCTCTCCAGTCCTGTCAGGCTGGATGGTGAACGTTGGTAGACAGCCATTTTTAGGTCTCTCCAGAGATGCTCAATTGGGTTTAAGTCAGGGCTCTGGCTGGGCCATTCAAGAATAATCACGGAGTTGTTGTGAAGCCACTCCTTCGTTATTTTAGCTGTGTGCTTAGGGTCATTGTCTTGTTGGAAGGTAAACCTTCTGAGTCTGAGGTCCTGAGCACTCTGGAGAAGGTTTTCATCCAGGATATCCCTGTACTTGGCCGCATTCATCTTTCCCTCGATTGAAACCAGTCGTCCTGTCCCTGCAGCTGCAAAACACCCCCACAGCATGATGCTGCCACCACCATGCTTCACTGTTGGGACTGTATTGGACAGGTGATGAGTAGTGCCTGGTTTTCTCCACACATACCGCTTAGAATTAAGGCCAAAAAATTCTATCTTGGTCTCATCAGACCAGAGAATCTTATTTCTCACCATCTTGGAGTCCTTCAGGTGTTTTTTTTAGCAAACTTCGTGTGTCTTGCACTGAGGAGAGGCTTCCGTCGGGCCACTCTGCCATAAAGCCCCGACCGGTGGAGGGCTGCAGTGATGGTTGACTTTCTACAACTTTCTCCCATCTCCCGACTGCATCTCTGGAGCTCAGCCACAGTGATCTTTGGGTTCTGCTTTACCTCTCTCACCAAGGCTCTTCTCCCCCGATAGCTCAGTTTGGCCAGAGAGCCAGCTCTAGGAAGGGTTCTGGTCGTCCCAAACGTCTTCCATTTAAGGATTATGGAGGCCACTGTGCTCTTAGGAACCTTAAGTGCAGCAGAAAATTTTTTGTAACCTTGGCCAGATCTGTGCCTTGCCACAATTCTGACTCTGAGCTCTTCAGGCAGTTTCTTTGACCTCATGATTCTCATTTGCTCTGACATGCACTGTGAGCTTTAAGGTCTTATATAGACAGGTGTGTGGCTTTCCTATTCAAGTCCAATCAGTATAATCAAACACAGCTGGAGTCAAATGAAGGTGTAGAACCACCTCAAGGTTGATCAGAAGAAATGTCCGCCTCATGTACGAGCCGCCGATACGTGACGCCAGAGGCCCACGTCATGCTACGGCGTTCATTGAGACATATATACCTTATGTATGAATGCACTATGCACACCCTACATGGGGTACACCTTGTTCATGTTAGATACATGGTTTGGTATGTGACAACAGGCGAGCCCTTTGGCATAGCTGTGGTCCCTCGACTTCCGGGAGCTGTGAGGCGCACTGTGGGGCCTCCCCTTCCTTCCTCCTTTGGCTGGGGGCACGGGCAGACCACACGCTGTGCATCACCACTGACGTGCGCCTCTGATGTCATGTATCGGCGCCGTGTGTAGTACCAGCGGCGCTTACATGAGGCGGACATTGGCACCATTCGCCAGGTGTATCGCTTGTGCAGTGGAAGAATGGTCAAACATTCCCATAGACACACTCCTAAACCTTGTGGACAGCCCAGAAGAGTTGAAGCTGTGCCTGCGGCACTGTTGCTGCAATTTTGCCACCTCAATTTTAGTCCATATGTAAGTACCCAAGGGGGACAAGCACTCTCCCCCGTCTAGTCAGTATTCAGTTTGCCAGGCATTCTGGCTAGAATGCTTTGTATTATCTATTTTTCTTTGTGCCTTTTCACAGATACTAAATGCATTTGCCCCTGAAGAGTGGATTAAATCCACGAAACGTGCGTAGGGCTCATTGGATGCATTTCCTCTACATTGGATGGTTCAACCAATTTTTCTATACAGATTTTATCTTCATACTGCCTCTGAGGTGGTCTGTGTCATCTGGGATGGCTATTTTATATTTATTCTACAATGTATTATTTTGATGCAGCGTTCACATTATACAATATATCAATTATTGATGTTGCCAGTTTTCTACATATTATTATGTTTGTTACATGGTGTCATTTTAGACACAAACCTATGAATGAAAAGTGTTTTATATGTTATGCAACGATGTAGCAATAAACATTGTGTTTTTGAGAATCAATGCGTTTTCCTTGCCACACATACCTCATATAAAGTCCCACCTATTTCCTCTTTGTTGTAACTGAATTAGGGATGGAGACATATCCATATGTTTCATACAAAGCCCCACCAAGTCCCCCTTTTCCCCTTCCCCCCTCTTTATTCAACGAAGCTGTTATAGCTGCAAAGGGTGGGCCAACTCAATATTGAACCCTACAGACTAATGCCTTGTACACACGGTTCGACGGTCATATGACCGAACGGACCAAATTGTATGTTGGCTGTTGTATCTAGCATACTGACATGCACTAAACGATCGTACGACCAAGCTGAACGTAGTGTCGTGTTATGAACGTATAAAGAGAATGTTCAGGTGCATGTAATTTGTGTCTGGCCGTTCCTGACTTCTGAGCATGTGTGTTTTGCACAATACAACTTGTTGGACCAACTTCTCTGTACACACAATACAACGGTCGTACGACCGCTTGTTGGTATTACCAAGTTTTCTAGTCTGCTCATACAACTTCTGTTGTACGACCGTCGTACGTCGGCTGTTCTAATCATGTGTATCATTCGTACGACCTGTTGTATATGATCGTCGACCCATGTGTACGAGGCTTAAGACTGGGATGTCATTAAAGTTCATGTACGGGTGCACCAATACTTACTTGATAATATAGTGTATATAAGTAGCGAGTGACTTTCAAATGATTGTTATTCTTTCAGGATTGTTGTTGCTATTATTATTATTTTTATTATCATCATCTTTTTTTTTTTTCCAATATGTTTTATTGAGGTAAAGGAAAACATGTACACAGTATATAACAAGTTATCATTGACAATAGTCACAGCGCATTGAGTCAGAAACATAAAAGAGAACGAGAACTCAAGCAATACATTATCCCGACTTGTATACAGCTTACTGGGTTACAGAGGGTTTCTTAACTGACTAGGTGTGTGTCTTTGATAACAGAGTATTGAACATAAAACCGTCGGTATAGACCGAACTAATGGGTTAGGTTGAGCTAGACTTAGCTAAATATTAGTTCCTTTTACTATGTGTTCCTCATTAAGATTTGTATTAAGCCTATGTTAAAAGGTATGGTAAGGGTCAAAATGGACCCTTAAATCTTTGAGTAGACACAGAAAATGGAGGTATATCTAGAAGAAGAGAAACGAAAGGAAAGAAAAGAAAAAAAG
>BLSH010111970.1:82760-97477 GCA_018402905.1 Glandirana rugosa
AAAGTTGGACTTATTTGATACATTGATAAATTGTGGAGAATGTGGTATTTGGTGGTTGTTCGTGGAGACGAAACGGAAGGGACACCTGATGTTATGTAAAGAGTTTTACCACTTTACGACTGTTTCGGAGTGTTTAAATAGTCATTAAAATCTCCTTATTTTATAGGGTTAAAAGGACTCGGGATCACGTGTGTATAGTGTGTGTGTGTATGTAAGTTACGAGTGAAAATCATTGGGACGACTTACCTTAGTGTTGGTATCATTTAATTCGTACCACAAAGATTCCGTCGTGAAAATATTCCGACCATAATAAGTGTCGTGTTTGATGGAAACAGCTAAAGCTTGAAATGCACCTTTCTGCTATCATTCTTGCTGTGAATAATACCAGCCTTATAAAAGTGCTGCCTTAGAAACACCATGCTTAATTTACTATGGTTGTGATTCCATTCAGCAGGGTTACTAAAAGTGAGCATTGAATGTATGTGTGTGTGTGATATGTGTGCACTAGGGCTCAGGAAAATTGGGATATTTTATTCCTCTAAAATTACTGATAAATTTGTGAGGCTTTGTCAGCATTTCACCATTTTGAGAAATGTATTGTAGTCCACAGGGAAGGCAAAGCAGAGGTGCTTGTTGGTGGTTTATGGTGTAAGAGGTGTTAAATAGTTACATAGTTTATTCAGGTTGAAAAAAGACACAAGTCCACCTAGTTCAACCAATAAAAAAAAAAGCCCATACAATCCCATATACACAATCCTATACCCACAGTTGATCTGGAGGATCGAAAGGGTTAAGGAAGCTTCTTTCAACTATCCCTTTCTGTTCTTCAGCCAAAAAATGGCCCCTCATTAGCCTCAGTGTTTTATTTTTCTTATAAAAAAAAGATTAAACAGATAGTAAAAACATAAAATAAAAAAGTGACAGCACATAAAAGCAATTGTAGCACTGCCCCCATAGGAGCTGTTATAAATTAACTGGTTCTTTCCCAAGATTAGTGCAGAGGCAGCCTGGCACACAGCAACAGTTCATTCACTGCAGCCCATTAGTCAGTCTAGGGGATGTCTTTTTATCATTTTTATTACTGAAGATCTTGGATGGGGTGTAGGGTAATATGGGATCCTCCAGAATTACTGAATAATAGCAGGAGGATACTTCCCTTTGCTAAGCCTCCCTGCACAGTCCAGATTCCGATAAGCCCCCCGCCCACAGACCCCCACACCACAGCTCAGGGCTGTGGGGAAGAGTCCATTGTCCCCATCAACTGGGGACAGTCAGGTGCAAAAGAAAACTTGTATCAAAGTAATTCAGAATCAGTTCACAACAAACCCAGAGAGACACCTGACCGTCTCATGCCGAAGCGGGATGAGGTCCAAAGAAGTTGTGACCTTATGCTTTCTCTCCTTCTCAGGAATATTTTCCTATCGCTAGTGCTGTCCATAAAGGCAGGGTACCTTTCCCTACACTGCCAACTCGCAAAAGCTCACCAAACCTTGGAACCAGGGCCTTAAATAGGCTCTGCATGACCCAAGACGGCTGCCAGAGTTACATGGGCAAGCACGTTTAATTGGGTGATTCCCCAGTGATCCAGGAAACCTTAGAGGAACTGTGTTCCTCCTGACTTGCTTTTAACCACTTCACCCCCGGAAGTATTTCCCCCTTTAGGACCAGAGCACTTTTTGCGATTCGGCACTGCGTCACTTTTTTTCATCGGTTTTGGCCAATTTATATTCTTCCTCATATTTTTGGTAAAAAAAAATCTCAATCGGCGTTTATTGATTGGTTTGTGCAAAAGTTGCCGCGTTTATGGATGATGAGAATTCATTTCTGTGTTTTTTATTATTTTTTCTTCCTTTTAACCACTTCACCCCTGGAAAGATTTTCCCCTTTAGGACCAGAGCACTTTTTGCGATTCGGCACTGCGTCGCTTTAACTGACAATTGCATGGTCATGCGACATTGTACCCAAATTAAATTTGCGTCCTTTTTTCCCCACAAATAGAGCTTTCTTTTGGTGGTATTTGATCATCTTTGCATCATTTCTGATCACCGCTATGAACAAAAAAAGAGGGACAATTTTGCAAAAAAAACAGTTTTTCCTTACTTTTTGCTAAAATACAAATAAAAAAAAAATATAAAAAAACATTTTTTTCATCGGTTTTGGTCGATTTATATTCTTCCTCATATTTTTGGTAAAAAAAATCGCAATCAGCCTTTATTGATTGGTTTTTGCAAAAGTTGCCACGTTTATGGATGATGAGAATTCATTTCTGGGGTTTTTATTTTTTTTTTATTTTTTACTAGCAGCAGTTCTGCGATATTGGGGCGGACATGTCGGACCATTTTGACACTTTTTTGGGACCAATGACACTTTTTGGGACCAATGAGATTAATACAGCGATCAGAAATTTAAATGTCCACTGATTACTGTATAAATGTCATTGGCAGTGAAGGGAGATTAACCTGCAGGGGGTAGTGAAGGGGTTAACTATGTTCCCTAGGCATGTTCTAACTGTGGGGGGGCTGGACTGTTATGGGCATAAGAGATCTAACTGATCCCAGTGACAGGGATCAGTAGATCTCCTATGTCCATACTGACAGAGCGGGGAACCGCCATGTTTACATCGGCGGTTCCCCGTTCTTTTGCCCTGGCCGCTTATCGTGGCTCGCCGGCGGACATCAGCAGGACTCGGCCCCTCCCGCCTCACTAGACTTGATTGACAGAAGCGGGGGTCAATGGCTCCCCTGCTATAAATCTATCCAATGAGGACTGGAGGCCACGGCTTGAGCTGCTAGGCTCGTCCCTGGCGTGGGAACGATTGGGCTCAGGCAAATAAACGGAGGGTCTGGGGGGCAGCTGCAAAAGAAAAGGTTTTTCACCTTAATGCATAGAATGCATTAAGGTGAAAAACCGAGAGGCATTACAACCCCTTTAAGCTGCAGTGCCACTGCGGAGGAACACCTCCTGCAGTGGAGAAAGTAGACTGCACCTGCCTACAGGTGGACCAATGTATCTACTGTATGTATGTAATATCCATATCTGGAATTCCTCTTTAACCTGTTCAACTCTGGATGGTTTTACCCCCTTCATGACCAGACCATTTTTTGTGATACGGCACAGCGTTATTTTAACTGACAATTGCGCGGTCGTGCGATGCTGTACCCAAATAAAATTGATGTCCTTTTTTTCCCACAACTAGAGCTTTCTTTTGGTGGCTCTGTGTGTTGAGTACTGAGAGTACCTGTGCGCTGTGAGTGCCAGAGTGTTGTGAGAGTACCTGTGCATTGTGAGTACCTGTGCGTTGTGAGTACCTGAGTGTTGTGAGAGTACCTGTGCATTGTGAGTACCTGTGAGTTGTGAGTACCTGTGAGTTGTGAGAGTACCTGTGCATTGTGAGAGTACCTGTGAGTTGTGAGAGTACCTGTGCATTGTGAGAGTACCTGTGCACTGTGAGAGTACCCGAGTGTTGTGAGGGTACCTGAGTGATGAGTGATCGGGGTACCATAGGGCACGTGTACTATAGGTGCCCGGGGGCTGTGAGGACACATGTGCTGTAGGTGCCCGGGGGCTGTGAGGGTGCATATGCTGGGAGTGCCCGGGAGCTGTGAGGGCACGTGTACTGCAGGTGCCCGTGGCTGTGATGACACGTGTACACAGAGGACGCGTGTAATGTGAGTGCCCGGGGCTGTAGGGCACGTGTACTGTGAGCACCCAGGGGCTGTAGGGACGTGTGTACTGTGAGCACCTGGGGGCTGGTAGGGCACGTGTACTGTGAGGACACGTGTACAGTGAGTACCCAGGGGCTGTGAGGACACGTGTACTGCAGATGCCCGGGGGGCTGTGGGGACACATATACGGTAAGGACGTGTGTACTGTGAGTGCCCGGGGTCTATAGGGACACGTGTACTGTGAGTGCCCGGGGGCTGTGAGGACATGTGTACTGTGAGGACACGTGTGCAGTGAGTACCTGGGGGCTGTGAGCACATGTGTGCTGTAGGAGCTGGGGAGCTGTGAGGGCGCGTGTCCTGTCCCAATATTTATGGACCTGACTGTAGGAGCAAAGTTGAAGACTAGGACCTCCAAGGTAGTATTTTCAGAAATACTACCGGTACCTCGAGCCACGCCAGAGAGGCAGCGGGAGCTTAGGGAAGTTAACAAGTGGCTGAGGAGCTGGTGTAGAAAGGAGGGATTCAGGTTCCTGGAGAACTGGGCCAATTTCTCAATCAGCTACGAGCTCTATAGAAAGGATTGACTGTACCTAAATAGGGAAGGTGCAGACCGGCTGGGAATAAGGATGGCCGGCAAGCTAGAGGGGCTTTTAAACTAGGCAACGGGGGGAGGGTCTAGACTTAGAAATAGACAGAGTGAAACAAAGTTTAGAGGGTAGCATTGGGGGCAGCAGTGCTAGGCCTAATGAAGAACCTAAACCTGAGGTAGGTAGTGCAACAAATCCTGTATGCAACCGAGAAATACCCAGCAAGAAACCAATAGGCGTTCGGACAAAACTACGGGGCTTGTTCTCTAATGCCAGGAGTCTGGCGGACAAGATGGGAGAACTAGAGCTACTACTGTACGAAGAGGAGTTTGATTTTGTGGGAATTTCAGAGTCTTGGTTTAATAGCTCTCATGATTGGCTAGCTACCATTCAGGGGTATTCCCTATATTGCAGGGATAGGGAGGGCAAAAAAGGGGGAGGAGTATGCCTGTATATAAAAATGACGTACAAGTAAATGTGAGGGATGACATTACTAGTGGATCAAGGGAGGAGGTTTAATCCTTATGGGTAGAGCTACAAAAGGAAGACACCAAGGGGAAAGTAATACTAGGAATATGCTATAGGGCTCCTAACCAGAGGGAAGAGGGGGAGGCGGACCTCCTGTCACAGTTTGGAACTGCAGCAAAGATGGGAAGTGTCATTATAATGGGGGATTTTAATTATCCAGATATAGACTGGGCGGAAGGTACTGCACATTCAGCTAAGGCTTGACATTTCTTAAATGTCCTGCAGGACAATTTCATGGCTCAGATGGTAAATGCACCAACTAGAAAAAAAGCTTTATTAGACCTTCTGATTACTAACAACACAGACCTGATCACAGACGTGGAAGTAAGGGCAATCTAGGAAATAGCGATCACAGGTCAATTAGTTTCAGTATAAGTCACACAAATAGGAAACACAAGGGGAATACAAAGACATTGAATGTAAGAGAGCTAACTTCCATAAACTACACTCTTTGCTGGATGATGTTAGTTGGGAAAAAATTCTAGGTACAATGAACGTGGAGGAAAAATGGGAGTGCTTCAAGGACATACTAAACAAACCGATTAGCCAGTGTATCCCCATGGGAAATACGTTTAGAAGAGCTAATAAAAAACCAGGGTAGCTTAACTCCGATGTAAACACACATATAAAGGAAAGGGAGAAGGCCTTCAAAAATACAAGGATGATGGGTCTCTGTTGACACTCCAGCTTTATAAGGTATGCAATAAGGAATGTAAGGGTGCAATCAGGGCAGCGAAGATAGAACATGAAAGACACATAGCTAAGCAGAGGAAAAAGAATCCCAAGAAATTATTTAAGTATATAAATAGTAAGAGAGGGAGGTCAGATCATATTGGTCCCATAAAAAATGATGAAGGGAATCTGGTTACCAAGGATGGAGAGATGGCAAAGGTGTTAAACTAATTTTTCTCCTCAGTATTCACAAAGGAAACGAGGGGCTCAAGTATTCGAAACTATAATGTAGGACCTCGCAACACATCACAGGAAGCACCCTCATGGCTAACTGAGGATCAAATTAGGAATAGACTTGAAAAACTTAAAGAGGAAGTAAACCCTGATAGTGTTTCACTTCCTCTATATACACCTGTAAATTAGAAGCATAATGCATCGCATAGTAACCCATTATGTGCCACTTACCTGCAAACGAATCCAGCGCTGTCCCCTGTGTTGGCGGCGTCCATCTTCAGCCCTTCTTCCTTCCGGGGCCGCGACTCCGACTCTGTGACTGGCCAGAGCCGCGTGACGTCACTCCTGCGCATGCGCGCGGGAGCCGCCAGTCACGGCACAGTGTCAGTGGAGAAACGGCATGGAGGTCGTTTCTTCACTGCGCATGTGCCAAAATTACGTCGGCACATGCAGAACACTGCATATCTCCTGAACCGTGCAGGTTTGGGAGATATGCAGGGCACCTACAGGTAAGCCTTATTCTAGGCTTACCTGTAGGTTAAAGTGGTTGTCACAGGTTGACAACCACTTTAATGTTAATAAGTCACCAGGACCAGATGGCTTGCCTTAAAGAACTCAGTCAAGAAATTGCCAGATCACTGTACCTAATTGTTAAGAACAGTCTACTGACTGGTATGGTACCAGCTGATTGGAGAAAAGCTAATGTAGCACCAATATATAAAAAAGGACCAAGATATATCCCTGGAAACTGCAGGCCAGTTAGCTTAGCATCAATAATATGCAAGCTCCTGGAGGGAATAATAAAGGATTATATACAAGACTATTGTAAGGAAAACTGTAGCATTAGCAGTAATCAGCATGGTTTCATGAAGAATCGCTCATGTCAAACCAATCTATTAACCTTCTATGAGGAGATGAGCTGGCATCTAGATGAAGAAAGGCCTGTTGATGTGGTGTATCTAGATTTTGCAAAAGCATTTGATACAGTCCCCCATATACACTTAATGTACAAACTAAGGTCTGTCGGCATGGATCAAAGGGTGAGTACCTGGATTGAAAACTGGTTACGAGGGAGAGTCCAGAGGGTGGTGATAAATGGGGAGTACTCGGAATGGTCCAGTGTGGAAAGTGGGGTCCCCCAGGGATCTGTCCTGGGACCATTGCTATTCAATTTATTCATAAACGATCTGGAGGATGGGGTTAATAGCTCAATCTCAATATTTTCAGATGATACCAAGCTAAGCAGGGCAATAATTTCTCCACAGGATGTGGAAACCTTACAAGAAGATCTGAACAAATTAAAGGAGTGGGCAGACAAGTGGCAAATGAGGTTTAATGTAGAAAAATGTAAAATAATGCATTTGGGTACCAAGAATATGAAAGCAAACTACTCACTAGGGGGAGAGCCTGTGGGAGAATCTAGGATGGAAAAGAACCTAGGGGTCCTGGTAGAGAACAGGCTCAGCTATGGCATGCAATGCTAAGCAACGGCAAGCAAAGCCAACAAAATATTGGCATGCATCAAAAAGGGGATAAACTCCAGGGATAAATCAATAATTCTCTCCCTCTACAAGTCTCTGGTGAGGCCGCACCTGGAGTATGCCATTCAGTTCTGGGCACCAGTCCTCAGGAAGGATGTCCTAGAACTAGAAAGGGTTCAGAGAAGGGCAACAAAGCTAATTAAGGGACTGAAGGACCTTAGTTATGAGGAAAGATTACGGGAACTGAACTTATTCTCTCTGGAGAAGAGACGCTTGAGAGGGGATATGATTTTAATGTACACATACTGTACTGGTGACCCCACAATAGGGACAAAACTATTCAGCACAAGGGAGTACACAAAGACATTCATTAAAAATGGAGGAAAGGCGGTTTATCCTTAAGCTGCGTAGAGGGTTCTTTACGGTAAGAGCGGTGAGGATGTGGAATTCTGTTCCACAAACAGTGGTTTCAGCTGGGAGCATAGATAATTTCAAAAAACTATTAGATGGGCACCTAAGAGACCACAACATTGAGGGATATACAATGTAATACTGACATAAAAACACACACATAGGTTGGACTTGATGGACTTGTGTCTTTTTCCAGCCTCACTAACTATGTAACTATGTATTTGATCACCTCTGCGGTTTTAATTTTTTGCGCTATAAACAAAAAAAAAATGTCAAGTTTGAAAAAAAAAAAACAATATTTTTTACTTTCTGCTATAAAACATATCTAATAAAAAATGTACAAAATCAAATTTCTTCATTAATTTAGGTCAATATGTATTCTGCTACATATTTTTGGTAAAAAATCCCAATAAGCGTATATTGATAGGTTTGCACAAAAGTTATAGCGCCTACAAATCATGAGATAGATTTATGAAGTTTTTATTTTTTACATTTATTTTACTAGTAATGGCGGCAATCTGCGACTTTGCGGTGGACAAATCTGACACTAAGTAACGCTTTTTGGGGACCAGTGACACCAATACAGTGATCAGTGCTAAGAAAAATGCACAGTTGCTGTACTAATGACACTGGCAGGGAAGGCGTTAACATCAGGGGCGATCAAAGGGTTAAATGTGTTCCCTAGGAGTGCTTTCTAGCTGTGTGGGGGAGATGCTTTGACTGGGGGAAGACGGAGATCTGTGTTCCTGCTTATCAGAAACACAAGATCTAAATCTTCCCCTCTCACAGAATGACGATCTGCTTTGTTTACATTGGCAGACCACCGTTCTGCCTCTCTTGAGAATGATCGCGGGGTGCCGGCGAACATTGGGTCAGCCGGACCAGCAGGAGCAGGTCACCGGTGGTGCGCGTGCACCCCCCCCCCCCCCGGACCTGGAACTAGAAATCAGGTATAGGTACTTGATTTTGCCCAGGAGGGCCGCCCTGCCGCAGTATATACGCGCGGGGCGGTCTGGAAGAGGTTAAATAACAGTTACATTATTATTCCACACTATAAAAATGGATTTAAGCCGCTTTACTAAATTATTCTAACAGTGTTCTTCCTTAGAAGAGGCCACAACATTTAAAACAATAATAATACCAGTAAAAAAAAAAAAAATTAGAAACAAAATTTTCAGCAAGCAGCCAAAACACGGTAAATAACATGTGGTTCCTTGGCACAGTCTGGGCACTGCGGTTTCTAAGACTTGATAAAATATTTTTAATTATAAGCTTCAGTCTGAGGCAGAGGTCTCTTTCGGTTAGAAATTTCTTTAGCTTCCCAGGCTCCGGAGATTACTAGCTGGATGTTCTTTACATCATGTGTCAAGTGAGAAATTAGCTCCAGCCATTCGCCCTCAAGCGCTGGATTCTGACATGCCAACATTTTTATAGGACAGCTGTCAGGTTTTGCTTTACCCCCACTAGGTTTGGCAACATAGAATACTTTCATTTCCTAATGAACAGATTTATCAGTCTTGGCTTTGCAGATTTGTAAGGATTTTTAAGTCTGATTGCATATCTCCCAACTGTCCCTGATTTTGAGGGACTGTCCCTGATTTGGAACAATGTCCCTCTGTCCCTCATTCCTCCTCATTTGTCCCTAATTTTGGTCTGATCTATGTAGTTATATATAAAATGGACTATTTATCTTTCAAAAAGAGTTTCCCAGGCTAAACCTTCCATCCAGTTTCTAAATTGCCGCATTTGTAAATTCCAAAAGCCAATATAAAGGGATAATAGTGGTAAAAAAAAGCACTTATGGGTTTAACTAATCATTTTTTTGTATAATTCTCCTTTAAGGGGGTGTGGCATGGGGTGTGTCCTATGCCTACATAGGTGTCCCTTGTTCCCATCTCAAAAAGTTGGGAGGTATGTGATTGGCCTATACTTCAGTCCTACTTTTCTGTGTTATTCAACCTCTTGCATAGCTCCCAACTGTCCCTGATTTCAAGGGACTGTCCCTGATCTAACCACTTGCCAACCACCCGCTGCAGCGCGACGGCGGAAAGGCGGTTCATTATCGCGAAACGCCATCACAGGACGGCGGTCGCAATAATGAGTATTGTGAGCATGCGTGCCGCCGGAGGCGCATTTGCGTGCTCACTGTGTTCGGGGGGGCCAGGGAACGGGTAGTGCGGACTTGATCGCCGCCGGCTACCCGCGATGGCCCCTCCGCAGTGAGAGAACGGAGGTCCGTGTATGTAAACACGGATCTCTGTTCTCATAGAGGGGGGAAGGGCTGTGATCACAGGTTTCCTGTATATAGAAGCTGTGATCACTCCCCTCCCCCTGCCAGCCCAGCCCCCATACAGTTAGAACACAGTGAGGGAACACAGTTGACCTTTAGGGTGCCCCCTCCAGGTTAACCCCTTCACTGCCAATGGCATTTATACAGTAATCAGTGCATTTTCATAGCACTGATCGCTGTATAAATGCCAATGGTCCCAAAAAAGTGTCAAAATGGTCCGACATGTCTGCTGCAATATCTCAGTAACACTAAAAATTGCAGATCGCCACCATTGCTAGCAAGAAAAAAATAAAAACCCCAGAAATGAATTCTCATCATTTGTAAACGTGGCAATTTTTGTGCAAACCAACCAATAAACGCCGATTTCGATTTTTTTTTTTACCAAAAATATGAGGAAGAATATAAATCGGCCAAAACCGATGAAAAAAATGTTTTTTTTATATATATTTTTTTGGATTTGTATTTTAGCAAAAAGTAAGAAAAATGTTTTTTTTTTGCAAAATAGTGGCTCTTTTTTTGTTTATAGCGGTGATCAGATATGATGCAGCAGTGATCAAATGCCACCAAAAGAAAGCTCTATTTGTGGGGAAAAAATGACGCAAATTTAGTTTGGGTACAACGTCGCACGACCGCGCAATTTTCAGTTAAAATGACGCAGTGCCGAATTGCAAAAAGTGCTCTGGTCCTAAAGTGTGAAACCCTTCCGGGGCTGAAGTGATTAAAACAATCAATGAATGTACTTATCCTGATGCACACATTCTTGCAGAAGTGGCTGTGCATATAAACGGGTGCTGCAGCGACCAACAGCTGGAATCATGTCCATCATTCAAAAATGAGGGACAAATATGAAGGAAAAAGGGACAGAGGGACTTTGTTTCAAGTCAAGGTAAACAGCTGTCATCAGCACACCAATGATCTCCAGAGTAGGTCCAGAGCTTTAATCAGTGATCAGATCATTACAGCAGAATTGCAACATTTCGGAGCCGTGCCTGAAGAAGGGGTCCTGCGCGGCTCCAAATCGTTGCAATTCCGTTGTAACGATGTGATCGCTGATGAAAGCTCTGGACCTACTCTGGAGATCCTTGGTGTGCTGGTGACAGCTGTTTTCCTTGATTTGAAGTCCCTCTGTCCCTCTTTCCTTCATATTTGTCCCTCGTTTTTGTCTGATCTATATAGTTGTATATAAAATGCAATACTTATCTATCAAAAAGTGTTTCCTAGAGCTAAACCTTTTATCCAATTTCTAAATGGCTTCATTTGTAAATTCCAAAAGCCAGTATAAAGGAATAGTAGTAGTAATAAGAAAACACTTGTGGGTCAGGGGCGGCCCGTCCCTTGTGGGCGCAGGGGGCGCTGCCCCCCATCCCTTCCGCCGCCTCCCCATATGCCTGGCGCCTTTCAGGACACTGGGCTTCATGAATTCCAACTGCAGGGGTGATTTTTTTGAAGCATGTTTTGAACCATCAAAATAAGATGGGCTGTAAGCTCAGAGAGTGCACTCACAGCCCACCCAGGTGTGTTACAACAGCGAATGAATATTCACTGTTGTAACACAGATCCTCCTCCCGGCCAATCAGGTAACGGATTTTGACACCCATCACCAGATTGGCTGAAAGGACAGGCGATCCTATTGCATGCCTAGGAGAAATAGGGGAGGAGCCGCACGCTGGAAGCCGCTGTGGACAAGAGGACATGGAGCCGCTGCGTGCTACCCACCTAGATGGGGTAAGTTCAGGGAAGAACAGTGGGGGAGAGGTGCCGCTCGGGGGGGGGGGGGGGGTATGTGCACATGGGGGATGGATGGGTGGTTGTTAACAATTCTCCTTTAAGGGGGGTGTGTCCTATGCCTACATACTTTGCTAATAGGTGTCCCTCGTTCCCATCTCAGAAAGTTGGAACACATGCTCTTGTGATGTTTTTAAGAGTATATGGTTTGAATAACCTTCTGCCGTAAATGCCTATTCACACTGAAATGAGGTGCTGGAAACCAGCCTTCCATGAATTTTTCCAGCACCATGTTGCAAACACACTGGGTGTCCAATCTGCTGGTGTCAGTAGATTTCTAATGACACCTCAAATGCAGATCACAAATGCAGTGAGTTTGCTTGCATGGGATCACATGGTACCGCAGGACCATCCAATCCATTTGCAGTGTGTTTTTAAAAGTAGTGCATGCACTACTTTTGGTATGATCCAGTTCAATTTCAGCCCATTCAAATGGATGGACTGAAAATAGCATCACATCGAATCACACAGTGCAAGGGTAAAAAGACACATACAGGACAGAGTTCAAAAAAAGTTCACAAAAAGAGCAAATCACAATATGTAACAAAATTAGTGGAGATCACAAAGGATCCTATGGGACGCTGAGGCTAATAAAAAGTAAGGCTTATTGAATATATTTAAAAGCCAATTAACACAAAAATGCCACCACCGTAGATGCACAAGTATAAAATTGACAACGTTGTCAGTAACCAAAAGGGACCACGTCAGCTGGCTGCATACACCATGTACAACCACTCACATACTGCATATACCTATCACGGGCTCTGGAAGGTGGGGGGGAGAGGGATACGTCCTTCTATCCCAATACAGGGATTATACTGAACCAGGGCACATAGTCCGTGAAGGTAAATGACAGGGGATTAGCTCCAGTGAGGACCTGGAATGGATAGCACCTATTGTCTCAGATAACTCACATTGGTAGTTCTGTGGACCTAAGGTGGGCCATGATCGGCCGAATGAGAGAAACTGCGCTGGATGCGGGCTCATGTCACACAGTAAGACAAAGATCAATAAATGCCACACCATCCAGCACACTCCATGTAAAAGACAATACCCAGTGGACTGGGTTAACTGCCAGTTGGAGATACTTCTCACCCGTCTTCACCGGTACGACTGGCCTTGAGAGTGTTCACACAGTTGGTATGTCTGTATCTCCGAGAACCATGGCTGGAAACGCTGTATGGAGGAGCCGCTTGTCCGGTACAAACACGGAGGTGGGTGGGTGTGGCTAGACGAAGGCACATGATAGCCAGGTCCGAAATCACATGGGAGTGGTGGGGGTGACCAGCTGAGGCATCCCAAAGGAGCGTGATTATGGGAACGCTCCCGTCCCCGTCATTTCCGTCATCACACTCCTCCTATTTTTTTTTAATTATTATTTATTTTACTTTTTATTTTTACACTGCCCCCTTTATTTGAACATCTGTTGTAATAGAAATAAGGATGACAGGTCCTCTTTATGGAGAGATCTGGGGTCAAAAAGGACCCCAAATCTCTTCTTTACCTTTAAGAGCAAAAGACCAAAAAAAGTATATATTTTTTCTTCCAGCCTGGACCGGAAGTGACGTCACTCTGGTCCCTCAGTGCCATAGAGTCAATCAAAGAGTGTTAACTTTGATCGCCTATGGGAGCAGCCGGCTGCACTGCCGGGTTGTTTCTCGGGGAACTGGTGAAAATGGTAAACCCAAGAAATGGTAAGCCCGCGAGTGATGGGATGTCCCCTCCAGTCGTCTTCAGAAACCATTCCAGCGGCTCATGAACAGCTTTTACCAGTTTCCTGAGTTTGCCAGCCACTGGCTGAAAAAAGACGGTAACAGGGTTATGGCTGATATCGTCAGCCATAATCCCGGTAAACCACTCACAGACCACAGCGTATATATATGTATATATATATATATATATATATATACACATGTATATATATATAAATATAGATATATAGATATATATATATATATATATATATATATACGTATTGCGGTCGGCAAGTGATTAACTAAAGCTACTCAAAAATCGCTCCTCCATAAAATTGGCAAAAAGCAGAACAAGTAGGAAAAACAAAGCATATGATAAACAATCACAAAAAGGCTGCCATTGCAAATGGCAAACACCAGGCATACATTGACCACACATAATTAGTAACAAGAGATAATATCAAAACTACAAGTGATGGGCTAGTACAACATAGCAACAAATGAAAAATAACCAAATAATCACAAAATTACTACACAAGACCAAACACCCCACATGTGCTAATATTAAGCAAGTGTAAGAGTACGAATAGCTCCCCACATAAGACAAAGGCAATAGATCCACAGAAAACACTGACAATGCACAAGTCCCAAAGATGGGAATACATACAGTACTGTAATGTAAATCAATACTTCACATCCAGATAGAAGAAGCCTGAAGACTCAAATTTTAGTTGCAGGTGGGAATGATGGATGTAATCCCAAGGCTAACACCACTAGGAGAAGTACATGCCACCCCAAACAAAAGGAGTGGGTATAAAAACCTAATGAGGCATCCATTAAAGTAAAAAGGGTCTGGACACCCAGAACATCACACAGAAGAATGAGACTAAGGGGGTCATTTACTATAGTGCTGCCGCAAAATAACGGCAAAATTGCCGCAAAATAGCGGCAAAATTGCCGCGAATCGCGGTAATTACCGCGATTCGCGGTAAATAGCGCTAAAACGGTATTCACAATAGCGCTGGGCGGTAAATAACGGCCAAAATGGAATTCACTAAAGCTCCAAGGTCACAGATAACTCCCAACTCCTTACTCCAGCCCAGACCTGGAGTTGTGCAAATAGAAATAATGTTTGGAGCATAATCTGATCCCCTAAATTGTGCTAAAATATGCGGTATATTGTTTAAAGATAATCTGCTTTTAAACTGTGTGAAAAAGTGATTTCTACACTGAAATATCTTAAAAAGTCTGAGCAGAGACAAATACCCCCGCTCTTTACTCCTAGACACCGAGCACAGCTGAGCACAACTGAGCATGCTCAGACACAAAACAACTCTCAAAATAACTCTCATGGAGTAATTCCTTGAGTT
>BLSH010111970.1:104037-119384 GCA_018402905.1 Glandirana rugosa
TCTTTATTACCCGTCCCGTCGATCACCACATATACGAGGGACTGACCTACCGATAGGTCCACTATGGAAAGAAATACGTATACACAAGACTGGGACTAGAGGAACCGTTTGAAAAACTGTACATATACGATTAACGATACAAAACGGTAAATACTCTATGTACCCGGGACTAAATGATATGGAGGGTTTAGATGAGGTCGTCACAGAATTTTATTGAGGGTCAATTTCCGTTAATGTTGAAGTCGAGAGTGTGTGAGCTCATTTTATCGTGTGAACGCTCGAGATAAACGGACACTTCTACGGAGAGTCCAATACACAACTACAACCGACCCTAACTTGAACAATGAACTTGCATACAACTGCAAGTTCAATCCCAGCCAACATCAACACATAACCTGAGAGGCATCTTCACAGGCAAATAGAGCTCGCAAGTGTGCTATTTTACTCGAGTGTGTGAGAGCTGAAGTTGTAATTGCCTTTAACTGGGAGTTATTTTAAGACACTGCTGGAGTAGATTTGGGAGGTATAGTAAATCAGGGCCCATGTATCTCATAAATGGCAAAACATAGCAATTAGCATATACATGTCAAAAAGTTTGCCAAGGAGATCAGGGTCAGAACACATATGCATAAAGAAAGGTATCACCTGGATAGCCATCCAGTCAGGGAGCATATACACCACTAGCTGCCCTGCCCATTATTTCTCAATGAATCAGAGTGACAAAAGCACCAGCAACAGGTAGTACTCAAAAATTCCAAAGGATCATAAAAAGCAATTGAGGCTTAGCTGTTCATTGAGCCCCTTAAGGGCCAGAGTTTGTAACTCACGGATCCATTAGCTTTCCCTTTGTAACCAAGGTAAGTGGGATATGGTCAATCAGCATGCACTTTAACGTTGATATAGGATGATTGAGTTCCAAAACGTGGCGTGCCTATTTGTAGTGCATTTTAAAAGGTAGTACATTTGGTGCAATCCAGTCCACCTTCAGCCCCTTCAAATGGATGGGCTGAAAAATGCATAGCACTGTATCGCACAGGAACACAGAGCACATTCCTGTGTGATTCCGAACCGACACTTAGATTTGCTATATTTAGGGAAAAATTATATTTTATTATATAAAAAAATGATATTATATTTTCATCAAAAATTCAGGAGAGACATTAGATGGATATCTACACATCAGTTTAAAAAGGAGTTAAAATATTTTGTATATAGCGAACCAAGATTGTTAGCCCACCGCAATCCTGTAAAAATTGTAAAACCAAACCATATAAAATATATATTTTATATATTCTGTATAAATATAAAATATATGTGTATATGTTTATACTGTACATACTTAGTATATTAACTTAAATGGTACAATTTAGTTTGAAATATAATTCCTTATATTTAGTTGAATTTTTCATGTCCAATGCTTAGCTTTTTTTAACTGTGCATTTTTATATTATTTTCCATTAAATATTTTTAAGCTTCTAGCAAACAAATAATTACACATCTGCTTTTGTGATTCAGTATTTAAATGAGCTGGTGTTCAGTGCTATATCTTTCAAATTGCCCGAAGCCTATATTATGAGATGGGGAATAGGGGCTGACCTGCTGTCATTCACCATGAATGATATGCATAATACTCCTGCCACAATGTAATTTAAAGAAATTAGAGAAAAAAGAGCTGCTAATGACAATTAAGACGTACTGTATAAATGACAATTAAACATTATCTACTACTTACAGATAGGGATGAGCTTTGGGTTCAGACTGAACCCCAATTTGGTTGTAATTTACATTTGAGAGTTTGGAAAATACCAGACTAAATAGGTATTCAGCTGAACCGAATTGTCAGCTGCAGTAGAAAGTGAAACATTACCTGTTATAACATTATGGCTGCTAAATTTGACAGCTTGCTGCTCAGGCTGGCTGTTATAAAGCCAGTAGTTGCCAGTGCCTCAACAACTAGCAAATCATCCCCACCTAGTACTTTCAGGAGATAGTCTGGAATTTCGTCTGACAGCTGAATGTATAAGGGATGAGATGGTGGCTTACATGAAAAAAACAAAAAAAACAAACAAAAAAAAAACAACAACATGGGGTTACTATCAAAATTCATGCCAGACCCTTCAGATCTGGTATGAATATTAAAAGATTACTTCATGCAAAATAAATATTAAGGTTTCCCCACAAATGTTTATAGCAGACCTTTAGGGTGGGAAACCCCATGCCAAAAACAAGGGGAAAAAAACATGGAATCCTCTACTAGACCCTTACCTGAGCATGTAGACTGGCTGGCAATAAAAGGGGGAAGGTAAACATATGTCTCCTGTACCATGACAGGCCATATTCCCTTAACATGGTGTAAAGTTGGGGGGATGTAGCTTCGCAGAATTGAGTGCACAAGCCGGTAACTTATACAGTCAGTGGGTTTATTTTCCCAATAAACAAAAACAAAGGCAAGCTTTCAGCAGCAAAACAAAACCAACAACAGAAAAGTCTGCTTATCTTCAGCACAAAATAAAGTAAAAGTAACATACAGTTCTTTGAAGATCCTTCAATCCTTGTTAGGTGAGTTTTGTTTTCAGTTCCCAGCACACGTGGGTCTCCAAACACTTTCAACTCTCCAAAACCACTGGTGTCTCCTCCCAGCTCCTCCTCACACACACCAGCTACACACCACTTCCTCTCCTTAAGTGCTGCTTCCTGGAGGCTATTAACCCCCATGTGTGCTGGTTTCCCTGTAGTCAGGGGTGGAGGCCCTATCCCACCCGAATATCACTTTAGGGCCTCCGAAATTCCGGGTCCCTACTACCTCTCTATAAAAAGTAGGGAGAACTGCGAGTCAGCCCTCCCTGTTCTCTCGCTACTCCCGGAACTTCTCACCCCCTCGGGTGACCCCCTGAACACTACCACTTTCCTTTCAAAGGGACCATAACCCAAATATTGGTGCTATATAACACCCGTCCAGGACCCACCCTTGGCGTCCTGTACAATGGGTATGCTATCTTGCCAAGGAAGGGGATCCATTGTCAATCAAATGATCCAGCAATGCAGATACTTCTCAATCACAATGAACAATACCCTCCAACTCGACAAAAGAAGTGACGCTCTGACTGCCAACATGTCTGATCCTGACAACTGCTTGCCACAAATGACAGCTTCTGGACCCCATTGCAGAATGTAAACAAAGGAGTGGGGTCTCCCAGATGACAAAATGACTATATTTTGTGAGTGAGGTCACAGGGGATCACAGCTAAATATAGTCATGTCCGGTGGCGGCTGGTGCTCAATATTTGGGGGGGGGCAGCAGACAAGCCTGCTATCAGTGGGAGATGGACGGCAGCAAGCAGTGCCCCACCTCCCCCTCCCCCGCGTGGGAGAAGGAAGACGGCGATCAGTGGCCTTACCTTAATAGGTTTGGTATGGAATTTAGGGTTGGCATAATTTTTAAAAAATGGATTGCCTTTTTTTTGTAGGGCCCCGCTAGTATATATTTTAAGGAGAAACTCCAAGCTACTTTTTTTCCTTTTTTTTGTGTGAGGTCCCTCATTAACATCTATACCAAACCTTCATCTAGGATAAGGATCTGGTACAGATGAAGAGAATACCCAGCCATTTGTTTACAAACAGAACTATGTAGCTGGGAGCTGTCATTTACCAGCATTTCACAGGCAGGTTCAGGGCATCCCCCAGTGTTATTTAACCACTTCAGCCCCGGAAGGATTTCCAGCTTTAGGACCGGAGCCCTTTTTGCGATTCGGCGCTTCGTCGCTTTAACTGACAATTGCACGGTCGTGCGACGTTGTACCTAAACAAAATTTGCATCCTTTTTTTCCCAAAAACAGAGCTTTCTTTTGGTGGTATTTGATCACCGCTGCGTCATTTCTGATCGCCGCTATAAACAAAAGAAGAGCGACAATTTTGCAAAAAAACCCAAATTTCTTACTTTTTGCTAAAATACAAATCCAAAAAAAAATATAAAAAAACATTTTTTTCACCGTTTTTGGCCGATTTATATTCTTCCTCATATTTGCGATAAAAAAAATTGCAAACGGCGTTTATTGATTGGTTTGCGCAAAAGTGGTCGCGTTTACGGATGATGAGAATTCATTTTTGGGGTTTTTAATTTTTTCTATTTTTTACTAAAAATGGCGGTGATCTGCGATTTTTTGCGGTACTGCGATATTTCAGCGGACATGTCGGACCATTTTGACACTTTTTTGTGACCATTGGCACTTATACAGCGATCAGTGCTATAAAAATGCACTGATTACTGTGTAAATGCCATTGGCAGTGAAGGGGTTAACCTGCAGGGGGCGCGCTAAGGGTTTACTATGTTCCCTGGGCGTGTTCTAACTGTATGGGGGATTGCCTAGCTGGGGAAGGGAAGTGGTCACAGCCTTCACGTAAAGGAAGGCTGTGATCACAGCCCTTCCCCCTCACACAGAGCGGAGGTCCGTGTTTACATACACGGACCTCCGCTCACTCGCTCCGGGGGGGGCATCGCGGGTAGCCGGCGGCAATCGAAGCTGCCGCACCCGCTCCCTGGCCCCCCCTGGACACAGTGAGCGTGCGGGCGCGCCTCCGGCGGCGCGGGCGCGCTCACTAAACTCGTTCCCGCAGCCGCCGTCGTATGACGGCGATTTGCGGGAACGAGCCACTTTGCCGCCGTCAAATGCCGATCGGCGGTCGGCAAGTGGTTAAAGAGTAACTCCACTTTCGTAGGGAAAAAAAATAGCAAATAAAGAAAAAATAATACAGCATATAATTGCAACACTAATCATATTGTAATTGGATGTCATTAAAAATTACCTTTCCTTTTCAATCTGCAGTTCTGTAATCTTCTGAGAATGCATTGCAATATAGCTACCTGGAGTTGTTCTGTACACGGAGAGTGTACTCACCACTCCCCAGAAACATCATTTTCTGCTTGTGTGATTGGCTCACCAATTTTCCCGGAAGTCTGCACTAAGATACAAGTCAGATTTCAGGCATCCCCTGCAACACAAATGTCATTTTTAGAGATATACTTTCAATAAGAACATGTCTAAAGGAATGCAGGCCCAACAGATTTCCCTCATTAGTGCCCAGCAGGTGCACACCTGACAGTTAATTATGAAACCACTCTCATTAGACCCACTCAGTACAGAGACACAGACAAACACAGGGATTTCCTCAGAATAACAAAAGGTAGGAATCTGCAACAAAGTTTGTTATAATTAGAGTTGAGCGAACCCGAACTGTAAAGTTCAGGTCTGTACCGAACTTTTGGGTGTCCAGGACCCAGACCCGAACCCGGACTTTTCAAATACAGTCCGGGTTCGGGTCCGGGGTTCTGGTATTTTATTCCACGTGTTAAAAAGCTGCCAAGGGCAGCCAATCAACAAGTGTTTCACTGGTTTTCCCTAGAAGCCATCACAGCCATGCCTACTAATGGCATGGCTGTGATTGGCCAGTGCACCATGTGACCCAGCCTCTATATGGGGCTGGAGTCACCGTGCTGCATGTCATATGCTCTCAGGATAGTTCAGGGAGAGGATGCTGCTGGCTCTGTGAGGGACAGATTGCAGAACATCTCATCCTGCATTACTGAACGATCTGATTGTTGACTAGGGAGAGATACTAGTACTGCTGCTTTGAGGGACAGATTGCACACCTCATCCTGCTGCACAGAACGATCTGATTGTGGACTAGGGAGAGATACTAGTACTGCTGCTTTGAGGGACAGATTGCACACCTCATCCTGCTGCACAGAACAATCTGACTGAAAGATTAGTGTTCTAAAATCATCTCCAAGTTGTACAGGGAAATGTTCCAGCTGTTGCTTTAAGGGAAAGATTATTGTTCTAAAATCATCTTCAAAGTGTGTGGGAAAAGCGTATTGCAGGGGCATAGAGCCATATTAGTGTTTTAAAATCATCTTCAAAGTGTGTGGGAAAAGCCTGTTTCAGCCGCATAGAGCCATATTAGGGTTCTAAAATCATCTTCACAGTGTTGGGAAAAGCCTGTTTCAGCCGCATGGAGCCATATTAGTGTTCTAAAATCATCTTCACAATGTGTGGGAAAAGTCTGTTTCAGCCGCATAGAGCCATATTAGTGTTCTAAAATCAACTTCACAGTGTGTGGGAAAAGCCTGTTTCAGCCGCATAGAGCCATATTAGTGTTCTAAAATCATCTTCACAGTGTGTGGGGAAAGCCCGTTTCAGCCGCATAGAGCCATATTAGTGTTCTAAAATCATCTTCACAGTGTGTGGGAAAAGCCTGTTTCAGCTGCATAGAGCCATATTAGTATTCTAAAATAATCTTCACAGTGTGTGGGAAAAGCCTGTTTCAGCCGCATAGAGCCATATTAGTGTTTTAAAATCATCTTCACAGTGTGTGGGAAAAGCCTGTTTCAGCCGCATCCCATACACTTTGAAGATGATTTTAGAACAGTAATATGGCTCTATGCGGCTGAAACAGGCTTTTCCCACACACTGTGAAGATGATTTTAGAACACTAATAGGGTCTATGCGGCTGAAACAGACTTTCCCCACACACTTTGAAGATTATTTTAGAACACTAATATGGCTCTATGCCCCTGCAATACGCTTTTCCCACACACTTTGAAGATGATTTTAGAACAATAATCTTTCCCTTAAAGCAACAGCTGGAGGCTTTCCCTGTACAACTTGGAGATGATTTTAGAATCTAAAATCATCTCCTAGTTCTATAGGGAGAGGTTCCTACTGTTGCTTAAAGGGACAGATTATTGTATCTTGCACAAAATTAAAAAGTGCATATTATTCCAAAAATAAAAAAAAAAACAGTGTTGGCTACCTCCTCCTCCTCTACTGCCACTTTCACCGCCTCAACTTCACAGTGTGTGGGAAAAGCCTGTTTTAGCCGCATAGAGCCATATTAGTGTTCTAAAATCATCTTCACAGTGTGTGGGGAAAGCCTGTTTCAGCCGCATAGAGCCATATTAGTGTTCTAAAATCATCTTCACAGTGTGTGGGAAAAGCCTGTTTCAGCCGCATAGAGCCATATTAGTGTTCTAAAATCATCTTCACAGTGTGTGGGAAAAGCCTATTGCAGGCGCATAGATCCATATTATTGTTCTAAAATTTAGAACAATAATATGGCTCTCTATGCGGCTGGACGAACAGTAATATGGCTCTATGCGGCTGGAAGAACAGTAATATGGCTCTATGCCCCTGCAATAGGCTTTTCCCACTAATATGGCTTTATGCGGCTGAAACAGGCTTTTCCCACACACTGTGAAGATGATTTTATAACACTAATATGGCTCTATGCGGCTGAAACAGGCTTTTCCCACACACTGGGAAGATGATTTTAGAACAGTAATATGGCTCTATGCGGCTGAAACAGGCTTTTCCCACACACTGTGAAGATGATTTTAGAACCCTAATAGGGTCTATGCGGCTGAAACAGGCTTTCCCCACACACTTTGAAGATTATTTTAGAACACTAATATGGCTCTATGCCCCTGCAATACGCTTTTCCCACACACTTTGAAGATGATTTTAGAACAATAATCTTTCCCTTAAAGCAACAGCTGGAGGCTTTCCCTGTACAACTTGGAGATGATTTTAGAATCTAAAATCATCTCCTAGTTCTATAGGGAGAGGTTCCTACTGTTGCTTAACCCCTTCCTTACCGGGCACTTAAACCCCCCTCCTGCCCAGACCAATTTTTGGCTTTCAGCGCTGTCGCATTTTGAATAACAATTGCGCGGTCGTGCGACGTTGTACCCAAATAAAATTTGCGTCCTTTTTTTCCCACAAATAGAGCTTTCTTTTGGTGGTATTTGATCACCTCTGCGTCATTTCTGATCGCCGCTATAAACAAAAAATGAGCGTCAATTTTGCAAAAAAGAACAATATTTTTTACTTTTTGCTAAAGTACAAATCCATTAAAAAAAATTATTCATCGGTTTTGGCCGATATATATTCTTCTACATATTTTAGGTAAAAAAAAAAAATCGCAATCGGCGTATATTGATTGCTTTGCGCAAAAGTTATCGCATCTACAAACTGGGAATTGATTTATGGCCTTTTTATTATTTTTTTTTTTTTACTAGTAATGGCGGCGATCTGCGATTTTTAGCGGGACTGCGATATTGCCGCAGAAATGACGGACACTTTTTTACACATTTTTGGGACCAATGACATTTATACAGCGATCAGAAATTTAAATGTCCACTGATTACTTTGTAAATGTCATTGGCAGTGAAGGGGTTAACCTGCAGGGGGCAGTGAAGGGGTTAACTATGTTCCCTGGGTGTGTTCTAACTGTGGGGGGGTGGGGTTGACAGGGACATGACAGATCTAACTGATCCCAGTGACAGGGATCAGTAGATCTGGCATGCCCCCCTCACAGAACGGGGAACCGCCGTGTTTACAACGGCGGTTCCCCTTTCTGAGGCTCCTGAAGGAGATCGGCGGGTCCGGGCGGACATCGAGTCCGCCCGAGCCACGGGCACGCTCGCGCAGCGTGTGGCGCGCGCCGCTGCTGCCACTAGGGGGCGCGCGAGGAGCGTGCACAGGGGACGACGTCCATGGACGTCGTCCCGGCATTCCAGATCCGCGCTGGAGCCGTACTATGGCAATAGCGCGGATCTGGAGTGGTTAAAGGGACAGATTATTGTTTCTTGCACAAAATTAAAAAGTGCATCTACATTGCTGGTTTAAAAAAAAACAAAAAAATTCCAAAAATAAAAAAAAACAGTGTTGGCTACCTCCTCCTCCTCTACCGCCACTTTCACCGCCTCCTCAACCTCCAACTCCACATCCACCTCCATTTTTGATCTTTTATGTGATTTTAGCTTAAAAATAATTTTAAGTAATTTCCCTATCCCCATTTCTTTGGAGGGCACTTGTCCGACACTTACCCCCATTTTCCTTCCTTTTCAAGACCTCTAGGACTCTCCAGGACTTTGTTACAGCAATTTTTGTGCCTAAAAGTTCGGGTCCCCATTGATTTCAATGGGGTTCAGGGTCCGGGTCAAAGTTCGGGTCAAGTCCGAACCCAAACCCGGACTTTGTCCCGGAGTTCGGCCGAACCTGCAGAACCCGAACTTCCAGAGGTTTGATCAACTCTAGTTATAATCCCTGCAATGTACGTAGATTACCCAGGGGGCATGTTTTTTTCTCAACAAAAGTAGAGCTACGCTTTAAAGCAATTTTATATTTTATATGTTTCTCTTTAAGCATTATTAAAATTGCTCCCAACATAATTTTTACAGTTTTTTTTGTTTTAGTGTTGTTCCCCTGGGTAGTGCACAGTCCCCGTGTCCTTTGTTTGACAATCCCCTGCCCATGAGTCTAGAAAATGGCCATTATTGATTTCTAAGAATTGGCTCCAATTCAATTTAAATGGGGTTTGGATTCAGCATCTGAACTTCATTAAAGTTCACAGAACCCACCCTGAACCAAACCCAAGACAATTAGTTTATCACTGTATAGTGAACATAACAGTAACTATTTGAATATGCATATGGTCAACTGGTTTCCCATAAAATCTGGCTTTGCTCTGTTTATTCTAAACAGCTATTAAAATTCACCAAACCATCCCTAAACCAAACACAAAGCAACCAGCTCATCACAACTTACAGATTTACAGTATATAACAAGAAAACACTGTATACTGAACATCCGGGGTGTAACTACAAGGGTTGCAATTGCAACCGGGCCCGTGCTCCAGGGGGCCCGTGTGCCACCCTTGTACACCTGGATAGGAGGGAGGGCAGGGGCGGCATTTAGAGGAACCAATCTCCTCCATTTTCCTCCTAATGGAAGAGATTGCTTCCTCTATATGCTGCCCCTGATGCCCCTCCTATCCAGTTTACTTGTCTTCTGTTGTTCCCAGGGTCCCTGGGTGCTTCCCTGGTCCCTCCCTACAGAGCTGCTGTCTTCCCCCCTCCTCTCTCCTGCCAGCTGCTGTAGAAGATGTGTCATGATGGAGAGATGGGAACAGGTTGGTAATTTGTCATTTACCGGCTCCTTCCTTTTCTGAATGGACAGAGTCAGTGATTGGTACCAATTGGTTCACTCATAACTGAAGCATAGTAAACAGTTTTTTCTTTACTTATGTTTCTGAATGAATGGGAGACCCGGTACACAACTATTTGTTTATTCGGTGGGACCGTTAATAAAGGGACCAGCGATGGGAGTAAAGGGCCCCAGGATCAGTGGGAAGAGGGAAGGGCCCTGGCCAGGGGTCAGCGGGGCCCTTCATAATTTCTTGCACCGGGGCCCTGAAGGTTCTAGTTACGCCTCTGCTGAACATAACAGTAACTATTTGGGTATGCATGTGGTCAACTGGTCTCCCATAAGAGCCGGCTTTTCTCTGTTTGTCCTAATCAGCTATTTTGCATCCTGAGCTGGATCACCCAAAAAGCAACCTAGGCAGGGCCTAGGGTATAGAGCAGTGGTTCTCAACTCCTGTCCTCAGGACCCACCAACAGGCCAGATTTTAAGTATTACCTTGGGGAGATGAAGACTAGAATACTGCAATCACTGAGCAGCAAATGATATCACATGTGATGTATTTCAGTTATCCTGCAAACCTGGCCTGTTAGTGGGTCCCGAGGACATGAGTTGAGAACCACTGGTATAGAGGATATCCAAGGGGCCCAGCAAAAAAACGTTATGCTCCTGCAGTAAACCAGGAGGATAGTATAACTGGGCAAATCTATGATTTCACCTGTCACTTCCCATTTGAAATTAACTTGTAGGCAGCCGGACTCTGATAGGATCATGCTAGTACTGGTAATGCAAATAAAGTGGCTTTTCTGTGCCTACTGCAATCCTTATCAATATTGGTCTAAGACAGTGGTGTCAGAAACTGCAGCCCAGGGGCCAGATATGGCCTCTTTGCTTGACATTATAGGTCCTTGGGGCAATATTTCTCCCACTAACACCAACAATGGGGCAAAAATCATATCACTGACACCAACAAAAAGGTACTATACCTCCCACTGAGCCCAACAATTGGGCACTAGTCCTCCCACTGACCCCAGCAATAGGGCACTATTCTTCCCACCAATGATGGGGCACTATTCCTCCCACTAATACCAATGATGGGGACTAGTTTACCCCCATTGACACCAGGGTATTTTCTACTCCCACTGGCTACAGTCCAGCCCCCCTAAAGTCTGAAGGGCAGTAAAAATCCAAAGGCTGACGGTCTATGGCAGTGATGGCAAACCTTGGCACCCCAGATGTTTTAGAACTACATTTCCCACAATGTAAGAGATGAGGTGGGGGTAAAGCTTCTACCTTGCCTAGGATCCCATTCTGCCTTAATCTCTCTCTGGTACCAAATAGTAATTTTATTGGCCATGGTATAGTGAAATACTCTTAAATAGTTACATAGTGAGGTTGAAAAAAGACACTAGTCCCTCAATGTTGTGGTCCCTTGGGTGCTCATCTAACAGTTTTTTTTAAATCATCTATGCTCCCAGCTGAAACCACTGTTCGTGGAAGAGAATACCGTATCCTCACTACTCTTACCGTAAAGAACCCTCTACACAGTTTAAGGTTAAACCGCCTTTCTTTTAGTTTTAGTGAATGGCCGTGTGTCTTTATGTGCTCTCTTGCGCGGAATAGTTTTGTCCCTATTGTGGGGTCACCAGTACAGTATTTGTACATTGAAATCATATCCCCTCTCAATTGTCTCTTCTCCAGAGAGAATAAGTTCAGTGCTTGTAATCTTTCTTTATAACTAAGGTCTTCCAATCCCTTATTTAGCTTTGTTGCCCTTCTCTGAACCCTTTTCGAGTTCCAGGACATCCTTTCTGAGGACTGGTGCCCAGAACTGAACGGCATACTCCAGGTGTGGCCTCACCAGAGACTTGTAGAGTGGAAGAATTATTGATTTATCCTTGGAGTTGATCCTTTTCTTGATGCATGCCATCATTTTGTTAGCTTTGTTTGCAGCGGCTTGGCATTGCATGTCATTGCTGAGCCTGTCCTCTACTAGGACCCCTAGGTCCTTTTCCATCCTAGATTCCCCCAGAGGCTCTCCCCCTAGTGAGTAGTTTGCGTTCATATTCTTGGTACCCAAATGCATTATTTTACATTTTTCTACATTAAATCTCATTTGCCACTTATCTACCTACCCCATTAATGTGTTCAGATCTTCTTGTAAGGTCTTGATAATCAAAGGTTATAGTTTTCTGTGTACCAGTGCAGTGCTTCTTGATCCCTACGGTGTTTTGATACAATGACCTAAAATTGCATTTTAGAGGGAAACAAAATGCTTGAGGGTGCCAAAGTATAATAGTTGATGTAGGAAAAGCCTACACGCTTGCAGAGAACGAAATGTTCCTGATGTGCAATGGAGTCAACATACAAATACATTGTATAGCAAGGTTGTAATCTGGCCAACTGAAAGGATAGCAATGTGCTTCTCAAGATGTTCATGGCCCTCGGGTTTAATAAACGCACAATACATGTAAATACTTATTTTCACTGAGCGTGTGGGAAATAACCTTCAGAGCAAAATGAGTAAACATTAAAATTACATGTCTTTCTATACCTCAGTGGAACAGCTACAATACAGCATTAGGAAATAAACACAGTTGATGTGTTACCATGGATACCAGATATTTCTAGAATAATTGCACTTTTTTTTTAAACTCGGGAATGTGAATTTCTAGGCTAATCATAAAAAGGAAATGTTATATTTACAGTCAAAGTTATGCAAAGGTGAAAAGTAAAGAATGATGACTTACTAACATAGTAAGCCATGGTAACGACAGGCATAACACATCTATAGGTAATTCATAGTGTTATATATAAAATATAGTGTAAAAATTGGGTAGCAGTGAACTGGCTTGTTTTGGGCTTCTTTTGAGATGGATATACTGTGGGAGCCACTCAACAAATCCACTTTCATTCAAAAAAAGCTCAGTTACGACACAAACAATTGAGTACTGTCTCTGATACTTTTCAAACATACATCCAAATTCTTGGGACAAGCTTTCAGGGTGAGCCCCCGTGTGCCCTGAAGAAGGGGGCACAATCTGAGAGCTTGTCCCGAAAATTTGGATGTTAATGCAAAAATAAAAAAGTATCACTGGCAGTACTCACGGTTCTTGTCGCCAGTGCATTAATATGGCTAAATCATATCAAGCAGTTATAGCATAGAACAGGTTACCCTCCATCTGGACCCACCATGATTTGCTCAGTGACACCCATTCCGTCAGATTTCTGGTTCTTCCTTATAAAAATTTTGGATATCTTTTGGTTGATCCTAGTGGAGCAGGGGAGCCGCCCCTCTATCCATGCCTCCGGCCCCCTAATCTACCTGTGGTGCACCAGACACATGGATTCCAATGGGTTTTTTTTTTGAAGCACGTGATTAGAGCCAGAGGCTCGGGGCACGGGGCACAGTCCACCCAGTTGTGTGACAATATATATATACATATATATTTGCTATTGTCACACTGATTCTCTTCCCCGCCAATCAGGAAGAGGGTCTTGAGACCCGTTTCCTGATTGGCCAAAAACAGAAGCGATCCTATTGGCCTAGGAGGAGGAGGGAGGAGACGCAGGCCCCCGTGATGCTGAGGAGGAGATGCAGGGGAAGCCACCACCCATCGCCCGGACGGAAAAGATGCCCGTGCCATAGCAGGGGGTAAGTGCGGGCCGACCGACTGACCGGGGGTTGCAATTGACCCGACCAACCGACAGACCCACGGGTGGGAGTGGGGAGGGGATGTCTGTGGGTGCATTATTTGCTGCCCCCCCAAAAAAAACAACCAGCCACCACCATGTTTGGGGCCGCCTGGGAACACCTCCTACCTATGACAAAAGTGCATTCTGCTTTTATATTATTCATGGCTGCATTATGTACCGCTCATCTTGAATGAGATTAAGGATTGAACACTTCCTGAAATGCATCTGGGAAGTAGAGTAAACAGTATCACTTATATATGTATATTGTTTGAATTATTCAGCCGTTCATTCTGGATGACCCATTTTAACCATTTGTATTGACATTTTTTTTTCTTTTCCTTTTTTTACTTTCTGTTTTTTTTTTTTTTTAATTTAATCTCATTCAACCAATAATTTTCAAAAGTTACAAACCAGAGCCTAGTAGGCATACCCAGGCTCACCCATGTGCATAAATACTAAACCTAAGTACCTTATCTAGTAACATTTACGACAATATACTGGTCAGCCGATTTTAATATTTGATTGCTTTTCTGTCTTTAAATAGACTCCCTATGTTTGCACAGGCCCACCACAAGGACGATCTCCCAGTCTATGGAGCCACGCAGGACCCCGCACACGCTGATCCCTCGTTCCAGGTGTGACACGGCTTTCTTTATTTGATTTTTTCTTTACCCCTTCCATTCCTTCCCCTTCTGTATGACAAGGCCACAACTTTTTATGGTCGAAACGCGTCAGTTTCCGACACAGAATATGCTGTATCGTATGATTCTTTTCATTGTCAAACTATTGTAATAATTGTAACCACTGGCAAGAAAGACCTATGTTCTACAACCAGAGCTTATGTTTTAATGAAAACATTATATAATCCTTTAAAGAAAAGATGATCTTTGACATATGACGAATAAAAATAAATATTGTTTTAAAAAATACATTTGGATTGAAATTTGCTGCTAAAAAAACCCTCTTTGGGGGAATTTTTCCATTTGAAAGGATGTGAAATGGATAACTGGGAAAATCAAGTTACAAAATGTGTTTCTCCTAAAAGTGACGTGGAAATAAGTTGAGTTGCCCAATATTAAGGTGTCAAATCACTTGACAGACTGCACAGCTCCAATAAATCTCAAGCTGATAAGGAGGTTGCAAAATATGATTTGTACATTGGCTACTAGAGCATTCAGTATGAGGGGTCACAAAGAAGTAATTGTAGGTTATAATTAGTGTTGAGCGAACCCGGACTGTAACGTTCGGGTCCGTACCGAACTTTCGGGTGTCCGGGGCACGGACCCGGACCCGGACATTTCAAAAATCGTTCGGGTTCGGTCCGGGGTTCTGCTATTTTACTCCACGTGTTGAGAAGCTGCAGGGCAGCCAATCAACAAGTGTTTCACTGGTTTGCCCTTAGAAGCCATCACAGCCATGCCTACTAATGGCATTGCTGTGATTGGCCAGGGCATCATGTGACCCAGCCTCTTTATAAGCTGGAGTCACAGTGCTGCAGTCACATGCTCCTTGGGTTAGTATAGGGAAAGGTAGCTGACTGCGTGAGGGACAGATTTGAGACATTTTAAGACCTGATCCTGCATCCTGAGATAGATTACTTTACTACTGCTGTCTGTGCTGTTGCTCTGAGGACAGATAGCAGAAATTAGAGATTTCAAATACCGCTGCTTT
>BLSH010111970.1:136155-156102 GCA_018402905.1 Glandirana rugosa
CTATCATAGAGAGAGAGAGAGAGAGAGGAACTTCTCATTTTTTTTTACACACATTTGTTTTTATTAATTTATTATTATTATTTTTTTTTGAGTTAGTTCCAAACTAGATCCAGTCATAGTCCCAATCACAAACCCAGTTCCAGTCCCATTTTCCAGTTCCAGTCCCAGTTTCGAGTCCCGGTAATAAATAAATAAAAACATAGTCACACAAAATCCATCCTATTTTTTCGTTTTACGTGTGATAACAAGGACCCATCACAACTCGCTTGGGCCTGACATTGCAAGCCCAGGCATGGCTTGAAAGCCCACAGGCACCGTGCCTGGGCCTGGGCCTGTAAAGTTTTTAACCCGAACGATTTTTGAAATGTCCGGGTCCGGGTCCGTGCCACGGACACCCGAAAGTTCGGTACGGACCCGAACGTTACAGTCCGGGTTCGCTCAACACTACCCAGGAACAATAGTGTGCATTTTGCTTTTTTATCCTACCTAAAACACACTGATACAAAAATAAATAAATAATGGCCCTGAGCTTTGACCCTGACCTTGACCTTTTACCCTGACCTTGACCCAAACACTAACCCTGATACTGACCTAGATCAAACCTTGATTGAGTTTTTTTTTATTATTATTATTTAATTATTTTTGTTTACACACATTTTTTTTTACTCTTCAAGGAGAGAGAGAGAGAGAGAGATACTATCCCTCTCTCCAGAGAAAGAAAACACCGGGTTGGGCTTCACAGCGACTGATCACTGTGATATCCAATCCACACCACAAAACCACAGCGATCAGAGAGATTGGGAGATCCGGGCCCCGATCATTAGTACACGCTCCCAGCACAAAGGAAGAGACGCTAATATGCAGCCCCATGGAAAAATCAAGACCAGTAGGGCTGCATATTTGTTTATGGTAGGTGTGAAGGGGTTAAACTTATTTTTAGGTCTAAGGGAACCCTGCTAAGATTAGTTAATTTAGGCTCATTGGAAAAAAAAACATTAGTGGTCAGTGGAAAGAATGCCCCCCATACAGTCAAAATGCCACTCTTACAGTCATGCCGCTGACTCTGCCAAGTGGCATTGGAACTGGAATTATGCAGGCACCGTAAAGTAAGATGGGAGTTCAGTTAGCCACAGCTCAATGCCACCTCTGAAGGAACCATAGGGTTTCATGCAACCCTGGTTGAGAATGGCTGATGTACTTTAGATACTTACATTACTAAAATTATTATATAATCTTGATACCAAGTAATTAGGTTCAAACTGCAACTAGTATTAGAATTCACAAAGCAACAGTCTTGCCTACTGCAGAGAAATGAAATTAGCAGCTAGCTCAGTGCTATATTAAGCACCTGGAGTAGAGCTGCTGGAGTTGACTTTGGAATTGACTTTGAGGACTTTACCGCTGACCTATTGCTTTAAACACTTTAGGACAAGACGCAAAGGGGGTGAAAATGTCATCATGACTATCAATACTCAGAAGCCTGCAGTTCGAGAGCTCTGTAGGTGTTGCCCGCTCACTGAGATGGATGGAACCTGAGAGTAAGACCTGAGATTGCTATTTCTGTAGCCTGCCATCTGTTATCAGCTAAGTAAATGTTAAGTTATTTTTTTTTAATTGAGTATGTGTACTGCATGTATGTGTATTACTTCACTGGTACTGTGGCAAGAGACTTCAAGGGTAACGCCACTTTTGTGGAAAAAAAAAAGATCAAATAAAGAAAAATGGGCATATTCAATTGCTACACAACCTACACTATATTACCAAAAGTATTGGGATGCCTGCCTTTGCATGCACATGAACTTTAATGGTATCCCAGTCTTAGTCCATAGGGCTCAATATTGAGTTGGCCCACCCTTTGCCACTATAACAGCTTCAATTCTTCTGGGAAGGCTGTCCACAAGGTTTAGGAGTGTCTATGGGAATGTTTGATCATTCTTCCAGAAGTGCATTCTTCCACAAGTTTTATGAGTTAAAAAATAAGACAACAGTAAAGTTAGACCAATTTTTTCCATATTATGAAAGCTAATGTTATGCCGAGTAAAATGATACCCAACATGTCATGCTTCAAAATTGCGTCCGCTCGCGGAATGGCAACAAACTTTGCAACATAAAAATCTCCATAGGCGACGTTTAAAAAATTCTACAGGTTAGCATTTCTGAGTTACAGAGGAGGTCTAGTGCTGGAATTATTGCTCTCATTCTAACGATCGCGGCGATACCTCACATGTGCAGTTTGAACACCGTTTTCATATGTGGGCAGGACTTACGTATGCGCTCACTTCTGCACGCGAGCTCGCAGGGACAGGGCGCTTTGATTTTTTTTTTTTAATTATCTATTTTACTTTTTAATTTTTATTTTTACACTGTTCTTTTTAAAAAAAAATTGATCACTTTTAGTCCTATTACAATAAATGTAAACATTCTTTGTAATAGAAAAAAGCATGACAGGACCTCCTAAATATGAGATCTGGGGTCAAAAAGACCTCAAATCTCATATTTACACTTAAGTGCAAAAAAAAAAGAACATTTTTGAAAAAAAATTACATTACAAAAAAATAAAATGGGCCCTTTAAGACCGTTGAGCGGAAGTGACTTGTGACGTCGCTTCCAACCAGCCATGTTTTGGAGCGGCTTCAGCTGCTTACTCGGCTCATGGACACTGGGGGGGGACAGACGCGATGATCATCATCCGGTAAGCGGCGTCGATTATTGCAAAGCGGTGGGAGGGGGGGCACCCCTCCCGCCACTGATAAAAGTGATCTCTTGGTGAATCCACCGCTGAGACCACTTTTATCTTGTGCAGAATCGCCTGCACTAAAAGAAGATACCAGGGTTATGGTAGCCATCTGCTACCATAACAACGGTATTCCACTTCAAAGTGACCGCTGTCATATGACGGCGTTGGTCCGGAAGTGTTTAAGAGACTGCAGAGGGCGCGTGATCGCCGCACGTCTCTGGAGCCGATGCGCGTGGCTGACGGGTGCGATGTCCGCCGGCTAACCGCGGTCGCTCCTCACAGAGCCAGAACAGGGATCTGTTCATGTAAACAAATGGATCTCCGTTCTGACAGGGAAGTGGAGAGAGATCTGCTGTTCCCAGTGATCGGGAGAAACTTTCTCTCTCCACCCCCAGTCACTACACTCCCCCCCCCACAGTTAGAAACACCTCTCTGGGGAACACTTAACCCCTTGATCCCCCTCTACGGGTCAACCCCTTCCCTGCCAGTGACATTTATACAGTAGTCAGTGGCTGTTTTTAGCTCTGATCACTGTATTAGGCCTCATGCACACGGGGCATATTTACAGCTGCTGTTACGGGCGTTTGACGTTTTTTTTAACTGCCTCTAAAAGCCCCTCCATGTTAGCCTATGTGTCCATGCACACATAAACTGTCAGAGGCGTTTGGAGGCATAAGTGTTTAGGGGCAGTAGAAAAAAAAAAAAAAACACAGCCTATGCTTCCAGGAGCTGTAAAAAACGAAAAATGGCAAAACACGGCTAAATGCAGCTAAAATCGTTAGCCGCGCTTAGCCACGTTTAGACAATTTTTTTTACCAAAAATATGAGGAAGAATATAAATCGGCCAAAACCGATGGAAAAAAATGTTTTTTTATTTTTTTTTTTTTATTTGTATTTTAGCAAAAAGTAAGAAATTTGGGTTTTTTGCAAAATTGTCGCTCTTCTTTTGTTTATATCGGTGATCAGAAATGACACAGAGCTGATCAAATACCACCAAAAGAAATCTCTATTTGTGGGAAAAAAAGGACGCAAATTTTGTTTGGGTGCAACGTCGCACAACCGCGCAATTGTCAGTTAAAGCGACACAGTGCCGAATCACAAAAAGTGCTCTGGTCCTAAAGCTGGAAAACCTTCCGGTTCTGAAGTGGTTAAGGTCATGGAGTGGCCTGGTCAGTCTCCATACGTTAATTCTATAGAACATTTATGGAGGGAGCTGAAAAAGTTGCCAAGAGGCAGCCAAAAAACATTAAAGATTTAGAGAAGATCTGTAAAGAAGAGTGGACCAAAATCCCTCCTGAGATGTGTGCAAACCTGGTAACCAACTACAAGAAACCTCTTACCTCTGTGCCTGCCAACAAGGGTTTCTCCACCAAGTACTAAGTCATGTTTTGTTTGGATATCAAATACTTATTTTACTCACTGAACTGCAACTTACTTTATAGCATTTGTTTTATGTGTTTTCCCTGGATTTGTGGTTGATTTTCTGTCTCTATCATTTTAAATACTAATTAATATGATAAAAACATTATAGACCCTTAATTTCTTTGTAGGTGGGCAAACTTACAAAATCTGCAGGGAACAAAATTAATATTTTCCCCACTACATTTTATTATAACCACATAACAACAGCAATGTACTGTGGACAGATGGCCGCTGTAGCAAAGCGACATATCCGTATGAGGCTGCTCACTGCCCGGCCGGCACCCACTGTGATTGTACACAGCAGAAGCCTGTCAGCAAGTCCTGGCCAATGATTCACATCCGTGACCTGCTGATCGGCTGTTTATTATCACTGATCACTGTTTTAGTGTCACTGGTGATGTCAGTGGCAGTTAGTCAGTATCCCCCAGCATCAGTTAGTGTCAGATTGCCAGCCACACTATCGCAGTCCCGTTATCAGTCGCTGATCACCTCCATTAGTGGTATAAAAATAAATAAGAAGAAGCGGGAGAAGCTAGCCGAGGAGAAAGCGGAAAAAGAGCAGAAGACCCCTCAGAAGACCCCGCAAAAGAGCCGAAGAAAGAAGACAATGGAGAAGAGAGGGGAGAAGACGCCGGAGCTGATTTAATAAAATATTTTAAAAAGCTGTGTAGTGTGTTTTTTTGATACACTTTTTTTCAGGTAAATGGGTAGGGGTGCGATGTACCCCATACTCGTTTACATAGGGTGGAGGGGCTGGCATCTGGGGGCCCCTTTATTAAAGGGGGCTTCCAGATTCTGATAAGCCTCCACCCGCAGACCCCGACAACCAACGGCCAGGGTTGTCGGGAAGAGGCTCTTGTCCCCATCAACATGGGGACAAGGTGCTTTGGGGTGGGGGGCGCAGTGCTAGCCCTGCCCCAAAGCACCCATACTCCCCATGTTGAGGGCATGTGGCCTGGTATGGTCCAGGAGGGGGAGGGGGCGCTCACTCGTCCCCACCCCCTTTCCTGGCCTGCCAGGCTGCGTGCTCGGATAAGGGTCTGGTATGGATTGTGAGGGGGACCCTACACCATTTTTTCGGCGTGGGGGCTCCTCTTAAAATCCATGCCAGATCGAAGAGCCTGGTATGCTCTTGGGGGGGTTCCCCTTTAAGACTGCTAGCACACAAGGTGTCGCCCTGCAAGTCGGATCATCGTGATCCGACTTCTGGTGCGGCTTCTATTCAAATCAATGTGCTCCCATAGGGAACCATTGATTTTGAATAGAATGCCTGACGAGGCCTAACGCTGTGTATACAACGTTAAGCAACGTTATTGAGCGTTTTGCCGGCTCGGCGTCCAAAACGCCATGATGCTGCAGCTTCGGAACGCACTGGTCCTGCGTTCTAGCTACAGCTCACTAACGCCGACGCCCTCTACTGCTCAAAAACGTCAGCGGTTTTAAAGGGCCATTGAATAACATGGAGAGCTGCAAAAAACGCCCAAAAAGTGGCGTTAAAAAAGGCCCATGTGTATGAGGGCTTACAATCACTTAAATATTTAGAAAAAAAATGAATATTTTGTATTTCTTTTTTTTTTATTTCTGACCATAGTAAATCAATTGCACTATTTCTAGAAGGAAGGCCTTTTTCAAAATATGCAATACAAGCAACACAGCTGCTTTTCATTTTTTTTTTTTTCAGCATTAAAAAAAAGTAGATAATAGAACAAACATTGAACAGTCCAGACCTCAATGTTCCACATTCTTGTCCTTCAAGTAAACGATTAAAGTTGATTTGACACAAAGAAAGAAACAATAAGAAGAAATCGTTAGCAATTATGGATGCTGAAACTATGTTTTTCTTTGTGTTTCTTCTCACTACAGCTTAAATCAACAACTAATTTCAGAGTTTATTTTTCTTCTTTTCTCTTACTGCCAAGCTCGCTAGGAGATCATTCAAACCCAACGTGATCGGCTCCTAATGAAAAAAAAAAAAACAATTTTATAGAGTTCTCCGGTGCCTCTTCATGGCATTTGACCGCATCTGGAAGACTCAAATTGGTTCATCGGAAGGTCAGGTGAAGAAAACCAGATTTTCTTTAAAATAACAGAATTCACTGATCACAATGTAAATCGAGGGGTTACTTCTGGAAGAAAAGACACAGCAGGGGAGGGTCAGACTTGGCAAGTTTGAGTAATAAAATGTTTTTTTTTTCTCTTAAAGGATTGTGTTGTGTATAAATTGCCTACGTGCTTTTAGTTCCTCTAGTCCAAGACTAGACAATAATATCCTTCTGTCTACAAATTGCTATATATAAGAAAAATGTACGATATCTGTGGGATTCAACAAAAAGTTTTAGCAGGTGACCGTAGAATACAAAGTAGCAACTGAGAGACTTTTAGTGCCCTTTCACACTACAGCGACTTTGGGAGGTGATTGGTGTCGCCCAAAGTAGCTTGACAGAAGAAATCCCATGTTAGTGAACGAGAGCTGTTTCTACTGTAATTGCTTTGACTTCAAAAAAGGTTCCTGTACCACTTCAAGGTTACTTCTATCTGACTTGTGCCTCTGACATTTTTTACCTGATCTTGGGAGCGTTAGGGGTGATTGGAGGTATCCCCCCCCCCTTTGGCATATGACGGTAGATCCCGTCGTTGAAGCTATACAAGCTAAATTGGCTGCTGTCTGACATAGCTGCCTACCTTGGAGCAGTATATGGAAACTGTGTAAGGCAGACTGAAAAACATTGTGCTCTATTGTGAAGTGGCGGGGAGGATTCTCTGGCATTCACCCTCCTTTCCTCTTGCTCCCATTGACTTGATAGAACTCATCTTGGATCATTTAATATACAGCAAGGCTTTAGGTATCTGTCCTTGAGCTGTGATTTGAAACATCTCCACATCACTTTCCCATTCACCATATGACTAGGAAATCCTCATCCCTTGAGCTCTGAAGGCGAAATCCTTTCGAGTATTGTTATTGGACAAAGTACGTCCAGATATATGAATTTCATTCTGCTACACGCCCCTGATGAAAGGCTTGACTGAAACGTGTCGGGCTTTCTTCCTCTTTCGTAGGATGGCAGAATGATGTTAAGGAACCTACACGCAGATGTGTGCGAGCCGGCTGCTTTTGAACAATCCAATATTTAACAGAATACGTTTATACACAAATTGGTTTATTTGGCATTTTTACAACATTTTTGTAATTTTTATACTTGTGAAAATAAATGTGGATTTGATACATATGTAGATGCGTTTTTGATGATCTTTGGTTCCCCCACCTTGAAAGTCCCACCCACAGGGGTTCTTCAATTGGTATACTCTAATCCAAGACTAGACAATAACTAAAGGATTGTGTTGTGTATAAATTGCCTACGTGCTTTTAGTTCCTCTAGTCCAAGACTAGACAATAATATCCTTCTGTCTACAAACTGCTATATATAAGAAAAATGTACAATATCTGTGGGATTCAATAAAAATTTTTAGCAGGTGACTGTAGAATACATAGTAGCAACTGAGAGACTTTTAGTGCCCATTCACACTACAGCGACTTTGGGAGGCGATTGGTGTTGCCCTAAGTCTCCTCAAGTTGCTTGACAGAAGAAATCCCATGTTAGTGAACGAGAGCTGTTTCAACTGAAGTTGCTTTGACTTCAAAAAAGGTTCCTGTACCACTTCAAGGTTTCTTCTATCCGACTTGTACCCATAGAATTCAATGGAAGTCACCTCCAAGTCGGATCCCCATCTATATTGAAGCAACTTTACAGGAAGAAGAAAATCATTTTTTTCAGGTATTCTCCATGCAACCGCCTCCCTCCCTTCTCTCATTGGCTCAGGCAAAGTCGCCTGGCATGGAGGCCGCTTCGGGTCATGTTGTAAGTTGAGCTGAAGTCTCGCTGAAGTTGCCTATCAAGTCGTGCCTGAAGTCGGATTTCTGTAGTGTGAACCGGCTCTTAGGGCAAACGGTGATTGTCTGGGCCAATCCTTTGTATTTACTGCTAAATTTAAAAGATATAACATTGATGGTTCAGCTTTATTTAATCACTCGTGTTTGTCAATTTGATATGTTGTATAAAAACAGAAGAGCAAACAAAATACATTCCTTGCAGTCATTTGGCTTTACACCCTCACTGAGTATATTGCCAATTCCCTGTCTTCACTTCTTCCCCACCATTTGGTGCAGAAAAACACATTTAACCCTGACGTTGTATTTTATTTTTGCACACACATGCTAAAATGTACATTTTGTAAATGAAAATGCACTTAAAACCCCAAAATGTTATATATTTAGCAGTTGCATTTTTTATGGCACATGATGTTTGTGCTATTGTTGATCAAATCTATATTTTCAGTAAAAAAATATATTCATAATATCAAGTTGCAGCTACCAAAGCCGGCAGAATATTAGCATACATAAAAAAGGGATTACTCCAGGGACAAAACTATAATCCTGCCACTTTATAAAACTCTAGTTAGGCCACATCTGCAGTATTCTGTCCACTTCTGGTCATCAGTAGAGTTGAGCAAACACCTGGACGTTCAGGTTCGGAGGGTCCGTACGAACTTTGGGAAAAAGTCTGGGTTCGGCACCGAACGTTGCCCGAACGTTATCCCGGACACCGAACCCCATTGAAGTCAATGGGGACCCAAACTTTTAGGCACAAAAATGGCTGTAACAAAGTCCTGGCAAGTGCTAGAGGGCTGCAAAAGGAAGTAAAATGGGGGTAAGAGTAGAGCAAGTGCCCTGCAAAAAAAAATGGGGATAGGGAAAATAAATTATAATCAAATAAACTAGGAGATGATTTTTGAACAATAATGTGTCACTTACAGCTGCAGCTAAAACCTCTCCCTTTAGAACTAGGAGATGATTTTAGAACAATAATCTGTCCCTCTAAGCAGAAGCCTCTACCTAGTGCAGTCAGATTGCTCAAAGCAGCAGTATGTGAAATCTCAAATTACTCCCACAATCTGATCGTTGTGTACGAACGTAATGATCGTTGTGTTAGGCAGGGTTTGATCTGCAATGTGTCACTCAAAGCAGCAGTATGTGAAATCTCAAATTACTCCAACAATCTGATCGTTGTGCACGATCGTAGCGATCGTTGTGTTATGCAGAGTTTGATCTGCAATCTGTCACTCAAAGCAGCAGTATGTGAAATCTCAAATTTCTGCTATCTGACCCTCAGAGCAACAGTAGTAGTAATCTCAGGATGCAGGATCAGATGTTAAAATGTCTCTAATCTCTCCCTCACGCCGGCAGCTTCCTCTCCCTACACTAATCCAAGAGCATGTGACATGCAGCACTGTGACTCCAGCTTATAAAGAGGCTGGGTCACATGATGCACTGGCCAATCACAGCCATGCCATTAGTAGGCATGGCTGTGATGACTTCTAAGGGCAAACCAGTGAAACATTTGTTGATTGGCTGCCCTGCAGCTATTTAACATGCATGATCAACTACCAGAACCCAGAACCCGAACGTTTTTTTAAATGTCCGTGTTCGGGTCCGGGTCCCGGTCACCCGAAAGTTCGGTACGGACCCGAACGTTACAGTCCGGGTTCGCTCAACACTAGTCATAAGTCCTCAGAAGGGATGTGGTGGAGCTTTAGAGAGTCCAAAGAAGGGCAACCAAACTACAGTAGTAAGGAGACTGGATGACCTCAATGACGAGGGACGACTGCAAACACTAAATTTATTCTCGCTGGAGAAGTGACGCTTGAGAGGGGACATTATAGCGATCTACAAATACCTCAATAGGCATCCCAGCATAGAAAAAAAATTGGTTCAGTCTCAGGGAGTAAAGGTTCACACGGGGCCACACAATGAGATTGGAGGAAAAGCTGTTTAACCTTAAGCTGCACAGGGGGTTCTTCATTGTCAGAGCAATAAGGATGTGGAACTCTCTTCCACAATTGGTGGTGGCTGCGGGGAGTATGGATATTTTTAAAAGTCTCTTGGATATATATCTAAAATAACTTAACATACAGGGTTATGGGAAATAATTATAGACACTGACACATGTACACCAACACAGGTTGAACTGGAAGGACTATTATCTTTTTTCTGCCTTACCTACTATGTAACTATGTAATAATTCACACAAACACAATACAATTTGTATAACTACAAGCCCAGGTGAACTTGATTTTTCCATTTGTTATATATATATATACAGTGCCTTGAAAAAGTATTCATACCCCTCGAAATGTTCCACATTTTGTCATGTTACAACCAAAAACATAAATGTATTTTATTGGGATTTTATGTGATAGACCGACACAAAGTGACACATTATGTGTCACTTTGTGTTGGTCTATCACATAAAATCCCAATAAAATACGTTTATGTTTTTGGTGAAGTGGAAGTAAAATGATAAATGTTTTTTGAAATTTTTTTACAAATAAATATCTGAAAAGTGTGAGGGGCATTTTTATTAAGCCCCCCCCCCCTTTACTCTGATACCCCTAACTAAAATCTAGTGGAGCCAATTGCCTTCAGAAGTCACCTAATTAGTAAATAGAGTCCACTTGTGTGTAATTTAATCTCAGTATAAATACAGCTGTTCTGTGAAGTAAATAAGTAAAAAAACACTGCGCTTGGTTCTTATAAACCAAAAACAAACAACCAAATTAGTCCATACAGTTTTAGTCCAACAAACAACAACAGAGGTTTGGATCCCATTCTGGTGTGTCAGAAGTGCTCGTGCTCTTTAAACATAAGTAATAGTGCTTCACAGTGCGGTTTGGGTGACCCACATAGATGTACACTCACCCTTAATTATGGACCACCTATCGCTAGTGTGATCTAATGTGCTTGTGGGGTGACCCATGGCTAGTTGTTGGCTGTTTGGCTCCTTATAATTGCATCCTCCCGATAGCGAAAATAAAAATAACAGGAAGAAACCTCATTGCGCAACTCTCTTAATAAGTTTATTAAAATTATCTTAAAAGTGTGTTAAAAACAAGAATACACACTCACATTGTTCGGTGCCTATCATCACCGGCACCCGGCGTGTACTGCAGGTGATTTGTTAGGGTAATCAACCCATAGGATGTAAAACCGCCATCTCTGTGGCTCAGTTCGGCTGTTTACCTTGATTGATAGTATGGGTAGAAGTGAGTCGCTGTGACGCGAACAAGCGCTGACGCGTTTCAGCCAATCAGCGGGGCTGTCGCCAGGAAGCTCTGTTCTGTGAAGCCCTCAGAGGTTTGTTGGAGAACCTTAGTGAACAAACAGCATCATGAAGGCCAAGGAACACACCAGACAGGTCAGGGATAAAGTTGTGGAGAAGTTTAAAGCAGGGGATAGGTTATAAAAAAATATCCCAAGCTTTGAACATCTCACAGAGCACTGTTCAATCCATCATCCAAAAATGGAAAGAGTATGGCCCAAAGGCAAAACTACATGACTGTCCACCTAAACTGACAGGCCCGGCAATGAGAGCATTAATCAGAGAAGCAGCCAAGAGGCCCATGGTAACTTTGGAGGAGCTGCAGAAATCCACAGCTCAGGTGGGAGACTCTGTCCACAGGACAACTATTAGTCGTGCACTCCACAAATCTGACCTTTATGGAAGAGTGGCAAGAAGAAAGCCATTGTTGAAAGAAATCCATAAGAAGTCTACTTTGCAGTTTGCGAGAAGCCATGTGGGGGACACAGCAAACGTGGAAGAAGGTGCTCTGGTCAGATGAGAACAAAATTGAACTTTTTGGCCTACAAGCAAAACTAACACTGCGCATCACCCTGAACCCACCATCAAACATGATGGTGGCAGCATCATGTTGTGGGGATGCTTTTCTTCAGCAGGGACCGGGAAGCTGGTCAAAGTTGATGGGAAGATGGATGGAGCCAAATACAGGGAAATCTTAGGAGAAAACCTGTTACATAGAAACATAGAAAAGTGACGGCAGAAAAAGACTGAGTAGTCCATCGAGTCTGCCCCTTTTTATTTATTTATTTATTTATTTATTTATTTATTTTTACATTAACCTTGTTGTCTGACTATGGATTTATGTTTATCCCAAGCATGTTTGAAGCCATTTACTGTTGACTGTCTCACAACCTCTGTTGGTAGTTTATTCCAATCATCAACCACCCTTTCAGTAAAATAATACTTTCTAAGATTAGTTTTGAACTTCCCCCCAGTTAGTTTGAGGTCATGTCCCCGTGTTCTTGATTTTGGTTTCATATTGAAAAGACTGCCCTCCTGAACCTCATTCACTCCCTTGAGGTATTTAAAGGTTGAGACTTGAGTGGAGGTTCACCTTCCAGCAGGACAGCAACCCTAAACATACAGCCAGAGCTACAATGGGATGGTTTAGATCAAAGCATATTCATGTCTTAGAATGGCCCAGCCAAAGTCCAGACCTAAATCCAATTGAGAATCTGGGGCAAGACTTGAAAATTGCTGTTCACAGACGCTCTCCGTCCAATCTGACAAAGCTTGAGATATTTTGCAAAGAAGAATGGGAAAAAATGTCCTCTCTAGATGTGCAAAGCTGGTAGAGACATCCCCAAAAGTACTTGTAGCTGTGCAGTGAAAGGCGGTTCTACAAAGTATTGACTCAGGGGGGCTGAATACAAATGTGCCCCACATTTTTCACATATTTATTTGTAAAAAAATTTGAAAACCATTTATCATTTTCCTTCCACTTCACAATTATGTGTCACTTTGTGTTGGTCTATGAAAGAAAATCCCAATAAAATACATTTACGCTTTTGGTTGTTACATGACAAAATGTGGAAAATGTCAAGGGGTATGAATACTTTTTCCAAGGCACTGTACCTTCATAGACAAGTGGTTAAATTTGATGGCTGTATTAGATATATTTTTTTATGCTTTTTTTTTTCTTTACTTTCACCTGGTGATCTGGCCAGTAACACATTTTCTATCTTAGGCTGGCCATACTTATGCTTCTACTGTACCCACTTGTTAATATGAAAAGACTCCTGCTCTCTGTGCAGATCTCCAGCTCCTCCAGCCCCCTGCTATGCAGATAGGATGGCATCTGCAGCTGGACGGTAGAGGCAGAAGAGGGCACACAGGCTAAGTGCCATGGTCACACAGCAGGAGGTGAGCAGTGACCGCGGCCCATAGTAGTCCTGTCTGGACTGCAGTTGCCACTCAGTTTCTGGGCCATGGACCAGGTTGGGGACCCCTGCTCTAGATGGTACGGCCTGACCACTATTTTTTTCTGCAGGAACCTGATTGCCCCCTACGACCTTTGGGTGGGGATCATCTGCCTCTTACTTTAGGCTTGCCTGACATTTTTTATTTAAAGGATAAGTTAACTTTAAAAAAAAATAATAAATGCCAATTTTTTGCAGGTAAAAAAAAGTGCATTTACTGGAAAGCATTGCTCCCGCAATCAGCAGATCGATGGTGCCATGCAGGACTCCAGAAGAGTGAGTGTAAGCTGTCTGCCCATACATCGTACAAATAGGTTTTACACTGACAGGAAGACTCAATGAACCATCACAGCGCTCAAAGGATTTTGGTACTTGTAGTTCCTTCATTCACAGAACTGTGTGAATAAATGACATGTCCATGTGGGCAGAGCCCCGCACAGCCACGCTATTTCCAAAAAGTCCCCGTTCTGCTTTCACAGGGAGAGAGGCCAGTGGGCAGCGACTGCAGCAGTGAGCACATGTTTCACCCTAAAAATGGGTGGAACATTTAACTTATTCTCAAAGGTGAATTTATCCTTTAAGATTGATGTTTCAATCAGGGAAATGTTGTCTCAAAGCAAGCAGTACTTTAGCTAATTCATATTTCTGTATTGCAGATTGTACATATACCTGTATTAAAAAAAAACAAAAAAAACCCTATAATTTGACAATTTAAAACTGTATAAAGTTAACCACTTCAGCTCCAGAAGGTTTACCCCCCTTCATGACCAGGCCATTTTTTGTGATATGGCACTGCGTTACTTTAACCATTTGCCGACTGGCAACCGCAGGTTGACGGCGACAAGGTGGTTCGATATCGCAAACCACCGTCATATGATGGCGGCTGCGAGATCGTGCACTGTGAGCGCGCGTGCGCCGCCGGAGGTGCGGGGGGGGCCAGGGAGCGGATGCGGTGGACACGATGCCCGCGATGCCCCCCCCCCCGGAGTGAAAGAACGGAGGTCCGTGTATGTAAACACGGATCTCCGTTCTGTGAGGGGGGAAGGACTGTGATCACAGCCTTCCTCTATATGGAAGCTGTGATCACTCCCCTTCCCCTGCTAGGGCAGCCCACACACGGTTAGAACACGCCCAGGGAACACAGTTAATCCTTAGAGCGCTCCCTCCAGGTTAACCCCTTCACTGCCAATGGCATTTACACAGTAATCAGTGCATTTTTATAGCACTGATCACTGTATAAATGCTCATGGTCCCAAAAAAGTGTCAAAATGGTCCGATATGTCTGCCCCAATATCGCAGTACCGCTAAAAATCGCAGATCGCCGCCATTACTAGTAAAAAAATAAATAAAAACCCCAAAAATGAATTCTCATCATCCGTAAACGCGGCAACTTTTGCGCAAGCCAATCAATAAATGCCGATTGCAATTTTTTATCACAAATATGAGGAAGAATATAAAATCGGCCAAAACCGTTGAAAAAAAATTTTTTTATATTTTTTTTTGGATTTGTATTTTAGCAAAAAGTAAGAAATTTGGGTTTTTTTGCAAAATTGTCGTTTTTCTTTTATTTATAGCGGCGATCAGAAATGACGCAGCGGTGATCAAATACCACCAAAAGAAAGCTCTATTTGTGGGAAAAAAAGGACGCAAATTTTGTTTGGGTACAACGTCGCACGACCGCGCAATGGTCTGTTAAAGCGACGCAGTGCCGAATCGCAAAAAGTGCTCTGGTCCTAAAGCTTGAAATCCTTCCGGGGCTGAAGTGTTTAATTGACAATTGCGTAGTTATGCAACGCTGCACACAAATAAAATTGATGTCCTTTTTTTCCCACAAATAGAGCTTTCTTTTGGTGGTATTTGATCACCTCTGCGACTTTTATTTTTTGCGCTATAAATAAAAAAAGACCGACAATTTTGAAAAAAAAATATATTTTCTACTTTCTGCTGTAAATCATATCCAATAAAAAAATAAAAAATCGAATTTCTTTATTAATTTAGGCCAAAATGTATTCTGCTACATATTGTTGGTAAAAAAAATCCCAATAAGCGTATATTGATTGGTTTGGGGAAAAGTTATAGCGTCTACAAACTATGATAGATTTATGGAATTTTTATTTTTTTAATTATTTTACTAGTAATGGCGACGATCAGCGATTTTTAGTGGGACTGCGACATTGTGGCGGGCAAATCTGACACTAAGGGGTTGATTTACTAAAGGCAAATCTACTCTGCATTACAAGTGCACTTGGAAGTGCAGTCGCTGTAAATCTGAGGGGAAGATCTGAAATCAGGGAAAGCGCTGCTGATTTTATCATTCAATCATGTACAAAGCAAAAATGCTGATTTTTATTTTCCTTGCATGTCTCCCTCGGATCTACAGCAATTGCACTTCCAAGTGCATTTGTAGTGCAAAGTGGTTTTGACTTTAGTAAAATCAACCCCTACATGACACTTTTTTGGGGACCAGTGACACCAATACAGTGATCAGTGATAAAAAAAATGCACTGTCACTGTACTAATTACACTGTCAGGGAAAGGGTTAACATCAGGGGAGATCAAAGGGTTAAATGTGTTCCCTGGGAGTGCTTGCTAACTGTGGGGGATGTGCTTTGACTGGGGGAAGACAGAGATCTGTGTTTCTGCTTAGCAGCAGAAATACAAGATCTCCATCTTCCCCTCTCACAGAACGGTGATCTGTCTTGTTTACATAGGCAGACCGCCATTCTGCTTCTCTCAGTAATGATCGCCGGGTGCCGGCGAACATCGGGTCCGCCGGACCCCCTTTTTGGCTTCTGCTGAGTCCAATCACAGCGGGAGCGGGACGCTGGTGGCGCACATGCGCGCCCAGAGCCGGGAATCAAAATCAGGTACAGGTACATGATTTTGTGCTGAAGGGCCGCCCTGCTGCAGTAAATGTACCTGGGGTGCAGTGTTGCCAACCTCCCACATCGTTTTTTACTGGCAAAACATGGAAAATTTACTGGCAAAGCACATTTTTTACTGGCAACCTGAAAAATAACTGAACTCCTATTAAAAACGAAGACAATTGAGATTTAAACACAACTTGGAAACACTGACAATACCCATATCACTTAAAAAGTCAGCACAGCATGACAAATTATCAGACCCTGATATTTAGAGACAGTTGTAAAAATCACAGATTTTTACAAACTGTCAGTAAATTTACTGGCGGTTGGCAACACTGCTGGGGTGGTTCAGAAGCGGTTAAAAAGAAGCAACTAAAATTGATCTAAACATTTATAATGTCTAATTAATATTACACCTATTATATTGTTTCTATATTTATCTTGTCAACATCATTTTTAATTTGTTTTGTGATTTTTTTCACTCTTTCAAATTTTCTAATGCATAACCTTGGCTTTCTCTGTTATTTTGTTCTGGGCATTTTTTTTAATACACATTACAAATCAAAAGAAAAAATCTAGATTTCTCTCCTCAGCTTGCATCCAAATAACCAAAAAAGCTAATCTTCACACAAGCTTTTCTTCTTGCAAATCTCTCTATTTTGGGTTATTTTTATTATAAGATAAGGACCTTAAGGGCATTTATAAATGTTTCAGACGACTTGCTTTTAATTGCTACCAGCTGAGACATTAATGTCAGTTTTGCACTCCATTGAAATATTTATATATAATAAAATGTGTGCTATAAACAGCCGTGAGTCGTAAAATGCAAAGCAGCTCCAGCCAAACTCAATACTAATAACTTATTTGCAGAGGATGCATTCCGTTGTTCATTTATGAAATCATTGAGGCATACATTGGTGTCTTTTAGCTGGCATTCTAGGCGAAAATGTGGGACCAAGTATTCTTCATTTAATATAAAATTAGAAGATTAAAGCAAGGCTCTGTGCTTCCCCCCAAAACTGATTCCTATTTCTCCTTTGTGGTCCCCAAAGGCTATATTTTTTGTTTTTTATAATATTCACCTTTTTTCAAAGTCTTCTAGCTATGTGAAGCTGAATGGTCTTCTGGGTGGGGTGGTCCATACTGAAGCAAAGAGTGATGCAAACGGGGAGGCATCAAGTGGAAGTTAGACGGTTGAGACAAACCATTTACCACTGACAGGGGTGCCATTAATGGTCAGCTTTTATTTATTTATGTAAAACCTTTATCTCAAAAGGAACAAAAAAAGCATTTTCTGTAACAGTGTTACTAGTGGCCGCTGGTCAATAAGGGTCGCTTGGACGCCGCCTCCCCGCTGCTGACAAGAAAAAAAAAAGTTAGCCCTGCCCCCTACAGGAGGCGCTGGTATATTGACTTTTCTTTTTTTTTTTTTCCTCGGCTCCTTGCTGTCTGCTGACAGCAAGTACTGAGCCGATTGGTCAGTCATTAACCCCTACAGATCCGCGCTATTGCCGAAGTACGGCTCCAGCGCGGATCTGAAATGCCGTCGTGCCCTGTGCACGCTCCCGGCGCGCCCCCTGGCGGTGCTGCGTGGGCATGCCCGTGGGTCGGGTGGACTCGATGTCCGCTCGAGACCCACGATCGCCTTACAGAGCTGCGGAACGGGGAACCGCCAATGTAAACACGGCGGTTCTCCGTTCTGTGACAGGGGACATAACAGATCTACATAAATCAATTCCCATAGTCGGTAGACGCAATAACTTTTGCGCAAACCAATCAATATACGCCGATTGCGATTTTTTTTTACCAAAAATATGTAGAAGAATATATATCGGCCTAAACTGATGAATATATATTTTTTTTATGGATTTGTATTTTAGCAAAAAGTAAAAAATATTGTTCTTTTTTGCAAAATTGTCGCTCTTTTTTTTGTTTACAGCGGCGATCAGAAATAACGCAGAGGGGATCAAATACCACCAAAAGAAAGCTCTATTTGTGGGGAAAAAAGGACGCAAATTTTGTTTGGGTACAACGTCGCACGACCGTGCAATTGTCATTCAAAATGTGACAGCGCTGAAAACTGAAAATTGGTCTGGGCAGGAGGGGGGTTTAAGTGCCCAGTAAGGAAGCGGTTAAAGACTATGTGTGTGCGCTGAACAGGCGCACACACATAGACTGATTGGCTGCCTGAGCCAGTGACTGACTGGCATTGGATGCTGCCACTCTGTCTGGTTTCAGTCCCGCCGACTCCCACGTCACAGACCATCCACTCCAGGCTCCAGCCCGCTCACTGCAAGTGCAGCTCTGCACACCGATAGCCTGCTTTCAGCACGCCAATATCTGCACACTCCTGCCTGCCTATTAGATGGGGTAAGTTTGGGACTTGTCCCGACTTCAGGGGGGGGGGATCTCTGCAAAGTACCCCACCTGTTTTACTGGGTGCAATTTACCCCACCTGCGATATTGGCTGCAATTTACCCCCACCAGTGATATTGGCTACAATTTACCCCACCTGTGTTATTGGCTGCAATTTACCCCACCTGTGATACTGGCTGCAATTTACCCCACCTGTGATATTGGCTGCAATTTACCCCACCTGTGATATTGGCTGCAATGTACCCCACCTGTGATATTGGCTGAACTTTACCTCACCTGTGATATTGGCTGTGCTTTACCCCCACCATTGGTATTGGCTGCACTTTACCCCCACCTGTGATATTGGCTGCAATTTACCCCCACCTGTGATATTGGTTGCAATTTAAACATACCTGTGTTATTGGCTGCAATTTACCCCAACTGTGATACTGGCTGCTATATATCGCTACCTGTGATGCTGGGGCTCTATACTGTATCCTGTGATACTGGCTGCTATATACTCCACCTGTGATGCTGAGCTGTATACTGTGTCCTGTGATGCTGAGCTGCATACGGTGTCCTGTGATGCTGAGCTGTATACTGTGTCCTGTGATGCTGAGCTGTATACTGTGTCCTGTGATGCTGAGCTGTATACTATGTTCTGTGATGCTGAGCTGTATACTGTGTCCTGTGAGGCTGAGCTGTATACTGTGTCCTGTGATGCTGAGCTGCATACTGTGTCCTGTGATGCTGAGCTCTATACTGTGTCCTGTGATGCTGAGCTGTATACTGTGTCCTGTGATGCTGTGGCTGTATACTGTGTCCTGTGATGCTGAGCTGTGTACTCCTGCCACAATATGTGGAATACAGGGGATGGAGTGGGTGGATTATATATGGAATGGAGCTTTTTAGAAGTAGGAGGGGTCAAAAGGAAGGATGTGGGCCTGCCCCCCATCCTAGAACTTCACCAGCTACCACTGGTTAATTTTTATTAAAAAAACAACAAACATGTTCATAATTAGAGTTGAGCGAACCCGGACTGTAAAGTTCGGGTCCGTACCGAACTTTGGGGTGTCCGGGACCCGGACCCGGACTTTTCAAAAAAAGTCCGGGTTCGGGTCCGGGGTTCTGGTAATTTTAATGAAAATTCTTAAAAATGCTGTAAAAAAGTCCAGGAAGGTCCTAGAGGTCTGAAAAAGGAAGGAAAATGGGGGTAAGGGTGGGACAAGTGCCCTACAAAGAAATGGGGACAGGGAAATAACTTTAAATATTTTTAAAAAAATAAAAACTTAAAAAAGCAAAAATGGAGGTGAATGGGGATCATCTTCAAACTGGGTCTGAAAAGTATTAATTAACATTAGAGGCCATAGAACTGTTCTAAAATCATCTTCAAACTGTGTCAAAAAGTATAAATAAGCCTGGAGAACCCATATCACTGTTCTGCAAAATGTGTG
>BLSH010111970.1:192223-210642 GCA_018402905.1 Glandirana rugosa
ATAGGACACTACGACTCGACGTATGACACAGGACACTACGACTCGACATATGACACAGGACACTACGACTCGACACATGAGGACTGTGTTATACACCTTATGTCCCCTACCTCACCCACCTAAGATATTCCCCACACCGAATAACCTTCAACACCCCAGTTTTTCCTTCCCGCCCCAGACCGTGGGGGGTAGGATTTTGAAGTGGTCGGCGGTGACGAGCACTGATCTCAACTCGCTTGAAGATCTTCAGGTCCAAGACGACCAAGCCGGATTGAAGCCCTGTTTCAGGCCCAAGCCGTTCGGGGTCCGGGACAAAGTTCGGGTTCTGTCCGGACCCGAACCCGGACTTTGTCCCGAAGTTAGGCCGAACCAGCAGAACCTGGACTTCTAGAAGTTCGCTCAACTCTAGTCACGAGCAGTGGCGGCTGGTGAAGTTTTAGGATGGGGGGTGCCAGACCCCGCCCTTCCTTTTTGACCCCACAACTTCCAATAAGCCACACCCCTTATAGAATCCACCCACTCCATCCCCTGTATTCCACATATTGTGTCAGGAGTACACAGCTCAGCATCACAGGACACAGTATACAGCTCAGCATCACAGGACACAGTATGCAGCTCAGCATCACAGGATACAGTACACAGCTCAGCATCACAGGAAACAGTATACAGCTCAGCATCACAGGTGGGGTAAATTGCAGCCAATAACACAGGTGGGGTAAATTGCAGCTAGTATCACAGGTGGGGTAAATTGTAGGCAGTATCACAAGTGGGGTAAATTGCAGCCAGTATCACAGGTGGGGGTAAATTGCAGCCAGTATCACAGGTGGGGTAAATGGCAGCCAGTATCACAGGTGGGGTACTTTGCAGCCAATATCACAGGTGGGGTAAATTGTAGCCAATATCACAGGTGGGGGTAAATTGCAGCCAGTATCACAGGTGGGGTACTTTGCAGCCATTATCACAGGCGGGGTAAATTGCAGCCAATATCACAGGTGGGGGTAAATTGCAGCCAATATCACAGGTGAGGTAAATTGCAGCCAGTATCACAGGTGAGTAAATCGCAGCCAATATCACAGTTGGGGTAAATTGCAGCCAATATCACAGGTGGGGTAAATTGCAGCCAATATCACAGGTGTGGGTACTTTGCACCTTTGTACTTTGGGGGCCTTTTTTTAAAATCTATTTATTTATTTATTTTCTGGGGGTGGGCTGCGCCCGGGCGCCACCACTGGTCACGAGCATGGACGCCCAAGACAAGAAAGGACTAGAATGTGCAAGCATTGGAGCTTATGGTGTGCGCACGCATCCACAGATTCTGGCACCCAGTGGCTTATTTAAACTGAACACTACCTAGAATATCTGCTTCTCGCTTATGCTAACAACCCAGCTTTGATTTATGACTACGTCTCTGCTTCCTGATTTGGTACCCCACCGCCAGAATATTGCCGACTATTGCCTGTCCCCGACCTTGAACCTGATCCTCATTCTGCACCTATCTATCTGGCCTGAACAAGGCTTGTGACCGAACTCCACAACACCACTGGAAGGGCTCCTGTGCCTCCAAGCTACAGCTCCTACAGCTTCCAGGCATCTGCACCCTTCCACTGTCCTAGCTATCCCTGTGTCCACAACCAGAGTAGCTTGGATGGGAATTGTGCAAGAGGCCACCCTCATCATCTCGGGCTCCACAGTCCGGTACGTGACAGCAGGTTCTTTTGCTGACACATAATGCTTATAGATCTTGGGGAAGGGAAGCGCAGTTTGGCATATTCCCTTTAGGCTGTAGATGACTTTGTCCCAGCACTGTTGGACACTTCCACACTTCAATATCACTGGCATTTAGGCATTTTATAAACTTTAATGTAACAAACATTACACCAACTGAACCAGGATCCTCAGCTACTGATGCATTTCAGCCAACAAGCTTAGAAATAAAGCTACTGACAGATGTGCTGACTGTCCATGAATTCCTTTCTACTAACCAGAAATCCACAATTCCAAAACACAGCAGATACAATCACTTAAGAGTGATACGGAAACATGTAGAGCAGGGTTTCTCAACCAGGGTTCCGTGGAATCCTAGGGTTCCTCCAGAGGTTGCAAGGGGTTCATTGAGCAATGGTCAATTTCTACCTCTCAGATAAATTCCCAATGATCTTTTTAGCTATCTGTAAGGGGGTAATTCTTCCCAATGACCACAAGTGCAAGGAGCATTCTTCCCATTGACCATCACACTAATGTATCATGAGTTGTAGATTTTTAATTTTTAGCAGGGGTTCCCCAAGAAAGGAGAATTATTTCAAGGGTTCCTCTGTGTTGAAAAGGTTGTGAAAGGCTGATGTAGAATATGGTCCCCCTACATTCTAAAAAATGGCCATGATAATTGTACAAACACGGAGAAAGTGGATCATGGCAGTAATGGTGAAGGTCTCAGTCAGATAAATGGTAACCTGAAATAAATAATGATCCAAGCACACGACTTCTAAATTAGGGGGTAAATCCACAGAAACAATAAAAACATGGTTTTCTGTAGACCAATGCAAACTATTTGTTCAGAAATAATGAACCTGTATTTCCGTCACAGGAAATGACTTCTATCGTCAGTACTCAGAGATGGCGTTGTGCTGCAAAACCACAAAAGGATTGTGAAGCAGAAGATGAAGAGAAAGGAACTTTCTCTGGGAGAATCTTTGTTAGAGAAGTTTTGTTCTTCGTTATAATGACTTTTGTAACCTTTTGTAACATATACAACACATTTTTTTCCTAACTTTGGAAAAGACAGCAACAAAGACTAAGACACCACATAAAAAGACATCTCACCAAACAGAGAAAAAAAACAGGGATTTCACACTTCACTATAATAGCCTATCATTGTAACAAACAGAGCCTACTTTATACTTACATAGCCAAAGTAATGTTGTATGTTTAGCTGACAAAGACTTTGTGGTTTATCATAGCCACTTCCACAGTAAAGCTGTGTTCGGCTGGAAATGCACAAAATAGAACAGGCTATTTACATCCGCATTATTCCAAAGAATCAGGGAGTACCTGGTTACCTTAGATATAAGGAAAGAGTTGTGTTCCCTGTAAGAGAAAATTGGACCATGCTTTATAAGGTTTTCTGCCTTCCTTTGTATGAGCTTCAGGTTTTTTTTCAGCGACAGACTTAACTTTATTTTAGTCGACTAAACATACGACTTATATAAAAGGAAAAAATGTTGCACTCATTAACCCTTTCGCTGTCAAAGCTGTTTTTGCGTTTTTTGCACACATGCTTAAAAAATAATTTTGGGCCTGAAGATTACACAAAATCCCTGAACATTATATATTTTCTGAAAGCAGACACACTAGAGGATAATATAGTGGTAGTTCCAATTTTTTATGTCTCATGTTACCGCAAAGGTCTAGGAAATGCAAAATTTCTTTAAAAAACGCACTAACATGAATTTTAGGGCAAACAAACTCAATAAATTACAAACATTTCTGGTAAAATATAAAAGACGAGGTTGCACAGAGTAAATAGATACCCAATATGCCAAACCGCAAATTTTTGTGCGCCCGTGAAATGGCATCAAACTTCAGTACCTTATATTTCCTATAGGCGACACTTCAGAAGCCCCCTATAGGTATCAGTATAGTGTTACGCAGGAGGTCTTGTGTTAGAATAATTGCTCTCACTCCGGCGTGCGTGGCGATATGTAACATGTGTATCGCCCCCGGCGCATGTGTTTACGTTCATGTATGTGTATATGTGTGGGTGGGGGGGGCCTCAACATTTTTTTTGGGGGGGGGATTATATGTGCTTGGGTGTAAATGTATTTTTTTGCAAAAAAAAAATATTTTTTTTTACTTAAAGCGGTAGTAAACCCATGCATTTAACAGGTTAAAAACCAGTCACATTTCTGGCATGTGCCGGAAATGTAACACTCCCATTGGTTGTGCTCTAAACCAAACTGTCAAACCATCCAATGGCTGGTGTCATAGCTGATCACATGTTCAGCATTATAGCAGTTGTAGATTAAACAGAGGCCAAGATGGCAGCTTCCTTGGCTGAAAATGATAGGAGGGTTTACTACCACTTTAACTTTTTCTTTTCATCACATAGAGGACAAAAAGTCTCCTATGTGATGTTTATTGGTGACAGGTTCTCTTTATTGAGATATGCAGGGTCTAAAAGACCCCCAATGTCTCCCCTGTACTCCACTGAATGTTTTGCAATGCAGATCACATTGCAGAACATTATTTCCCACCTGAGTTAGCTAGTGACACAGGGAGCTTGACCCGGAAGCGATGTCAAAGACTTCGCTTTCCGGGTCACACAAAGAAGGGGAAGAGAGCGGACGGGTATCCGCTTTTATCCTTCACCTCCAGCCATCGGCACCCACCATGGAGTTCCCGGGCCTGCAGCATGGCGGGCTACGCACGCTCGGGGGTGCTGGTACTGGTGGTGTGTGAGAGCGAGTGGGTGGCGGTGATGTCTGCCTGTCAGTGTTACACACAATCCTAGTAGCTGCAGCCACTGGATTGTGTACAATACCCCACACTGTCAGGTCTGTACAACGTACAGACCGGGTGGCAAAAGGGTTAAGGGTGCTTTAAATGCTTAATTAACCACTTTCCGACCATCTGCCGCAGATGTACTGTGGCAGGTCGGCTCTATTGCGCTAAATGATGCACCTGTACGCCATTTCATGCAAAAGGCACTGGGGGCTGATTAAACAGAGGGGGAACCAATCAGCGCGTCCGGCCACCCGTGATCATTCCCACAGAGGCAGAATGTCTTTCTAAACAACGCAGATCACCACTCTGACAGGGAAGAAGATAGAGATCTCTTGCTAAGCAGGAACACGGATCTCTGTTGTCACCCAGTCAGACCATCCCCCACACAGTTAGCAAGCACCCCCTGGGGGAACACTTAACCCTTTGTTTGCCTCTGATTTTAACCCCTTCTCTGCCAGTGTCATTAGTACAATGACAGTGCATATTTTTAGCACTGATCACTGTAATAATGTCACTGGTTTCCAAAAAGGTGTCAAAAGCGTCAGTTAGGTGTCCAATTTGTCTGCCGCAATGTCGCAGTCCCGCTACAAATCCCTGATCACCAGCATTAATTACTAGTAAAAAAAGAAAATGCCATAAAAAGATCCCATCGTTTGTAGACGCTATAACCTTTGCACAAACCAATCAATATATGCTTATTTGCATTTTTATACCAAAAATATGCAGCAGAATATATATTGACCTAAATGGATGAAGACATTTTATTTTTTTACATTTTAAATTGGATGTGTTTTATAGTAGAAAGTAAAAAATATATATTTTTTTTCAAACTTAACGCTCTTTTTTTGTTTATGGCACAAAAAATAAAAACGGCAAAGGTGATCAAATACCACCAAAAGAAAGCTCTATTTATGGGAAAAAAGACATAAACTGTATTCTGGTACAGCGTCGCACGACCGCACAATTGTAAGTTAAAGTAACGCAAAAAATGGCCTGGTTATTAAGAGGGTAAGGCCTTCTGGGGCTGAAGTGGATAAAATCACACAGAAATAATGAAATGAAGTGCTATTATAACACCAATATCCATAAAGTGCATATAAGTGCTTACAAAATCAAAAAAGAACAATACATCACACATATATATATATATATATATATATATATATATACTAGAGCTGCACGATCAATCATTAAAAAAGTGCAATCTCGATTCAACTTCCCTCTCAATCTTAATCTGGCATTTCCACAATTCATGTAACAAGTGCAGATCAGTTCTCTGCTCAGAGCTGTCAAAAAAAGCCAGCAATGTTTATCACAACATTGCTCAAAGCAGAGATAAAAAGAAACATTGTATCATTTTGTTCTTTTAGATCAGGGATATGCAATTAGCGGTCCTCCAGATGTTGCAGAACTACAAGTCCCATGAGGCATAGCAAGACTCTGACAGCCACAAGCATGACACCCAGAGGCAGAGGCATGATGGGACTGTTTTGCAACAGCTGGAGGTCCACTAATTGCATATCCCTGTTTTAGATCAAAGGGATGAACTTTGTTCTGCAAATGAGGTCAGTTTAACCACTTAAAGACTTAAAGCATTTTCTGACACTTGTTGCTTACAAGTTAAAGTGAGTATTTTTTGCTTGAAAAATTCTTAGAACGCCCAAACATTATAAATATTTTAAGCAGAGATCCTAGAGAATAAAATGGCGGTTGTTGCAATATTTTGATGTCACCCTGTATTTGTGCAGCAGTATTTCAAATACAATTTTTTGATAATAAATACACTTCAATGAATTAAACAGTAAAGTTAGTGCAATTTGTTTGTATAATGTAAAAGATAATTCTACGCTGATAATTGTGATCTTTATTCTAAGCAAACAAATTGTGATTCTCATTTTATCCAGAATCGTGCAGCTCTAATACAGCAAATTGACAATAAATGAATAAATAGTTAAAAAATCAAGTTCATAAAGTTCATGCTGTCATGCAAGAAATATTGTGCCAAAGTCCAAAAATATTGTACAAAAAACATAAAATCCCAACTGTAATAATAATGTTGACATGGTGCTCCACATGCGCATTTCCTATTTCATTAGTGCTCAAGGTGATCCAATCGTGCTCCACACCAATGTAAAAAAAATGGCCTATTACCAAGCATGAAGACCTTACTACAGGGTCTGACCTCACCATCCGCACTGTGGGTATGGAACTCCCCTCAGGAAGGCCCATGTGAAGGCACGTGTGAAGAGAGGGAGAAAAGCGCTAATTTCACAATGTCCATAAAAAATGTACTCTATGTAAAATATGGACTATGCTCACAAGTCTGATAAAACAACAGGCATTCAGTACATAATGTCGCCCAGCGCCCCGGTGGGCGTGCTGACGTCACCGCTATGTCCTCCTCCCGACGTACGTTTATTGTTTGAGCTGTCGACACTGAGGCAATGGAGATAGTGGTTCTCATAGATAGCAAGGATATACAGTAAGGCACTAGAGGGCGATGCCACCTCCCTAGTGATTTAACATCAATAAACAGCTGTCGCCATATTACCGGAGTCCTGGGAGGAACCTCCGGCATATATATTGGAATTATATCCTAAAATACAACTAAAACAATTCAGATAACTAAAATAAGACTAAAACTAAAATAGCGTTTTAGTCAAAAGACTATAACAAAATTGAAATTTGACTTTAAAATGAACACTGCTCTGTTGAAGCAAGTTTTTAATGTATTTTTGTCTCTTGGTAAAAATCATCTTCTTTGGTCGACCATGGCACGGCCTGTTTTATACTCAACAGAGCTATTTGCCTCACACTCACGTGTTTGGCATATGAGCAGTTACCCCCACAGGGTTAATATCTCCAGGACATCACTCTCCACTTAATACCGTTAAAGATAGAACTTGCTCTTCTGAGGGGAGACAAAAGAAAGCTCCACTAGTGTAAGATGTCTTAAACTGTAATCCATTTATTAAATAAAATCTTCAAACATTGGGCTTCCAAATTCCACATAAAAATCGAGCATTGAGTATAATAAAGCCCAGAGTGTTGTAGCGGCTTCAGTCAAATATCCAGCAGGCAATATCTCACCAAGCTGGGACCCTCACCAGAATGACTCTTCTGATAACCTGAACGTCCCTTTTAGTTGCCGTGCAGCCAGTCCGATGCGTTTCATCATCATGATTCCGTCCTGGGATCGGCTGTACGGCACGGCAAACTTCCAGATATAGTGTGAGGTATGTAAATGTTTACCATCTACACGCCCACCTTCTACCACACTGTGAGATCCGTTACCATAGTGCTCTGCAAAGCACGGATCCCACTACTGCACTACGCCTAAAGTAGCGGCACTCGCAGCAGCGTATATGGGATAGAGTCAGCAAATGCAATATGTATTTGTATAATGGGCAGCACAGTGGCTAAGTGGTTGACACTTCTTTCTAGCAGCAGCATTGGTTTGATTCCGAACCTCGGCACTACCTGTCAGGAGTTTGCATGTTCTCCCTGTTTCTGAGTGGGTTTCCTTCCACGCTACAAAGACATGCTGGTAGGTAATTGGTTCCTATCTAAATTGGCCCTAGTATATGAGGTGTATCTAAAAAAGTTCAGTGAATGGTATCAGAAAACAAACAAAACAGAAGATACAAGCAAATTACCTTTATTGGCCTTCAAAACAATTGTCATCCTTCACAACACACATTTGGCAATATTCATAATGCTTCTGAAAATTGTCAGCAAAGGCCTCTTTAGGAATTGATTGCAGAACCACTGTCACGCATTCCTGGATTGCCGTCATATCTGTAAAACGTGAGCCTTTCATGACGCTCTACAGGCGAGGAAACAGAAAGTAGTCCAGAAGACGGTGAGGGCCATTCCATCGATTGCTGCTTGGATTCCCAATCAAACTGGTAGCACCAGGTTTCATCCCCTGTGACAATGGTTTGCAGAAAGGATGGATCCTGGTCACACATGGTAATGAAATCTCCAGAGGTTTCCATCCGTTTTGCTTTCTGTTCGTCTGTCAGCTTGTGCGGCACAAACTGGGGACAGATCTTCCACTTACCCAAAATGTTCATGGACAATGGTGCAGACCATGTCCTTGCAAATGCCCAATTCCTCCACCATCAATCGTAGAGTCAGTCACTGATTTCATCTCAGCATTTGTCTCACTCACACGATAATGTATGTGGCTCTGCTTATCAACGGCCAACCTGAATCTGGCTCATTCTCAGTCATGTCCTTCCAGTCACAAAAGCGCTTGAACCAGTCATAAACACATTTTCTACTTATGGCTTCCATCTTGTACACTTATACCAACAATTCATGTGTCTCTGGTCACCGTTTTCCTCCCAATTTGTAGCAGAACTTGATGTTCACTGATTGTTCCATTGTACTGTGACCCTACCTCTCACACTGACTATGTTCAACTACCCACAGCTGGTTTACCCTGACAGTCACGTGTTCTCCACGCTAGGGGGGGATTCTTTTTTTTAACAGTTGTGTTAATTAAATGTGCTCAGCAGCATGAACAAGTAAAGGTACACATAAACCTCTAGCTCCCTTGTCACTTCCTCCCATGCTCATCTCGAGGATTTCTCCATAGCTTCTCCTATCCTATGGCTGTGTCCATTTATAACAGTGGTGTCATAACTGCAGACCAAAGGCCGGGTGTGAGCTCTTACTTGACCTTGGGTCACTATTCCTTCCACTGACACCCATAGAGGGACATCATTCCTGCCATTGACAACAGCCATGGGGCACTATTCCTCCCACTTATGCCAATAATGGGGCACTATTCCTCTCATTAATATTAATGATGAGGCACTATTCCTCCCACGTATACCAATGATGGGGCACTATTCCTTCCGCAGACACCAATCATAGGATATAATTCCTGCCACTGACATGAGCAATGGGGCACTGTTCCTCCCACTGATACCAATGATGGGGCACTATTTCTCGAACTTATACCGATGATGGGGCACTATTCCTCCCACAGGCACCAATTGTAGGGCATAATTCCTGCCACTGACACTAGCGATGGAGCACTATTCCTCCCACAGACACTAATCATAGGACATAATTCCTGCCACTGACATCAGCAATGGGGTACTATTCCTCCCGCTGATACCAATGATGGGGCACTATTCCTCTCACTCATATCAAACTATATGGCCCTATTCCTCCCATTTATACCAATGATAGGGCACTATACCTCCCACTTATACCAATGGTGGGGCACTATTACTCCCACTGATATCAACAACGGGACACAATTCCTCCCACTTATACCAATGACAGGGCACTATTCCTCCCACTAATATCAATGATGAGGCATTATTCTTCCCACTGATATCAACGATGGGACACTATTCCTCCCACAGACACTAATCATAGGACATAATTCCTGCCACTGACATCAGCAATGGGGTACTATTCCTCCCGCTGATACCAATGATGGGGCACTATTCCTCTCACTCATATCAAACTATATGGCCCTATTCCTCCCATTTATACCAATGATAGGGCACTATACCTCCCACTTATACCAATGGTGGGGCACTATTACTCCCACTGATATCAACAACGGGACACAATTCCTCCCACTTATACCAATGACAGGGCACTATTCCTCCCACTAATATCAATGATGAGGCATTATTCTTCCCACTGATATCAACGATGGGACACTATTCCTCCCACAGACACTAATCATAGGACATAATTCCTGCCACTGACATCAGCAATGGGGTACTATTCCTCCCGCTGATACCAATGATGGGGCACTATTCCTCTCACTCATATCAAACTATATGGCCCTATTCCTCCCATTTATACCAATGATGGGGCACTATTCCTCCCACAGACACCAATCATAGGGCATAATTCCTGCCACTGACACCAGAGATGGGCACTATTCCTCCCACTTGTACCAATGATAGGGCACTATACCTCCCACTTATACCAATGATAGGGCACTATACCTCCCACTTATACCAATGTTGGGGCACTATTACTCCTACTGATATCAACAATGGGGCACTATTCCTCCCACTTATACTAATGATGGGGCACTATTCCCCCCACTAATATCAATGATGAGGCATTATTCCTCCCACCAATATCAATGATGGGCCACTATTCCTCCCACTGATATCAATGATGTGGCACTATTCCTCTCACTGATATCAATGATGGGGCACTATTCCTCCCACTAATATCAATGGTGAGGTATTATTCCACCCACTGACTTCAATGATGAGGCACTATTTCTCACACTGACATCAACGGTGGGGCACTATTCCTCCTACCAATATCAGTGATAGGACACTATTACACCAACTGACATCAATGAGGAGGCACTACTCCTCCCACTGACACCAATGCTGGGGTACTATTTCTCCCACTAGCGTATATTAAAAGTGTACTTCTGCGCTCCCACAGTCTCTCTATGTCAGTATACTCGCTGGTGTGTGTCAGCTACTCACACAGAAATGTTAATCCATAACATCATATAAATCAAGACAAAAGTAAAAAGGTGGAGCGCTAGCACTTATACATAACTAAAACTCCATATGTATACATGCATAACAAGGGTTAAAATCCTGAGATGAAAATAATCCTAGTGCAGTATATGTATAAAACTTTGAGAGCCAATATTATTCAATGGTGTATCACTGTGTGTCTCAAGGCTGGACTCACAGATATCACATCAATCAACCCAAGCTGTTCACAATAAAGTGGATCATGCATATAAAATCGTGTAAAAAAGCTTATTCAAAAGTCCAGGCTCAGATCGGTAAAGCTCATGTGCTCACAGTCTGCATAAAACATTCATAAAAGATTCCTTCAAGTTGTGACTTTCTTCTAAAGTTACTTGTGCCTTCCCTTATTAGTGCTTTAGTGATGTTAAAAAGGCATATATTTGGTGACTTTTCATCTGTGGTATCACTTCTAGGTGCTCAAGCCTCTCACCTGAAGTGTGCTGAATATATGCACATAAAGGTTTCTTTGTGTGGTAGGGGACCACTTCCGCCACTAGGGGTCCTCGGTCTCCTATTCCTTACTCTTGCTTCGTTCTCTAATCGAAAAAGATCCATACCATCTGCTATTTCTCTGGGACCGTCTCAGGGGGGTATATATAGGGACAACAAACAAAACCTCTCTTGGTGCAAATAACGTTGCACAAGCTTTTATTAAAATATAAAAACAGGAACACTCACTTTTTAAAAACAATCACATGCAAAGCTCCATGAGCGCCGAGCTCGTTCCAGTATCATCAAAGGTACACCTCTACTGCCGCCCTACGCGTTACGTCACGTGACTCGTGACTTCATCAAAGGGGATAGCAAGAGACGTGTGGAGGTGTCTTTTTATATCCATTCGAATGTATCCACCATTTTGTTAGTGTTTTCTGCAATGTTATTTGGGAACGAACGGCGGCCATTTTCTTGTAGTCCGTTCGGTCCATACATATATCGCACATGCTATATCTTTGTTCTGTCTATCTAAATGTCAACATAGATCTGCTAGGGGTGTGTGTCTGATATGCCTAACAGTGCTTAATTCTAATCATAAAGTTTTTGCGGACAGTTTCTTTTTATGATGTTTTGGCATATATGCATTCGTTTATTTTAATAGCTGCCAGCGCCTTTTTTTGGAGATCATAGTGGATGAGCTGACGCCATTTTCTTGTAGATTACGTTGTATGTACATGTATTCTATTTTGCTATGACGGTGTTGTTATAATTGTAGTGTTATAAAATGTGGGTTACTTTATTTCACCTCTTCTAATATCTTGATGCATTTAAATCATTACTCCCCACATTGTTCCTGGGAATAAATAATAAACCGTATACCAAATTTATATGTATACAATCGTGCATAATGATTGTATGTAAATCTGCTAGTGTATTGCATCTCAGTTTCATTAAAATGTGATTAGGGGAAAAAAACTTTATATTATACTAGTCTATCACTAAAGTGCAAAAATAAAAAAGTGTGTATATGTGGTCTGTGTGAAATGCACGTTTAAAACCCATAATATTTCATCCAATCTAATATAGAGATGATTCATCCATATTATCCAATTGATCATAAATAACGATATCCTTATATGGGTATTTTCATTGCTGGGAACTAGTAAAAGTATACATCTTAAAATTATACATAATCATAAAATGATTAAACCTATGTGCATTACCTTTATTAACGTGAAAATATGTAAAAATGTAAAAGCCTAGTGTAATGTCTTCAATCAAATTTTAAAGTGCTATAGTGTATGAGGTACCTTCTAATAATGTGTTAAAATGTAAGAAGTGGTCCGGTCTATGGAGAAAAACTGTATAGAACATAGGTCCATCCATAGTTGTGACCTAGTGTAACCAAAATCTCTCATTTAAAAGTCGCTAATGAAACAGTTAAGATCAAATTCTGCATTTAACCCATGCGGTTTAACCACTTCAGCCCCGGAAGGATTTCACACTTTAGGACCAGAGCCCTTTTTGCGATTCGGCACTGCGTCGCTTTAACTGAAAATTGCGCGGTCGTGTGACGTTGTACCCAAACGAAATTTGCGTCCTTTTTTTCCCACAAATAGAGCTTTCTTTTGGTGGTATTTGATCATCGCTGTGTCATTTCTGATAGCCGCTATAAACAAAAGAAGAGCGACAATTTTGCAAAAAAAACCAAATTTCATACTTTTTGCTAAAATACAAATCCAAAAAAAATAAATAAAAAAACATTTTTTTCATCGGTTTTGGCCGATTTATATTCTTCCTCATAGTTGTGATTAAAAAAATCGCAATCAGCGTTTATTGATTGGTTTGCGCAAAAGTGGTCGCGTTTATCGATGATGAGAATTCATTTCTGGGGTTTTATTTATTTATTTTTTTTTACTAGTAATGGCAGCGATCTGCGATTTTTAGCGGTACTGCGATATTAGGGCGGACATGTCGGAACATTTTGACACTTTTTTGGGACCATTGGCATTTATACAGCGATCAGTGCTATGAAAATGCATTGATTACTGTGTAAATGCCATTGGCAGTGAAGGGGTTAACCTGCAGGGGGCGCTCTAAGGGTTAACTGTGTTCCCTGGGCGTGTTCTTACTGTATGGGGGCTGCCCTAACAGGGGAAGGGAAGTGATCACAGCTTCCATGTAAAGGAAGGCTGTGATCACAGTCCTTCCCCCCTCACAGAACGGAGGTCCGTGTTTACTTACACGGACCTCCGTCCTTTCACTCCGGGGGGGGCATCGCGGGTAGCCGGCGGAGATCGAATCCGCCGCACCCGCTCCCTGGCCCTCCCCGGACACAGTGAGCGTGTGGGCGTGACTCCGGCGGCGCGCGCTCACTGTGCGCGATCTGGCAGCCGCCGTCATGTGACTGCGTTTTGCCTTACAGCGCCACTCTGTCGCCGTCAATTGCCGACCAGCGGTCGGCAAGCGGTTAAGCGTGTCCATAAGATAAATCCATTTTGATTCTTGCTTGCTCAGGCTTCTTATCTTATGCCTCCCTCTCCAATGTCTTATATATGGTTCAATACCCCAAAATTGTAGCTGTCTTGGGTCTCTATGATGCACCTTTGCAAAATGTCTTGATACAGGGTGTTTGTCAGAGCCTTTTATTATGCTCTGGACATGTTCTTTTATTCTTATTCTTAAAAGTCTTTTCGTTCTCCCAATGTACTGTAGCCCACAGCTGCATTCAAGGGCATAGACTGCCCCTTCTGTGTTGCATCCTTCAAAGTCTTTGATTTTATATGTCACTCCTGTCTGTGTGGATGTGAAGTTCTGTCTCCTTTGGTTCGGGTGTTTGGTTCGAGTGCAGACAAAACATCTTTTACCCGTAAAGAATGTGAAATTTTTTCTTGGTGGATCAATCACGTTTTTCACTAGCTTATCTCTGAGTGTGGGGGCCTTTTTATATACAAACTTAGGTTGCTGTGGGAGTATCTGTTTCAGATCTCTATCAGTTTTTAATATATGCCAGTGCCGTCTGATGATGTTCTCTACTTTCTTGTATTGGATGTTATAGTCTAGGATGATGGGTACTTGGTCTATTTGATTGTTATGTCTTATCTTATTAGCTATTAGTGTCATTCTATCCACCTGGGATATTTGTTTGATTTGTTCTTCTATGTGGGTGCCTTCAAATCCTTTTTTCACAAATCTCTCACCCAAAATATTTGCTTGTTCGATGAAGTCTGTGTTATTTGTGCAATTTCGTTTTATTCTTGTCAGTTGCCCCTTTGGAATATTATAGAGCCAGTTTTTGTGATGGCAACTTCCTAGCGGAAGGTAGCTGTTACGGTCTACCTCTTTAAAATATGTCCTTGTTGTTAATTTATTTTCGGTTTGTATTATTTCTAGGTCTAAGAAGGTTATTTTCTTTTCATTGATGTCCCATGTCAGCCTTATATTTCTGTCATTCTGGTTGAGATTGTCTAGAAACAGGACAAGCTTTTCTTTGCTGCCTTTCCATAGGATAATGATATCATCGATGTATCTTTTGTACATTACTAATTCTTGTGGTGTATTAGTATAGATCCTTTTATCTTCCCATTGGGCCATGAATAAGTTTGCTATGCTTGGGGCAAATTTGGCTCCCATTGCCACAACTGTTTTTTGGTAGTAATATACCTGTTGATACCAGAAATAATTGTTTTTAAGACTAAAGTCTATACACTTCACTAAGTATTTTCTTTGTTTACACTGTAGGTCAGAGTATTGTCTAAGTGCCCATTTTACTGCTTCGCATGCTTGATAATGCTCAATAATCGTATATAGTGAGGCTACATCTACCGTTGCCATTAATACCGGTTCTTCTTTATGTCCAAAATCTTCTATCAGTTGTAGTATGTGTTTGGTGTCCTTTAGGTGGGCTCTAGTTTTTGAGGCTACTGGTTGCAAGAAATGATCCACGTATTTTCCTATTCTGGCAGTGAGTGAGCCAATGCCGTTTACTATAGGTCTAGGTGGTGGGTTCTCTTTATCTTTGTGTATCTTGGGAGTACAATATATAACTGGTGTCCGACATGTATCTGGGACCAAGTACCTAGCTTCTTTCTTATTTAGGATGTCTCTTTTCACTCCTAGTTGTATGACTTTCTCTAATTACTTTTTTGATTTCATTAGAGGGTTGCTTTTCAATATTTCATATGTCTTTTTATCTTCCAGTAGTTGCATCATCATATCATGGTATTTTTCTTTGGATAACAGCACGATTCCCCCTCCTTTATCTGCTGGTCTGATGACTAAATCTTTTCTTTGTACCAGTCTTTTAATGCCTGTTCTGATATAGGCAGGGTCTTCTCTTCTCTTTTTTGATTAGAGAACGAAGCAAAAGTAAAGAATAGGAGACCGAGGACCCCTAGTGGCGGAAGTGGTCCCCTACCACACAAAGAAACCTTTATGTGCATATATTCAGCACACTTCAGATGAGAGGCTTGAGCACCTAGAAGTGATACCACAGATGAAAAGTCACCAAATATATGCCTTTTTAACTCACTAAAGCACTAATAAGGGAAGGCACAAGTAACTTTAGAAGAAAGTCACGACTTGAAGGAATCTTTTATGAATGTTTTATGCAGACTGTGAGCACATGAGCTTTACCGATCTGAGCCTGGACTTTTGAATAAGCTTTTTTACACGATTTTATATGCATGATCCACTTGGGTTGATTGATGTGGTATATGTGAGTTCAGCCTTGAGACACACAGTGATACACCATTTAATAATATTGGCTCTCAAAGTTTTATACATATACTGCACTATGATTTTTTTCATCTCAGGATTTTAACCCTTGTTATGCATGTATGGATAGGGAGTTTTAGCTATTTCTCCCACTGACACCAACCACGGGGCACTATTTTTCCCAATAACACCAATGATAGGACACTATTCCTCCTCCTGCTGACCTCAGGCATTATGTTATGTTTTTGCTCCCACTGCCCTCCAAGCCTAAGGCATTGCTTACTTCCACGGATGCTGGGCCCGAGACATTTTCTAACATTGAAGTACAGTAACCTGGCCTTTTGTTTAGAAAGTTTGGAGACCCCTGATTTTTAAGATGTAACATCATAGATAGTTGATCCAGGGAGTGCCAATATATCAGAAAGGAATGCATTCCCTGTAACAGTAAATTGGACTATGCTTTATATGGTTTTCTGCACTCCTTTGTATCAGCTGCAGGTCTGGGGCTCTGGGGCTGTAGATCTCTAATGTATTTTTGCTGTATGGTTGAACTTGATCGAAGTGCCTTTTTTTTTAACCTGACAAACTATAATTATTTTTTTTTCCATTTATTTTTGTAGCAACTGTTTTCCATTTATTTTCATAATATTTAAAACCAAGAGATTAAATCTAATCAAAACAGCAATAGGCAAAGGTAAATAAAAAAGATACTATGTTTCACCAATCTTGCTGTCTCTGGATCAAAGCTATAATATGCAGATCAATTATCTCTTGACTCTTGAGTGATTGATAGGAACAACACATTAATTAATTATAACTTATCTATTCTTATGATTAAAAATATGTATCTTTATAATATTCAGGGGGATTTTAAAATGTTATTTCATATTAATATATCAGATTGCTTCTTAGTAACCAGACACTGTCTCTAGGATTGACCTGTTTGAATGACTTGCTTCTCCAGTTATTTTTCTTTGGAATTTTAATTTGTTTTGGGCTTGAAAAGCAAGAGAGAGAGAATATGCTAAATTTGGGGCATTAATTACTGTAATCAATATGAATGAGTATTCATTTTCTAGCACTATATTTCTTAATTAGGACATTAATCTATATATGCATACTACTTTAGGTACTGTTCATTAAATATTGTGGATATTATTTGGTTCCGGTGAATAATATAAGTAGCATTAACAGATACAGGGGTTGATTTACTAAAGGCAAGTAGACTGTCCATTTCACAAGAGAAGAAAATTATCCTCAGAAATTAGTGAATGTGGTGAAATTTCACTTTGCAAAGATTGCCTATTTGCATGCAAGGAAAATAAAAAAAAAACAGTATTTTTGCCTGCATATGATTGGATGATGGAAGTTATCAGAGCTTCAATTTTTAAATTGCTTATTCACTAAGCTCTGGGGAAAATTCCCTTCCAATGTGCAATCTCCCTGTAAAGTAAACATCCTATTTGCCTTTAATTGAACAAGTCTAAAAAGCACATTCTTTTTATAGCACACTGAGGACAAACATTACAAAGAAAAAATGATGTAAATATGTAGTCATTGCAAAATTTGTAATTTGTTTCTTATGCTTTTGGGGCAGACTTGTTTAAGACATCCATATTCACATATATATTGCACATAGATTAGACATCTCGGCAACTGTAGAAACACAAACATACATGAAAAAAAGAAGAACTTGTGGATTTCAAACCTTTAAGAATGTTTGTATTTTAGGAATCGATACTTTTTTTTTCTACATAATGGCGAGCCAGCCAGATAATATTTTTTTTCAGATTTTCTTTTATTTTCTTCATCACCCTGATGTGGGTGGTCTTTTGTGAATGCAGAAAAACAGAAAATTGTATCATACTTACCGTAATTTTCTTTTCCTGGTGCCTATCCATGGCAGCATACCTGTGACAAGCTCCGCCTTGGCTCCTCCCTCAGGACGAGTGAATAGTATAAAAGAAAAGGGCTAGTGCCCTCCCAGCATTCTACGTAATATAGCATACCGAGGGTGGGGTTGTATGCTGCCATGGATAGGCACCAGGAAAAGAAAATTACGGTAAGTATGATACAATTTTCTGTTTTCCTGGTGCCTCCATGGCAGCATACCTGTGACAAAATAACTAGCTGAAATGGGTGGGATGATACATAGTACAAGATTTATTTGAGAAAAGGATTCGACATGGTTAACCTGTGTGCCAGTTTCTACACATGAGAAAG
>BLSH010111991.1:20208-34148 GCA_018402905.1 Glandirana rugosa
GACATTGCATGCTATTGCTCAGTGTCATCTACTAGGACCCCCAGATCCTTCTCCATTCTTGATTCCCCCAGAGGCTCTCCCCCTAATGAGTACTTTGCATTTATGTTTTTTGCCCCCAAGTGAATTACCTTACATTTCTCTACATAAAACCTCATTTGCCATTTGTCTGCCCACTTCGTTAATTAGTTCAGGTCATTCTGTAAAAAAGGGACCCTATTAAAACCCACCGTAAAATCCCTTTCTCCGAGTTCACTGACAGACGCAGCTCTTCGTGACTTTGTGGGGTTTTATGTTCGTCCTACCAGGAGTTAACTAGGCAGGGAAAAGAAATCAGCTGGCCCCTCCCCTGGGGGCCGTCCTCTTTTCCTACATTAAAACCCCCCTCCCAGAGGAGCTCTCCAGTTTGTACACAAGCCATACCAAAACAGAGCCCAGAGGGGTGGGTGCTGCATCTGTCAGTGAACTCGGAGAAAAGGTCCCCACGGTAAGCTCCAACAAAATCCCTTTTTCTCCCACGTTCACTGACAGACGCAGCTCCCCATGACTCCGTGGGGACGTCCCCAAGCTGTGTCAAAAAAGAGGGGTGGGTAAACGCAAACAACTGTACCCAACTGAACCTCTGAGGAGGCGCCAAACGCGCCTACACTGCCGCCTGTATAAAAACACTAAACACTTGAATTATGAAATATGGTTTTTCACACACAACATGGGGAGTAGGGAGGTGGGTTCCATGGCCCGCCCTGGACATTGTCTAAGAAACCGCCCACTCATGTGAATGGCCAGGGGCATACGGCCCCGCCCCTTGTCAACCAGAGAAAAAGGGATTGCTAAGATCAATTGGCAGTTCTCAATTTCCATCAATGAAGCAACATCAGAGAATCAGGAAATCATCTTAGAAACACTGATTACACATTTCAAAGCAAGTATTTTATTCTGTTTCTTCTTTGCTGTAATTTTGTCTCATTGTTTTGATAACTTTCTTTTATTTTTCCGTACGTATTTTACTGCACCTAAAACTTGACCTTTTCATTATTAAACTTTATTTTTACAATATAAAAATACATATCACCCTTCTTTATCCAACTTTACCTGAATGCATTCAAGCCCCACTGACGCGTGTATTAGTATACTCGTTCCTCTAGAGTATGAAGTGTGCGTAGAGTGGAACTGATGGGGGAATCCCTTAGTTTTTAGACGATCTGTCGAGTTCCCCGTTAAATGTGTTTCTTGCAAGCAAAGTACCTTTATCCCCAAAGTTGCAACCGTTTTAAGCAAAGCCGTTTTCTTTACCAAGTTACTCACTCCCCTCACATTCCACGACCCAAATGTCACCAACCTACCCATCACAATTCAAAAAGAAAAAAAGAAAAGACGAAAAGAGAAAAGAGGGCAAGAGACCTGAGGACGGGTCACGGAGGGATGGAAGGGGGGCGCCCAAAAAGGGGACTGACCCCCTCCCATCTCATCCACCTCGGAAGTAGGTGGAGGGGGGGCAAGAGGGAGAGAGAGAGAGAAAAAAATATGCCAAAAAAAAAGCAAAAGAAGAAGAAAAAAAACAAAAAATCAAAAAAAAAAACAAAAAAAAAAAAAGCTGGCAGAACTCCCGATTATCCTGATAGGGGTGTATATTCCCCCGCCCTTTAAGCTAGATATCATTGGTCGTCTTTTGGGATTTATGGCAGATAAAACTGGTATTCCGGTACTATGGTTGGGGGACTTTAACATGGTTATGAATATCCAGATGGATAGGCATTCCTTGAGAGGAAAGAAGGGTCTTTCACCATGGACCCCACTATATGAAATACTAAGAGAAACCGGAATAAGGGATATTTGGCGGGAACTCCATCCGGGAACGCGTGTTTTCTCTTGTTATTCGGGTGTCCACTCTTCCCTCTCAAGGATAGATCTGGCTTTGGGGAACGATGAACTGGTTGCGAGGGTGGTGGATGTTAGATATGAAGCAAGGGGCCTTTCAGATCACTCCCCAGTGGTTGTGGTTGTGGAGATGGACGGTGGTCCACAGGGCAGGGACTGGCGGCTCAATCCACAATGGTTAAAACGAATAGCTCCGAAAGACCATATAATATCTCAATTAGAAGACTTTATACAATTAAATAGAGGTACGGCCAGTCAGGGTTTAATATGGGATACCCTTAAGGCCTTCCTGAGGGGGCTCCTGATACATCAAATCTCAAAAACAAGAAGATCAAGTGTGGAATGGGAACAGAAGGTAATGCAGAGGGTAAAGGAAGTTGAGAGGGCCTATGTGGAGGATCCTACACCGGAGAACCTGGGCAGCTGGATTGAAGCCCAGGGGATTTACCGGATGGTGTCCCTAAAGAGGGCAGAAGCCAAGAGGTTCTTTTTGGGTCAAGCCCAATATGAAGAAGGAGAGTCAGCTGGGCACATGCTGGCCCTCCTGGCGCGGTCCCAGGAGAGACAGACATTTAGTATTGGCTCTGTTGGGGCCCCGGGGGGGGGGACCACCAGGTGCCCGGTGGAAATACTAAACATCTTTAAAAATTACTATATGGATCTGTACAGTTCAAAGGTGGGGAGCAAGAGTTTCTGAAAAACTTGAATATCCCAAAGCTAACAGAAGAGAATAAAACACTGTTGGACTCACCAATAACCCTGGAAGAATTGGAGGAGGCAGTAGTTGAGGCCCCTAAACATAAAACCCCGGGTCCGGATGGACTACCAAATGAAATATATTCAGAATATGCTGGGGTTTTGCTTCCGGAGTTGCTGGTGACTCTTAACGATGCGATAAGGAGGGGAGTGATGCCGGCATCTATGTCTGAAGCTACTATAGTTCTTACCCCCAAGGAGGGGAAGGACCTGCAGCAACCGGCGTCTTATAGGCCTATCTCCCTGCTGTGTACTGATGTGAAGTTGTTAGCCAAAGTGCTGGCAAAGCGACTAGGCAGGGTAATACACAAATTGGTCCATTTGGACCAATGTGGGTTCATTTCAGGGAGGTCCACTGCCCTGAACATTAGGAGGTTGTTCCTAAATTTGCAGGTCCCCTCTGAGGAGCCTGGTTCAAGGGCGGTGTTGTCCCTGGATGCCGTCAAGGCCTTCGATAGTTTGGAGTGGAGGTATTTGTGGGAAGCCTTGGCGGCGTTCAATATAGGACCGGGGTTCTTGAACTGGGTGGGCCTTTTATATCAGAACCCCAAGGCTAGAGTAAAGATAGCCCAGAGGCTGTCAGGTTACTTTTTATTAACAAGGGGGACAAGGCAGGGTTGTCCGTTGTCCCCCCTGCTGTTTGCTCTAGCAGTTGAACCCTTGCGGGAGATACGGGGGTTCAGAAGAAGTTCAGGAGAGGAAAAAATATCATTGTTTGCAGACGATATTCTAGTCTATTTGGGAGACACAGGCCGATCACTCGCAACAGCAATGAAGTTGGTAAATGAATTTGGATCCTGGTCGGGCCTTCTGGTCAATTGGGATTCTCCCGCTAGATGGGCGGGTGGAGAACCTACCGGAGGGTATGCCCCTTCTACAGACAGTGACCTCCTTTAAATAACTGGGTATAGATGTCTCAACGAATCCCAAGCACTATATAGTAAGGAACCTGGAACCCCTATTGAAAAAATTCAGGTTGAAAACAAATAGCTGGAGGCGTCTCCCTTTAACAGTAACGGGCCGTAGTAACCTAGTGAAAAGGATTTGGCTCCCACAACTGCTATACTGTATGTTTTACATAATGCCCCTGTATGGATCCCGGGGGTGTGGTTTAAGAGGGTAGAGAGACTCTTCAGAGAGTTGATATGGAAGGGTAAACATGCTAGGATTGGGTTGAGACACCTCCAGCTCCCTAGTGACAGGGGAGGGTTGGGGGTTCCGCACCCATGGGCGTATTTCTTGGCAGCCCAGCTGCAACAACTGGGGGGGGGTGAGTGCATCTTGCACAAACTATAGCTTGCGCCCCCCACAGGCCTACACACATCACTTATCATGGTTGGGAGCATTAGAGGCGGAATCAGTGGGGGTCCTGAATCAATGCCCAGTAGGAACATTAATATTAAAAGTTTGGCGAACGGCTAAGTCAATATTGGGATACCAGGGGTTTAGTGAATCTGCACCGCTGTGGGATAACGAGAAATTATCGGAATTGGCCAAATTGGAGGGGTTTTAAAACTGGAAGAGGAGGGGGGTAATTAGACTGAGCCAACTATTTAATGGGAATAATTTGAAACCCTTCCAAGAACTGAGGGAGGAATTTGGTATACCGAATAAAGAATTTTTTCAATACTTACAGTTGAGGCATGCTATCTCAGTTCAGTTTAGACAAGAGGGGAGCCCAAGGTGGTGTGAGATTCCCTTTTTGAGGAGGGTTCTGGATGCACCTGCTCAGAAGGGACTAATCTCGGACATATACCAAAAGTTGGGACCAGGAGGGAGGGGAATGGACCAAATGACCCAGTTAAAATCAAAATGGGAAGTAGACGTGGGGGTGTTATCGGACAGCCAGTGGAAGGATATTGTGGCCTTGCCGAGCAGGATAACCTTTTCTTCTCCACGGAACTGGACCCAGTTGAATATTCTCCATAGGACCCTTTATACCCCCAAAAAGTTATATCAATTTGGGGGTCGCTGGGACGCACTGTGCACAAGATGCAGAGGGGCAACCGGCGACCTGATCCATATGATCTGGAGGTGTCCCAGGCTGCACAGGTATTGGAGTGGGGTCCTTGACAGGATCAACCGGGTCTTTGGACTGGTGTTGGTCGAGGACCCGGTCCTGTGCATCCTGGGTTACCTGGAAGGAGGGGGAGGGATGGGACACAAGAGACTGGCAGTGGAGAGATGTCTATACCAGGCGAGGAAACAAATTACCTCAAAATGGAAGGATGTCAACCCACCGTCATTAAAGAGCTGGCAGGAGAGGGTGGATGCAACAATTGTGAGGGAAAGAATGGTATACCTTGGAAGGGGGAAAAGTAGTGTATTTGAAAAGGTTTGGGGTAAATGGATAGAGTGGGAAGGCCTAAGATTAGGAGAGGTATTTGCTAAGTAAAGCAAGAGGAAGATGGCTAGGAGATGGGGATAGAAGGGGGTAAAAATATAACCCAGCTGAAGACGGGGGGGGGGGGTGGGGGGTGGGGAGGGAGGAAAGGAAGAAAAAAGGGGTGGTACAATTGGTAATACTATTTATGTCTTTGTATTTCAATTGAATATTGTTTATGCTGTATGAATTAATGAAAAACAAAAATAAAGGAAATTATAAAAAAAAACAAAAAAAAAAAAAACGTTATTTTTAAAAGTGTTCATTTTGTCCCTAAAGTTCTTATTGCAATTATCATGGATCTGTTCCTTTGAAGAGCGCTATTGTTTTTAAAATAACGTATTTAGATATACCTGTCTGTGGTGACAACGTGTGTTACAGGTGGTTATACTGAAATATTGGTATTGCTGAAATGTTGAGCTCCTCTGGCTCCAATAGAGGTGGTGGCAGAGAACGGGTTAATTGTTTGAATTAGCCCGGTAACAATCACTCTCAGGTGGCTGGCATTTAGACGGTGGACCCGCAAACTGGAAAATCTTTGTGCAGAAAGCAACTGAGAGTGGCATTGTTACGTTCGTGACAAGTGCGGTGTTAGATCAGGGGGGTCCACGGTCATCTGTCTGTGAGGAGGGCAGCGATCTGATACCCACGTTCATCTCATACTGGTCACATATTTTCGCCTTAAGAGCATTCAGTGCATTGTAAGGAACTAGATCTGCACTGAAGGATTGTAACCTTTTTGGAAACAGTCCTTAGAGACAAGCTGCTGCATATTTTTTGTTTTTAAAGAGACATACAGCAACAACTCCTTCCTACAGCTCCTTTCTATATCTGCTTTCTGTTCTATCTTTTCTGCTTGCAAAATGTCTGGGCCATCAGGGTATAAGAAGATGAGCAAAGATGACCTGACTGCTGAGTGTACTACAAGAGGCCTTGACGCCAGTAACAAAACTTGTAAAGACATGATAAAGGGACTACAGGAGTACGATATGAGAGCAGACCTGAACTCGGGGGAACTTGAAGCTGAAGGTGTTCCCGATACTCCAGAGGCAAGTGGTTCAGACTCAAAGACCTCACAGGATGAGCAAAGAGGGACTGAAATTGGAATACTACTGATTGTCCCTTCTGTGCCGCAGCAGGAGCAGGCTAGCCCCATATTGCCTGCAAACAGCAGAGATTCTCCTCAAATGCAGGAAACACTCCAGCGCATCAGCAAAATGGATCCTGGGATGTACCTGCAGTTTCTGAAATGCGAGGCTGAGTGGGAGGCTGCAAAACACCGGGCTGAGAGAGAGTCTGCGCAGAGGGAGGCTGATCGTCGGCACGGATTGGAGATGTTGAGACTCCAACAGCACCACTGACAGGCTCAGAACCTTGGAACCCTAGAGCACAGGGACACCTCTCTGCCTGCAAGCCCAGCCACTAAATTTACAGTCATGGAAAAGGACAGTGACATTGATGTGTATCTACTGTCATTTGAAAAAACTTGCCGTCAGTACCATTTGCCCCCCAGCACAATGGGCTCGGTACCTAACACCACGGTTATGAAGCAAGGCCCTGGATGTGTATGTCAACCTGCCAGCAGAGCAATCATTCAGAAGTATTGATTAACCCCTGAAGTATACCGAAAATGGTTTAGGTCCCTGCAAAAAGGGCCTGGGGACTCTTATATGGATGTGGTAAGCCGTTTACATATCACATTCCAACAGTGGACTAGGGGCCTGAAATCCACTTCTTTTGAGGCCCTGGAAGATCTCATGATTGAAGATCAGCTCCTGCACATCTGTCCTCCAGACATCAGACAGTTTGTGCTAGAGCGGAAGCCCGATTCTGCTAAAGCCGCAGCAGACCTGGCCGATACCTTCATCAGTACTCGGGTATCGGACCATCGCAAAGCTCCACCGAATGGCTGGAAAGGGGGGAAATCGCACATGGAAACCCCTCCTCTGCCAGCCAACCAAGCCTCTCAGTGGCCTTAAACTGTAGTCCCTGGCGTCAAACCCACCCTGACTGATAACCGCAGGTGTTACACCTGTGGAAATCCTGGCCATCTGCGAACACAGTGCCTGGAGCAGAAGAAGACAACATCATCTGGCCACCCGGCCAGCAACCCTTCCATCGTGCTGTTCGTCGGTGGGAGACCTCTAGAACCCAATGACAACTTGCAGCCAGTCATTGTGGGTCACCAGACTGTATCGGGTCTCCGGGACACCGGAGCTGAAGTCACCTTGGTCAGACCGGAGGTGATAGAAGAAATAGACATCATCTCCGAGAAGTTCCTTACCCTCACCGGAGTTGGGGGAACCCGCTCCTGCATACCCCGGGCCTATGTGTACATTGAATGGGGTGCTGGGAGTGGAATGAGAGAGGTGGGAGTTTCTGAGGAGATTCCCACTGCTGTGTTGCTGGGTGCTGACTTGGGGACCTTTGCCTCCTACTATGCCGCTGCTGAGGACACCCCTCGGAAACCTCTGGATTCCCTAAGTTACTGTGTGCAGATGTGGGTATGATATATGGGCAACCTGGGGAGGGTGAGGGGGAAATGGAAATGCAATGTTCTCCTTCAAGGAAAGGAGAAGAGACACCATTGATTGTAAAGTTAAATTATATATGTGCCAATGATGTTACTCCTGTATCTGTTGAATATACTGTTGATAATGATGACAATGTATTACCCATACTGGTGGTCACTTGCAGTGTTGCAAGGGCTGCAGAGGTACAGGCTAGTGTTGCCAAACAGCAGGAAGAGGTCTCTGAGCCCTCCCCGTGTTCTGACCCAGTGGGCTCTACCTCTGTTGGGCCTCAGCAGCTGTCCTCGTTTGCCACAGGACTGCTGGCTGGGACTTGTGTTTCAGCCTTTGAAGCAGCACTGCAGACAGACCAAACACTGATACAGCTCATGAATTTAGTTGACAGACCCCCTGCAGTGAATGACAAACAAAAGGTTTACTGGGACAAAGGAAAGCTGTACAGAGAGAGTTTTTCTGCAGGGGGAAACAAAGCTGATTTACGAAGCAGGCAGTTGGTGGTACCAAGCCAATTCAGGAGACAGCTCCTAAAGGTGGCTCACGAGATCCCCCTAGCAGGTCACTTGGGGGATCACTAAGACCCGGGGGCGGTTAATACATAACTTTTATTGGCCCACTATGCTGACAGACATAGCTGACTACTGTCAGTCCTGTGATACCTGCCAGCGAGTTGGCAAGGTAGGAGATGTACACAGGGTTCCATTACAACCTTTGCCTGTGATTGATGAACCTTTTTAGAGGGTGGCAGTGGATATTGTTGGGCCTCTAGCCATCCCCAGAAGTTCAGGCAAACGTTTTATCCTGACAGTCATTGACTATGCCACGCTTTACCCAGAGGCGGTGGCTCTCTCCTCCCTCCGTGCAGACAAGGTTGGTGATGCTCTGCTGGGAATCTTCATAAGAGTGGGATTCCTAGCCAAGCTCATTAGCAATCAAGGCTCTCAGTTTGTGTCTGATTTGATGCACGCTCTCTGTCAGAAAATACAGATATCGCATATCATGGCCAGTCCTTACCATCCACAAACAAATGGCTTGTGTGAGCATTTCAATAGTACCCTGAAACAAATGCTGTGCACCTTTGTGGAGTCCCAGGGTAAGGACTGGGAAAGGTACCTTCCTCATCTGTTGTTTGCTTACAGAGAAGTGCCCAAGGAGTCCACAGGCTTTTCGCCATTTGAGCTGTTGTATGTACGGAGGGTAAGAGGACCCCTGGACCTAATCCATGAGATCTGGGAGAGCAAGATCACCAACCCAGAGGTCTCTGTTGTGGTTTATGTCCTGAGATTCCGGTATAAATGGAGACGTTGGTGGGGATTGTGCGGGAAAACATGACCCAGGCCCAGACCAGGCAGAAACGTTGGTGTAACCGCAATGCTAGGGAGCGGACATATAATGTTGGGCAGCTTGTGTATGTTCTGCTCCCTTTGTGGCAGAAAAAATTCCAGGCTGCATGGGAAGGTCCGTACCCCATTACCCAGCGTCTGAATGACGTTACATACCTAGTCCATTTGGAAGTAGAGAGTAGACGGCAGAAGGCCTTCCATGTGAACATGATTAAAGCCCATCATGAGTGCACGGCCTATGCCATACTGGTCTGCAGCAGGCCGGAGCCTGAAGAGGCTGACCCACTCCTAGACTTTTTAGCTGACACCAGGGAGGTAAACTCCGACCTCCTAATAAACCCAAACCTTACCCCCGCACAGGTACCTGGGCTGAGGGAAGTGCTGGCAGTCCATGGGAGCCGGTTTACAGGGAAATCGGGGTGGACGGACCTCGCTGTCCACCAGGTGGACACTGGGGCACATCCCCCCATTAAACAGTCGGCATATCGTGTCTGTGGAGGTGCTGGCTGACATGAAGAGGGAGGTGGAGAAGATGCTGCAGCTGGGGGAATTCGGAGGTCCCACAGTGCCTGGGCATTCCCAGTGGTCCTGGTCCCCAAAAAGGATCAGATGACCAGGTTCTGTGTGGACTACCGAAAGCTGAATGCGATCACCACTGCAGACGCCTACCCCATGCCCCGGATCGATGAGTTGTTGAATAGGCTCGCGGCTGCCCGCTATATCACGATCATGGATCTGAGCAGATCAGTACTGGCAAATTCCTCTGGCCCCTGAAGCTCGGGAAAAGTCGGCCTTCATCACACTATTCGGCTTGTTCGAATTTACTGTCATGGCGTTTGGGATGAAGAATGCCCCAGCTACCTTCCAGAGGGCCATGAATGACTTACTGGAGGGGCTGGAAATCTTTACCGTGGCTTACCTGGATGACATTGCGGTGTTCAGCCTTACCTCGGAGGAACACCTGGTGCACCTGTCACAGGTCCTGGACCAACTAACAGCTGCCAATCTGACTGTCAAGCCCATCAAGTGTCAGATCGGCATGACTGATGTCCAGTACCTGGAACACCAGGTGGAAGGAGGCACTATAAGACCCAAGACAGGGAAGGTGGAGGCCATACTGGCCTGGCCAACACCTAAAACCAAAAAACAGGTTATGTCATTCTTGGGGACAGCCGGCTACTATAGGAAATTTGTAAGTAACTATAGTAGCCTGATAAAACCTTTGACGCACTTAACCAAGAAGAAACTGCCCAAAGTGGTGTCCTGGACATTAGAATGTGAGGGGCCAGCACCCCTGTGCTACAGGCTCCTGACTTCACCCGCTGTTTCTTAGTGCAGACTGATGCCTCTGCCTATGGGTTGGGTGCAGTCCTGAGCCAAGTGGATGACACCGGATAGGAACACCCCATTATTTACCTGAGCCGGGAGCTGCTTCCCAGGGAAATAGCATATGCCACGATTGAAAAGGAATGTCTCGCGATCTTGTAGGCTCTCCAGAAGCTGAAGATGTACCTTTATGGGAAGCACTTCACGGTGGTCACCAATCACAATCCCTTGAGTTGGCTAAATCGTGTTGCTGGGGAGAATGGCAAGCTACTCCGCTGGAGCTTAATCCTTCAGCAATATGATTTTACCATTCAGCACAAGAAAGGCAGCGCCCATGGGAATGCTGATGGGCTGTCACGCCAAGCTGAACCCATAGGAATGGGTTGCGTCAGGATGGGAATTGCATTCCCCTCCCATGCAACCACCTCAGGGGGGAGATGTGATGACATCACGTGTGAAACACACACAAAGGAATGATATCATGGGCAGGGACACACAAACTTCACAGCCATTTTGTGACAGTCAGCTATTACAGTTTGAACGTAGGACAAAACTCCTCATTCCCCACCCCTCCCAACAACTCAGGAATTTCTGGGCCTTGGACAGGCACCAAGAAGTCTAAGGAGATGTTGTTGCAGCCCCGATTGTAAACCCCTAAATCAGATTTCTCGACAGGCCCAGATAATGAAAGGGACATAAATCTTTTTAGCCAGTTGCGACCTTTTCAGTAACCCTGAACCAACATGAAAAGGTAGAAAAACTTACTATTAATTCATAACTTCAGTTAGGAGCATGCCTTAGTGATAAAACGTACATATTTAAATGTAGAATTTCAGCCCGGATTATAAACATTCCCCCCTTTTTACCCAAGGAGGGATAGAACTAGTGTATTTCCTCCCCAGGGTCCCCGTATATCACAAAACATTCATGTGTGGACTTAATTGAAAGCCCTCAATTTGCTAAGATTGAATTTTTTACTGTGAGATTTGCCAGGCGGCCCAATTATGAAATATGGTTTTTCATACACAACGTGGGAAGTAGGGAGGTGAGTTCCACGGCCCGCCCTGGACATTATCTAAGAAACCGCCCACTCATGTGAATGGCCAGGGGCATATGGCCCCGTCCGTTGTCAACCAGAGAAAAAGGGATTGCTAAGGTCAATTGGCAGTTCTCAATTTCCATCAATGAAGCAACATTAGAGAACCAGGAAATCATCTTAGAAACACTGATTAGTCACAGACATTTCAAAAGCAAGTATTTTATTCTGTTTCTTCTTTGCTGTAATTTTGTCTCATTGTTTTGATAACTTTCTTTTATTTTCTGTAAATATTTTACTGCACCTAAAAAACTTGACCTTTTCATTATTAAACTTTATTTTGAAAAGTGTTAACTTTGCTCCTTAAGCTCTTAATGCTAATCTGTTCCTTTGAAGAGTGCTACTGTTTTTAAAATAACGCATCTGGATATACAGTATCTCACAAAAGTGAGTACACCCCTCACATTTTTGTAAATATTTTATTATATCTTTTCATGTGACAACACTGAAGAAATGACACTTTGCTACAACGTAAAGTAGTGAGTGTACAGCTTGTATAACAGTGTAAATTTGCTGTCTGCTAAAAATAACTCAACACACAGCCATTAATGTCTATATAATGTCACTTTTTTTGCCAGCGGTTTAGACATTAATGGCTATGCGATGAGTTATTTTGAGGGGACTGCAAATTTACACTGTTATACAAGCTGTACGCTCACTACTTTACATTGTAGCAAAGTGTCATCTCTTCAGTGTTGTCACATGAAAAGATATAATAAAATAATTACAAAAATGTGAGGGGTATACTCACTTTTGTGAGATACTGTACCTGTCTGCGGTGACAGTGTGTGTTACATGTGGTTATTCTGAAATACTAGTATTGCTGAAATTCTGAGCTCCTCTGGTTCCAATAGAGGTGGTGGCAGAGAATGGGTTAATTGTTTGAATTAGCCTGGTAACAATCGCTCTCAGGCGGCTGGCATTTAGACGGTGGTCCCGCAAACTGGGAAATCTTTGTGCAGAAAGCAGCTGAGAGTGGCATTGTTACGTTCGTGACAGGTGCTGTGTTAGATCAGGGGGGTCCTCTGTCGCCAGTCGGTGAGCAGGGCAACGATCTGATACCCACTTTCGTCACAAATATTAGCAACATACCAATTGAGTGAAGTAAAATCAAAAAGGCAGTCTCTCTCTAGGACTGTATGCAAACAAACATTCCTAACAAAATCTTAGCAACTTTTACAAAAGCATGCATATACCATTTGCAAAACTTGGTTGTTTAAACTCTGAATAACTCCTAAAGAATTTATCATTTCACGTTTTCTTTACCAAAATTTCATTAGCAAACTTCTAGTTCACGCCAAATTCTAAGGGGATCTTTTGTAATTATATAGTGATATTAGGTTTAATATCCTTTTTTTTTAAAATAACTATCTACTCTTAGGGTAGGAGTAGAGACAAAACCCACTTACTGGTATACATTTTAAGGCACACAGAGAATGCAGTGTTATTAGTTGTCTAACAAGAATGAATAAAGTGGTAAATCTTGTGCACCTATTACACATAACTCAGATTTATTCCAACACTGTTATATTATTGTCTTGTTTTCTTGTATTTCGTACCACAATAAAACACCTTCTCATATATTCATCCACTGACAATAAATTTACGAACTCACTCAAAAAAGCATTTTTTCCACCATCAACACTTTTTTTTTTTTTAACTTCACAATATATAGCCTCTTGTTTCAAAACCAAGTACAATATCTCTATATTAATAATACAATTGTTAACATCTTATCAGAAATGAATAAAGTGATAATCTCAATATCACACCCTATTTCCAATCACAGACAATTCTTATAAAAGGAGGAGGCTTTACTTAATTTCCCTTTTTTAAAAAAAAAACTGCAATGTTTCCATTATAAAAGAAGAAAGTTATCTTGTGTATTATAAACTCAGTACACTTTTCAATTGAAACTTATTTTTACTATGCCTGGGAAACAGATTCAAAATAATTGTGATCACATTGTTTATCATTAGATTAATTAAGCTGGCACATATTGTTATGACTATGAGTAATAATAACATTCTCATATGTGACCTTGCCAACCTTACTCTTACCTCTCTAAAATCTGCTTTTCCTTTTGTTCTAATATCTCTTTCATGCCATCTACTGTAATAAACATAACTCTAGCTTCTACAATTAAATGTGCACCCATTATGCTCTTCTAATGTTTCTTCTCTGACAACATAAAACATTTTCTGTTTGGGCCAAGGCTCAAATTATGTGATACCTATATATTTCCACCCTCATTTCTCTATTTAGGCTCTTGCTCATGTTTTAGACTTATTAGAAGAAGTGCTTGAACCGAAATTCAAATAAACTACTTAACGCTTCCCTTTATGTCTAGTATTTTTCCTGTCACCCATGATCCATGCTGTTCACATACAGTCAGGTCCATAAATATTGGGACATCAACACAATTCCAATGTTTTTGGCTCTATACACCACCACAATGGATTTGAAATGAAACGAACAAGATGTGCTTTAACTGCAGACTTTCAGCTTTAATTTGAGGGTATTTACATCCAAATCAGGATTTTGTACTCGTTCTCGGATTTATCTCTTTACTCCCACCTTTATATATCCATAGTGTATTAAACTCGGAACCGGGTTTGTCTTTTACAAAATAC
>BLSH010111991.1:37139-50113 GCA_018402905.1 Glandirana rugosa
AGTGAAAGACTGAGAGAAATACGCCAAATGCAATAGTGCAAAAGAAAGAACAATGGAGTCTTATAGCTTGTGTAGGACTAATTGGATCACATGTGAAATCATTATGCATTTATGAGCTGTTCCCTCCAGATTTCCCAGTGTGTGTTAAAGATTTTACGCTTTTCCAAGTCATTGATCAATAATGATTCATACTTATAGTGGGTGTGAATTAAGGTTAGTGCTTCTGAGATATTTAACGTGTTGTCCATTTTCCAGTTTCTAGTGATTACTGTTTTGGCTGCAAGGAATATGTGTGTGATAACAGCACGGAAATCTGGGGGGAAACGCTCTATACCCAGACCCAGAAGAGCCAAGGCTGGGTCAGGTTTTGTTAGGCATCCGGAGATGGCGGAGATTTTCCTAAAGATACTGTTCCAATAACTGGTAAGACTTTTACACCTCCAAAAAATGTGCATGATATTACCAATTTCCCCACACCCCCTCCAGCAGAGAGGGGAGCCACTGTTGGAGAACTTGGATACCCTAAGGGGGGTAAGATACCACCTTAGGGTTAATTTTTGGTATGATTTCCAGTGACCTATGCATTTTGAAGATTTATAAGTCGTTACAGCGGCCTTTCTCCACTGGCAGGGGGTGAATGAGCGGTCCAACTCGGATTCCCACTTCAAGTGGTGTGTGGATTTAGTAAAGGACAACTTTTGATGAGGTAGGTTGTAGAACAGGGATATCCCTTTCACTTTGGGGGTAATGGCAGTAAAGAATTCCCAAGCTTCCTTATGGAGATAGATGGTGGGTGTTTTTAGGGAATTGAGAAGATGTGAGATTTGATTATATGGGTAGTAGTCTGATTCTGGAAGAGTAAACTGTAATGCAAGGTCTCTAAAGGGTTTTAGTTTATTTTTGTTGTAAAGTTGGGAGATATGGGTGAGTCCCCGTGTGATCCACCTTGAGAGGTTTAGGTTGGGTATTAATTCTGATACAGTTTCTATGGGAATAGGGATTTCATTCATTTGGCACGAGGGGGCCTTCAATCCCTGGAGTCGTCTCCATGCAGAGATGGAAGCTTGTAGGGTTAGTGGGAGTCGATGTATGGGTGAGGTTTCCATGTGTCCGACAGTAAGAAGGTTATGAGATTTTTTGATGGAATCATCTCCTGTTCTACAGCTCTCCACGGAGTGGGGTCAGATTGGTTAAACCATGAGCGGAGCTGAGTAAGTAGTGATGCATGGTAGTAGTCCCCGATCTCAGTGTACCCCATCCCTCCTGCAATTCTATTTTTGATTAAAATAGCTTTGGCACATCTGGGGCGTTTGGATAGACATACGTATTTTTTCAGGAGGCTGTCTAATGCCTTCATGTGATTTGATTTGAGTGGTATAGGCAATGTGCGAAACAAGTATAGTATCTGTGGTAGTATTAGCATCTTGAATGATGCCAACCGCCCTATCCATGACAGTTCTGATTTTGCATATATATACAGTTCTTTAGTTATTTTGTCAATTAGAGGTGGGAAATTAGCTTCTGTTAGCTTGGAGGGGTCATCTGTAATTTGAATGCCTAAGTAGGGGACCTTGTGCCTTGCCCAGGAGTACGGGAATGATGACTTGAGTTTTAGTTGGAGTCGTGGAGGTATTTCCATACCCAATATCAGTGACTTGGTACAATCGACTTTATAGTATGAGATATGACTAAACTCTTCCAGGGTATTGTGGACGTGAGGTAGGGAGGTTTCCGGTGCAGAAATGAAGAGGATGATATCATCCGCAAACAGGTTTATATGATGGGGAGAGTTGTTGTTTACGTTTATACCAGTTATAAATGGGTGGGACCTGATGCGTTCTGCGAGAGGTTCAATGAGAAGGTTAAAAACAGATGGGGACAGGGGGCATCCCTGTCTCGTCCCATTAGTGATGTTGAAACATTTGGATAAGGCATTAGAGGTGAACACCTGTGCACATGGGGAAAAGTAGAGTGCCAGGATGGCCCGCAAAATGTCTCCTTTGAGACCATATTTGGTCAACACTTGTGTCATGTATCCCCAATGGATCCTGTCGAACGCCTTCCCTGCATCCAAAGAAAGGAGCAGAGAAGGCGTCCGACAGGTCCCCACATGCTGGACCACATCTATGACCCTTCTGGTGGCATCAGAGGGTTGTCTCCCGGGTGCGAAACCAGATTGATCTGGGTTGATGAGCCCAGGAAGGATGGTCATGAGTCTATGTGCGAGTATCTTTGCGTATAATTTTACGTCCGAGTTAAGTAATGAGATAGGCCTATAACTAGAGAGTATGCCAGGATCTTTACCCGGCTTTGGGATAGTGACGATATAAGCTTTAAGCATCTCTGATGGGAAGGATTCTGATTTTATAGCTGTGTCCACTAGTCTAGGGGCCAGTGTTGTTCGGAATGACTTGTAGTATTCATTGGGGAGCCCATCAGGGCCCGGGGATTTGCCTTGGGGGAGAGTAGCAATTACTTTTAGGATTTCTGATGCTTCTATGGGTGCATTTAACTTTTCCAATTGGGTCTCTGATATAACAGGCAGTTTAATACTGTTAAGAAATGTTTGTATTAATTTGTTTGAGGGCTGGGTAGTGTCCGGGTCTTCTTTTAAATTGTACAGAGTTGAATAGAATTTTGCAAATTCTTCAGCAATGGCGTCTGGGTCTAATATTTTAGATTGGTTTTTAGAATTGTTTAGATATGGTATCCTGGCATGGATATTTTGTCTCTGTTCGGAGGGTTGTTAGTTTGTTTGCCAGGTCTGTGCTTGGGTGGGTCATGTTTTGGAGTTCTAGAGTTTTAATTTCCATGAGGATGGCTTCTAGTTTTTGCTCTCTGAGCTTTTTTTCTGGCGCTCATTTGTAGGAGAATACCCCTAATGAAGGCCTTGTGGGCGCACCACAGGGTGCACGGATTGGCCACTGATCCCTGATTGTTAGCAAAGAAATCTTTAAGATGGTCATCGATCTTGTTTGTGTAGTTCGGGGATTGCAATATACGCGTGTTAGCACGCCACCTTAAGGCTCGGTTCAAGGTGTGCCCCTCCGCCACCACCATTGAGACAGGTGCATGGTCAGACCAAGAGATGTCAATAAGTGAGTATGTATTATGTCTGGAGGAATGAAATGTAAATTCTCTCATGCCCGGGTGTTGACACCTCCAAACATCATATACTCCTTCTCTATGTAACAAATGCTGCATTGTAGGAGGTGGTCTGTTTGTTTTTGCTGAGGAGTCTATTTCAAAATCATTGGTGATGTTGAAGTCGCCACAGAGGATTAGACTTCCTTCTTTCACTTTGTTCAGTTTTTTGAACAGATCCCTCAAAAAACGTAATTGGCGTTGGTTAGGTGCATATAAGTTGACTATAGTGAATGTTCTGTTGTTAAAGGCACCAATTAGAATCAGATATCTACCAGCTTTGTCTGTAATAATGACTTTCAGTTGGAAGGAGACAGTGTTTTTAATTGCAATGAGAACTCCTGCAGTTTTCTTTGGTGCAGAGGCTTGGAATATGTGAGGGAAGTTGCGGTGTTGACATTGAGGCGGGTTTGAGCAGAGGAAGTGTGTCTCTTGGACGCACAAGACGTCCGCTTGAAGCTTGATGGCCTCTTTCCAGAGTGATGACCTTTTGGCCGGATGGTTCAAGCCATTAGCATTAATTGAAAGCACTGTAAGAGCCATGGGGACATGGTGGGGTAGCAGAAAATCTGTTAGCCTTTGGAAGAATAGCACTCACCTCCTTCCAAGTAGGCCAGTTCTTGTCAACCTGAAAGGTAGCGTAGTGGAGTAGCTTAAGAGTCCAGTTCGTCCATTCCAGCGGGGTATTTTCAGATTTATTTGGCGTATAGAAGAGAAAGAAACAGGAACATAAGAAACTGTTAATGCAACATGTAGGTAAAAAGCAAGGAGCCATTATGGATCCGAAGGCAGACATACTGCTCAGCGAAGAAGGGGGGGGGGGAGAGGATGATGCGGATGCTGATATCCACAGCACTGAACATTGTTGATTGGACATGTGAAAATATCAGGCCCGGGGTGGTGGAGTTGGATGCTTTTTGCTTGGCTTCTTGCGTGTCACCACTTGCCACTCCTCTTGGGAGTTTATTTTAGAAGGAGGTATTGGGTCAGCAGTGGGCTGTTCTGGAAGTATTTTCCATTTTCGTAGCAAGTCAAGCCCCTGCTCTAATGAGGAGATTATGGTAGTTTCACCCTCCCTTGTGACAGTCAATTTGGAGGGGTATCCTCATCTGTAAACTATGTTATGGTTGCGCAAGGCCTTAGTGATGGTCACCAAGTCTCTGCGTTTTTTCATTGTGTACTGCGAGAGGTCTGCGTAGAGTTGAATGGTGGTATACTCCTCCTTGGGGCACAGGGTTTTGCGAAAGGCTGTCATGAAGTTCTCCTTGACATGGAAGAAGTGGACCCTCATGAGCACGTCACGGGGAATGTTGTCTGGTAGGAAGGAGGGTTTAGGTAGTCGGTGAATCCTATCTATGACCAATTCTGATTTGGGCAACTTTGGCAGATACTCGTGCATTAGGTCTTTAGCATATTGTAGGAGTTGGCTTGGTTGGACAGTCTCTGGGAGCCCCCTGATTTTGATATTGTTCCTGCGAGATCTGTCTTCAAGGTCAGCGACCTTCAACCTCAGCCATGCCACTTCGTCAGTCTGGTCATTGTGGGAGTCCACTAGTGAGTTGTAAGATGTTGCATATTCTCCCATTTTTTTTTCGACATGATCTACTCTGCCCCCCAGCTCTTGAATTTCCCCTTTGAAGTTCCTCATACAGTCCATCATATCAGCATGTAATGAGCTGCGGAGGGAGACCAGCATGTCTTTCAATGTAGTGTCTGAGATGGGTTGGTTGGAGGTGGGAAAAGTATTAATGGTGTCGCTTAATTCTCTGGTGTCTTCTAGTGAGTCCTGGTGCGGACTTGTCTTATTATGGGATAAATCCTCTGACAATCTAGGTCTGGATTTTGCCGGACTGCGAGTTGTCAGTGTTGATGCCTCCGGAGAGCGGCGTTCAGAGCTTCCTTGGGAAGCAGGACTAGGCGCCATGGAAGCAGAGCCAGGTGAAGAGGATGGAGATTTTCCCCCCATGACGTCCTGACGAGGGCTTCTTACGTTTGGGGTGAAAAAGTCTTTCAACTTTTTGGGTTGTGTGGAGTCTTTCCTTTTACGAGTCATAGCAGGGCACTATGTGCGTGGTTGTTGTTAGTGCTACAGTGGTTAAAGTAATCCCCTTGGGCGGTGATTTGTTCAGTGCTGTGTTGGATGTTGGTTTAGTTATTTATCAGGCTGTGTGTTGGGACCTAGGTTCTGTGTTTGTTCTTCAGTAGGCCAGGTCAGCGGTGTGTAGTTGCTACATCCCTGTGTTCCCTCCCCAAGGCAAGGATGGAAGGGGTTACTGTGTTAGGCAGGCCTGGGAGTAGCAATATGGCCACCGCCTGGAGCTTTAGTAGGTCGCACTGGATCCCCGGCCTTGCTTAGTGATGATCACCCAAGCGGATCGCGGGCCTCGGTTGGCTGGGAGATCTTCTGGGGCAATATTGATTCTAGATGTCCCCCGCAAGACCGGTTCCTTACTTGGAATATAGCAGGGTTTAGATGGTATGATACGGGGAGGGTGTCCGCCTGCGTGTGGAGCTTGTGCTGGTGCTAGTGCTGGGGTGCCCAGTTGCTGCTGTGGTTGCCCTGTGGCGGTAGATGTAGCTTGAGGGGCAGTATGGGGGTCCCAGATGTCGGAGGGATTCCCTGGTGAGCTATTTTCTTACCGGATCCCGCGGTCTCTGGTGAGCCGACTGCCAGGACAAGGCCTTCAAGATGGCGCCGACCTCCTTGTCTCGTGCCTAGCGCAGCTTGCTGTTGGCAAGACCCGGCTGTATGTGGCGGGTTCTCTCGGGAATGGGCTCAAAATGTAGCCCGCAGCAAGGAGAATCTGTTCTTGTAGGTGATGGTGTTAGCTCGGTGGTGTTTTGTCCAGATGCCCTTAAGGTAAAGCAGCAGGGCTCTGGAGCTATGGAGAGACACGTCTTCCCTCGCTGCTGTCCAGCCACGCCCCCCCGCAAAGGCTTACTTTAGCCGGCTGAATATAGGAAATTCCCGGATTGTCTCAAGCCTCGTCTGTCACGCACCTGGTGGTGGAGTCTGTCTCGTGCAGGAAGCAACCACTCTTACGGCCCTGTTTCGGGAACCCCTGATAGAGCAGACAAAGGGTTCCAGAGCACAGGGGGGCACGAGGGCTGGACAGGAACATTGATGGTGAGATGGGTCCGTCAGTGGCTCGTGCAATCTGTAGAGTAGTGAGGCAGGCTGAAGTCGGCAACTGGCTGGCAAGTGGTACAGAAGGTACAGGCTGAAAAATCATCAGGTACAGGCAGGGTCATTAACAGGCAGGCAGTGAGGTACAAAGGGGTGAGGCAGAAGAGTAGTCATGGGCAAGCTGGGGGTCGGTGCAGGCGGAGGTCAATCAAGGTCAGACAAGCTGGGTCACAGGAACAAAGATCAGGATACAGGTTCAAGGTACAGGTTGCTCTCAGGAACACACTAAAGCTGTAGAACCGACAGCACCAGCTGCTGGGTCTTGCAGGTTTAAATAGGGCCGCGTGGCACCGTTTCCGGCATGTGCGCACGTGGGCACATGCACGGGTGTGCACAGGCACATGCATGGGCGCGCACAGGCACATGCATGGGCACGGGCGTGCGCACAAGCAAGGAAGTCTGTTAAAGGGCACCAATCTCTCCTAACATTGTCCCCCAAGGGCAGCCTCCAGTTGCCTCGCCGGGCACCAACTTCCAGGCGGTTTCTCTTAAAGGTCCGGATTAACTCGGCAGCATGGGTATTGGACCCCGGTTCCCAAGCGTTTTCCTCTGGGCAGTAACCTTTCCCCTTCACCAAGTACTGGGTTATATTACCCCTCTTCCGGCAATCCAAGATGGCCTCGACCTCGAACTCCTCCTCTCCATTTACAAGAACTGGTTCCGGTGGGCCCTTTTTCTGTCCCGGGAAGGGATCTGGAGGGACAGAATGGACACATGGAAACCCAGGTGCACACATAAGGAAGAAGGTAGGACCAGTTCATACGTCACCCTGTTTACTTTCTTCTTTACCCAACAAATCTGGGTCCCAGCTTCCTTGAAGGACAAGCAAGTTTCAGGTTTCTGGTGGCCAACCAGACAAAATCACCCAGCTTAAGTTCTCCCCGCCTTTTCCTGTCAAAAGCTTGTTTAGTAAGGTCCGTGGTTCTGGAAAGTGTGTCCTGCAGAAGTTGGGTAAAGTTGGGTAAAGAAATCCAAGGTTTCCTGCACTGCTGGTACTGTACTTTCAGGAGCCAAGCCAGGTAAAAAGGTTGGGTGGAAGATGTAATTTGCCCAGAACGGGGACTGTTTGGTGGCCGAGTAGACGGTGTTATTGAAGGCGAATTCCACCAACGGCAATAAGGAGGCCCAGTCATCCTGAGAGAACGAGGAGAAACACCGCAGATATATTGTTCCAGAGTCCGGTTCGTTCTCTCAGTTTGGCCATTCGTCTGGGGGTGATAGGCCGAGGACAGGGGCAGTTCAATTTCCAATGCTGAACACAGGGCCCTCCAGAATCTGGAGGTGAACTGGACCCCACGGTCTGACACAATACTAAGTTGCATCCCGTGGAGTCGGAAAATCTCCCGGACAAATATTTCTGCTGTTTCTGCAGCCGTGGGTGTGCCCTTCATGGGCAAGAAATGGGCCATCTTGGTCATGCGAACCACGACCACAAAGATGGTAGTAAAGCGTTTGGACGGGAGTAGTTCCACAATAAAGTCCATAGCTATCTGGGTCCATGGATGCTTAGGTATAGGGAGTAGATTCAAAAGACCCCAAGCCTTGGCTTTGTCTGTCTTGTTTTGCGCACAAGTATCACACATGCTTACATATTTCTGGCAGTCTTCCTCTGCCAATGGCCACCAGAAAGAGCTTGAGAGCAGCTACATAGTTTAACAGGCTCCAAAGTGCCCCGCTAGCTTGTGGTCATAGCATAGTTCCACGACAGTGGGGCGTTGCTCTGCCGGAATGAAGACTCGCTGAACGTACCACCATAGTCCGTCCTTCACTGACAGCCTGGGATCCAGAGGGGCAAGAGACCATCTAATTTGTGCCAGCAGATCCTCCTGGGACAATAGGAAATTCAGTGACGGAAGGATGGTATCTGGAGGGGCACAGTTGCCGGGATCGCTGAACATTCTCGAGAGGGCATCGGGTTTAACGTTCTTTGACCCTGGCCTGTAAGTCAAGTGAAACAGGAACCTAGAGAAGAAAAGTGCCCAACAGGCTTGACGTGGCTTCAGCCTTTTGGCCGTTCTCAGATATTCAAGGTTCTTGTGGTCTGTATATATCAAAATTGGGTGTGTGGCCCCTTCGAGAAAGTATCGCCATTCTTCAAGTGCCGATTTGATGGCTAAGAGTTCTCTATCCCCCACGTCGTAATTCTTCTCCGGAGCTGATCATTTTCGAGAGAAAAACGCGACACGATGGAGCAGAGCATTGGGACCCTGTCTCTGGGAGAGAACTGCCCCCACAGTGGTTTCTGATGCATCCACCTCCAGGACGTAAGGCAAAGCTGGATCAGGATGCTTTAAGATGGGCGCTGCCATGAACAGCCCTTTCAGGGTCTGGAAGGCCGTTTCTGCCTCAGAGGTCCCCTGAAAATGGGTGTTTTGTTTCGTGAGCTGCGTGATTGGAGCAATGATGGCAGAGAACCCCTTTATGAGTTTTCTGTAAAAGGTTGTAAAGCCCACGAAATGTTGGACCCCTTCCTGTCTGTAGGTGCCGGCCAGTCAAGGATAGTAGAGACCTTCTGAGGGTCCATTGTGATGCCGGTCACTGAGAGAACTAGTCCTAGGAAGTGGATGCTGGTTTGCTCAAAGGCACACTTCTCAGCCTTGGCATAGAGCCCATGCTGCTGGAGGTGGCTTAGGACCTTGATGACATGTTCTCTGTGTTCCTCAATGGAGGAAGAGAGAATCAGGATATCGTCTAGGTATATGATGATGAACAGATCTAAGAAGTCCCGGAAGATGTCATTCACAAAGTGCTGGAATGTGGCGGGGGCATTGCACAGGCCGAAGGGCATGACCAAGTACTCGTAATGCCCAAAGCGAGCACGGAAGGCGGTTTTCCATTCATCGCCTTCTGTGATGCGGACCAGATAATAGGCACCCCGTAAATCAAGCTTGGTGAAGACGATGACAGACCCCAGTCTTTGGAATAGTTCAGGAACCAGAGGTAGGGGGTAACGGTTTTTGACCAGTATGCAGTTTAATTCCCTGCAGTCTATACAGGGAAGCAAAGAGTGGTCCTTTTTCTCTACGAAAAATATGCCCGCCCCTGCAGGGGACATGGAGGGTCGGATGAACCCCTTTTCTAGATTGTCATCTAGATAGGCCTTGAGGGCTGCCAACTCAAGTTCTGACAAGGGGTAAATCCTCCCAAAGGGCACTTCACTCCCGTTAGAAGCTCAATTGGGCAGTCATATGGATGGGGAGGTGGGAGTTTCTCAGCCTCCTTCTTAGTAAACATGCCCAAGTATCCATGGTAGACAGGTGGAACAGACAGACGGGTTTCAGGATCAGAGTCCATGTCCAGACAGCCCAGTGTGGGCGCAACTTCCTCGACCCATTTTAAGCAATGCTGCCAGCAATATGGGGATCGGAACTTGATGGTCCCGGCGGTCCAGTCTATATTAGGGCTGTGTGCCTGGAGCCGGAGCAAGCCCAGGATGATGGGGAACAGAAGGGATGCTATGGCATCCAGCAGAAGAAGTTCCTGGTGGCCATCGGCTGTGGTGGCAGGTAGTGGGACAGTCTCATGAGTCACCGCACCTGACTTAATGGGGGATCCATCGGCCAGGCATTTATTGGGAGGCTGCAAAATTCTCATCCATAAAGCAGCTACAAGCTCCAGAATCAATTATAGCTGCCACTTGAATAATCCTTCCTGGAAGCTGCAGGGAGAGAGAAAGCACAAGGTGAGAGACTTGGTGGGGAAAACTGGACACATCACTGATGGAGGCTGATACACACTTACCGCGCTTGGTGGGGCAGGATCTCACCATATGTCTAGGTTTCCCATAATACAAACATAAATTCAAAGAGAACCTCCGTTGTCTCTCCTCGGGGGTGAGAGAAGGACGTAGGAGCCCTATTTGCATAGGCTCATAGGTATCCGGAGGAGAGGAGGAGGAGGTTGCAGAGGCAAGGGAAGTCGGTCTTGGATAGACAGGGTCTCGAGGTAACATCCAGATGGGACATAAATATCCCGGAGCCCTTTCAGAGTGGCGCTCACGGAGGTGCCACTCAATCTGGATTGCCAGGTTGATAAGGGCATCTAGCATTGAAGGTACTCCCACACGGGCCAGCTCATCCTTGAGGGGTTTCAATAGTCCAAGGCAGAACTGATAGCAGAGTGTGACATCGTTCCAAGCCGTATCTGCGCCCCAACGCCTGAACTCTGCTACGTAGTCCTCCGCAGAGTGGCGGCCTTGCTGGAGGGTGTGCAATGCAGCCTCCGCAGTGGCCGCTTGGTGGGGGTCTTCAAACAAATGAGCCATGGCTTGAAAGAACAGAGCCACGGTGGAGACTTCTGGGACTCTCTGCTCCCATAGGTGGTGGGCCCATGCTTGGGGCTTTTCCTGTAGCAAGGAGATGATCAGTCCCACTTTTGTAGCTTCTAGCGAGAAGGAGCGGGGCTGGAGGCCAAAATAAAGCTCACAGGAGTTGCGGAAGGCCCGGAACTTGTGACGGTCCCCAGAGAACTTGTCCGGCAGGGGAACCTTGGGCTCCGATGGTAGGGCCACAATGGTGCATCCAGTGGCCTGGCTGCCTCCAGGAGCTGTGGGTACAGAGAGCTCTTGAACCCGTTCTTCCATCCAGGTGTAGCCGTCTTGAAGGCTCTTAACTGCCTGTGTAAGGCCGGCTAAGTGGACACATAGTTCATCCATAGCAGAGGGTGCTCCCTGCTCAGACTCAGACATGGCTGTCTGTTGCTGTCAAGCACCTGGTGGTGGAGTCTGTCTTGTGATGGAAGCAACCACTCTTACGGCCCTGGTTCGGGAAACCCCTGATAGAGCAGACAGAGGGTTCCAGAGCACGGCGGGGCATGAGGGCTGGACAGGAACACTGATGGTGAGATGGGTCCATCAGTGGCTCGTGCAATCCGTAGAGTATTGAGGCAACTGGCTGGCAAGCCGTACAGAAGGTGCAGGCTGAAGAATCGTCAGGTACAGGCAGGGTTGTTAACAGGCAGGCAGCAAGGTACAAAGGGGTGAGGCAGAAGAGTCGTCTTGGGCAAGCTGGTGGTCGGTGCAGGCAGATGTTAATCAAGGTCAGACAAGCCGGGTCATGGGAACAAAGATCAGGATACAGGTTCAAGGTACAGGTTGCTCTCAGGAACACAATAACGCTGTCGAACAGACAGCACCAGCTGCTGGGTCTTGCAGGTTTAAATAGGGCCTTCTGGCCATTGGCCGTTTCCGGGAGCGCGTGTGGGAGCGCGTGCATGGGCATGCACAGGCGCGCGCAAACATGCACGGGCGCACGTGAACGCGCACGGGCGCGCACAAGCGCAGAAGTCTGTTAAAGGGCACCAATCTCTCCTAACATTATCTGGGATTCTTAGGGTCCCATTAATAATATAAATAAATAATAATAATAAGAAGAAGAAGAATGATGAAGGTAATCTGGTTACAAAGGATGGAGAAATGGCAAAGGTGTTAAACTTATTTTTCTCCTCAGTATTCACGAAGGAAACGGGGGGCTCCAGTATCCAAAACTACAATGTTGGTCCTCACAACACATCACATGAAGCACCCTCATGGTTAACTGAGGATAAAATTAGGAATAGACTTGAAAAACTTAACATTAATAAGTCACAAGGACCAGATGGCTTGCACCCGAGGGTCCTTAAGGAACTCAGTAAAGTAATTGCCAGACCATTGTACCTAATCTTTAAGAACAGTTTACTGACTTGTATGATACCAGCTGATTGGAGGAAAGCCAATGTTGCACCAATATATAAAAAGGACCAAGATATATTCCTGGGGACTACAGTCCAGTTAGCTTAACATCAATAATTTGCAAGCTCTTGGAGGGAATAATAAAGGATTATATACAAGATTATTGCAATGAAAATGGTATCATTAGCGGTAATCAACACGGTTTCATTAATCGTTCTTGCCAAACCAATCTATTAACCTTCTATGAGGAGGTGAGCTGCCATCTAGATAAATGAAGGCCTGTAGACGTGGTGTATCTAGACTTTGCAGAAGCATTTGATACAGTTCCCCATAAATGTTTACTGTACAACTAAGGTCTGTCAACATGCATCAAAGGGTGAGTACCTGGATTGAAAACTGATTACAGGGGCGAGTACAGAGGGTGGTGATAAATGGGGAGTACTCAGAATGGTCTGGTGTAGAAAGTGGGGTTCCCCAAGGTTCTGTCCTGGGACCAATCCTTTTCAATTTATTCATAATTAGAGTTGAGCGAACCTCTGGAAGTTCGGGTTCTGCTGGTCCAGCCGAACTTCGGGACAAAGTCCGGGTCCGGGTCCGGACGGAACCCGAACGATCGCACAGACAACGAACCCCATTGAAATCAATGGGGAAAAAACGAAAAAAATACAAAAATAAAAAATTTTTTATAAATTTCAATAAAGGGACAGGGGTAAAAAAACATCCCGTGAACGGGATGGGAATGGGGGTAAAATGAAGGAAAACGTCGGGAGATCCCGAAAGGTCCTGAAACAATGTCGGTAAAAACACGGATTTTCAAGCCCAGGGGTAACTAAAGTTACCCCAAGCAACAGACACGCTAGCAAGCCCAAGGCAGGCCTGGGCCTGGGCCTGAAACAGGGCTTCAAGCCGACCTGGTCGTCTTGGGCTTGAAGGTCTCCAAGCGAGTTGAGATTAATACTTATTTAACTTTTCCTA
>BLSH010111991.1:97961-118809 GCA_018402905.1 Glandirana rugosa
ACCCGACCACTGTCCATGAGCCCATGAGACTACCTGTCACCAGCCCATCAGAGTACCCGAGTACCTGTCACCAGCCCATCAGAGTACCTGTCACCAGCCCATCAGAGTACCCGAGTGCCTGTCACCAACCCATCTGAGTACCCAAGTACCTGTCACCAACCCATCAGAATACCCGAGCACCTGTCACCAACCCATCAAAGTACCCGAGTACCTGTCACCAGCCCATCAGAGTACCCGAGTACCTGTCACCAGCCCATCAGAGTACCTGTCACCAGCCCATCAGAGTACTCGAGTGCCTGTCACCAACCCATCTGAGTACCCAAGTACCTTTCACCAACCCATCAGAGTACCCAAGCACCTGTCACCAACCCATCAAAGTACCCAAGTACCTGTCACCAGACCATCAGAGTACCCAAGTACCTGTCACCAGCCCATCAGAGTACCCGAGTACCTGTCACCAGCCCATCAGAGTACCCGAGTGCCTGTCACCAGCCCATCAGAGTACCTGTCACAGCCCATCAGAGTACCCGAGTGCCTGTCACCAACCCATCTGAGTACCCAAGTACCTGTCACCAACCCATCAGAGTACCCGAGCACCTGTCACCAACCCATCAAAGTACCCAAGTACCTGTCACCAGCCCATCAGAGTACCCGAGTACCTGTTACCTGCCCATCAAAGTACCCGAGTACCCATCATAAGCTCATCAGAATACCGAGTACCTATCACCAGCCCATCAGAGTAGCCAAGTACCTGTCACCAGACCATCAGAGTACCCGAGTACCTGTCACCAACCCATCAAAGTACCCAAGTACCTTTCACCAACCCATAATAGTACCCGAGTACCTGTCACCAGCCCATCAGAGTACCTGTCACCTGCCCATCAGAGTACCCAAGTGCGTGTCACCAACCCATCTGAGTACCCAAGTACCTGTCACCAACCCATCAGCGTACCCGAGTGCCTGTCACCAACCCATCTGAGTACCCAAGTACCTGTCACCAACCCCTCAGAGTACCCGAGTACCTGTCACCAACCCATCAAAGTACCCAAGTACCTGTCACCAACCCATCAGAGTACCCGAGTACCTGTCACCAACCCATCAAAGTACCTGAGTACCTGTCACCAGCCCATCAGAGTACCCAAGTACCTGTCACCAGCCCATCAGAGTACGTGAGTACCTGTCACCAACCCATCAGAGTACCTGAGTACCTGTCACCTGCCCATCAGAGTACCTGAGTACCTGTCACCAGCCCACCAAAGTACCCGAGTAACTGTCACCTGCCCATTAGAGTACCTGAGTACCTGTCACCAGCCCATCAGCGCACCCGAGTACCTGTCACCTGCCCATCTGAGTACCCCGAATACCTGTCACCAGCCCATCAGAGTACCCGAGTACCTGTCACCAGCCCATCAGAGTACCCGAGTACCTGTCACCAGCCCATCAGAGTACCCGAGTACCTGTCATCTGCCCTTCAGATTACCCAAGTACCTGTCCCCAACCCATCAGATTACCTGAGTACCTGTCTCCAGCCCATCAGATTACCCGAGTACCTGTCTCCAGCCCATCAGAGTACCCGAGTACCTATCTGCAGCCCATCAGAATACCTGAGTACCTATCTGCAGCCCATCAGAGTATCTGAGTACCTATCTGTAGCCCATGCCTCATAGACTATACCTTGGGTGTTTGCTTTCCAAAATGGGGTCATTTTGGGGGTAATATCACTGTCCTGGTGCTCCAGGGCCTTCAAAAGTGTGATAGGTATGAATTAAATTTTATGTGTAGTTTATGCTCCTAGAAAGCCTGACGGTGCTCCCTGGATGTTCGGCCTCTGTATGTGGCCAGGGTGTGACAAAGTCTCACACATGTGGTATTGCCATACTCAGGACGAGTAGCAGAATATATTTTGGTGGTTAATTCTTGCTATGTACAGTACATGCTATGTGTTAGAAATATCTTATGAATGTACCACTTTGTGTAAAAATAAAATCGTTTTCATTTTTTTTTCATGTTTTTCAAAGACTTGTGGAAAAAAATGAACCATTCAAAATGCCTTATAGAATATATGTTGGGGTGTTTGTTTTAAAAAATGGGGTAATTTTGTGGGTAATTCCATTGTCCTGGTGAAATTTCTGCTCCTAGAATGCCTGAAGGTGCTCCCTGCATGTTGGATCCCTCTATGTGGCCAGGGTGTGAAAAAAAGTTTCACACATGTGGTATTGCCATACTCGGGACAAGTAGTAAAATATATTTTGGGAGGTTATTTTTGCTATGTACATGCTATGTGTTCGAAATATCATATAAATTGACCACTTTGTGAAAAAAAAAATACTTTTTCATTTTCTTCTACGTTTTTCAGAAGACTTGTGAACCATACAAAAGACTCATAATGCCTCATAGAATATATGTTGGGATGTTTGCTTTCCAAAATGGGGTAATTCCATTGTCCTGTTGCTCCAGGGCCTTCAAAAGTGTAATAGGTTGTTAGAAAATTAGATGTGAAAATTCTGCTCCTAGAATGCATGACGGTTCTCCCTGCATGTTGGACCTCTCTATGTGGTCAGGCTGTGAAAAAGTCTCACACATGTGGTATTGCCATACTCGGGGCAAGTAGAAGAATGTATTTTGGGGTGTAATTGGAAGCATTTTTATGCTGTGTGTGAGAACTAACTTGTTATGACAATTTTGTGCAAAAAAAAAAAAAAATTTCTTAATTTTCCCAAGAATTGTGGGAAAAAAGTACAACTTCAAAAAACTCGCCATGCCTCATACTAAATACCTTGGAATGTCTACTTTTCAAAAAGGGGTAATTTGGGGGGTATTTGTACTTTTCTAACATTTCAGGGCCTCAAGAAATGAGGCCATCAGTGCATCAGGTGTGATCAATTTTCAATGATTGGCACCATAGCTTGTAGACTCTATAACTTTCACACAGACCAAATAATATACACTTATTTGGGTTATGTTTACCAAAGATAGGTAGCAGTATAGGTTTTGGCCCAAATTTATGAAAAAAAATTACTTATTTGCAAAATATTATCATAAAAACTAAAAAGAAGTGTTTTTTTTTTTTCAAAATTTTCGCACTTTGTAAACTTATGTCGCAAAAAATAAAAAACCCAGTGGTTATTAAATACCACCAAAAGAAAGCTCTATTTGTGTTAAAAAATGCTAAAAATGTTGTTTGGGTACATTGTAGCATGAGAGAGTAACTGAGATTCAAAATGTGAGAGCGCTGAAAATTGAAAATTGGTCTGGGCAGGAAGGGGGTATAAACGTCCTGTATTGAAGTGGTTAATTTATTTTTATTAATTTCTGAATTTTCGTAATTTTTTTTTTAAGTATGATATCCTTTTTATGGTTTAAAGATCATTATTTATGTGTACCACTAGATGGAATTTTTGGCGTTTGGTTGCATTGTTTATATTCTTTTTTGGGATGTTCGTCTCATGTCAAAATGAGATGTGGTTTGAATTTCAGGTTTATTTCTGGCTTCCTATTGCTCATTCGTTATAAATATTGCATGGTGGGCGAACATAGCATCCATGCCCCGGAAGACATCAATTGTGATGAAACGCATAGGGTGGAGCCTTTGTTCGTGAGGTCATCACACACTCAGAGTTCAGAAGAGATCAGCCTCACTCCCGGAACCAGCTGTCATTTAAAACTTGCATTATGTATATGGATGTTTGTGAGTAGTTGGAAGATTTTAATAGACTAGCATTGCTTTTATTGCTTTACACTATGCCGCTCTCATTTTTTTTAGTTTATAACATACAGGAAAACCAGAGTTTAATAGGTGGATCTGACCTGGAGTAGGAAATTCCAATAGTTTCCACCTATGTGGGACATAATGCAGAGACTGTTTATGTTATTGATGTCTATATGGTGGACTTTTTGCACTGGATTGTCTTTTTGATGATTCACTATTTATATAATTATTTTTGATTTATTGTTTAAAGCCCAGCACTTTTCTATGAGCATCAGTTTACCAGTTTATATCTGATGGTATGCTTGCAGTTGTGATTCATTGTACCTTTCAGTGCGACCCCTTTTTATATTTTTTATCAAATTTTAAGCTTTTATGATAACTCGAGTTACATCCCTTGACAAAGACAACAGATATTCAACTGCTTTTTATTATTTGAAATTACCATATCTTACAGTTCTTAGTTAAAGTAAATTTTATGGGGAAAGATAAAATGGTCGAACAGGAAGAATTTTTAATGCAGAAGAGACATGCTTTGCCCCTTCTGCAATAAAGTTACTTGCCTGCCTGTACAGAGAGCTGTGCATGGGCAGCTCAATGTACAGATTTGGCAGTGCCGAAGCTGACTGTACTCTTGGAGTGGTGTCATCTCAGCCCAGCCAATTTAAGCATTATCGTTGGAACTTAATATAATTAGAAGTAAGCTGGTATTGCCAGTGAAATGTTAGGAAGGACAATCTGCTATAATTAACCACTTGCGGACTGGCCACCTGCAATGTACTGCGGGCGGGCAACCTGCACAGGCAAAGAGACATACCTGTAAGTTGCTGCTTGCTTCAGGGTTTAGGACGCACGCATGACTGCCCCCCGTCAACACAGTGGACAAGCAAGTCAGCAAGTCCCAGCCAATAATTCACCTCCAGGACCTGCTGATGTGTGCAATCACAGCCATGAGTCCAGTGTCGAAAATCAAATGTACAGAGGGAACGATCTCTCTGTTTCTTATCTCGGCAAAGCAGGTATATTAGTATTATTATAGATACTTATATAGCACCATTGATTTACACAGCGCCTAACTCACATTCATACATACACATGCTAGGGCCAATTTAGACAGGAGCCAAATAACTTACCAGCATGTCTTTGGAGTGTGGGAGGAAACCAGAGTACCCGGAGGAAACCCATGCAGGCACAGGGAGAACATGCAAACTCCAGGCAGGTAGTGCTGTGGTTGAGATATGAACTAATTACCCTACTGTTGCTAGGCGTAAGTGCTAACCACTTAGCCACTGTGCTGCCTGAAAAGAAACGATCTGTAGTTAAAAGCAACACACATTACACATTGTTAGGCACACATTTAACCCCTTGATTGTTCTAGATGTTACCCCTTCCCAGCCAGTGTTATTAGTACAGTGACAGTGTATAGTATTAGCACTGATCACTGTATTAATGTCACTGATGTCAGTGGCAGTTAGTCAGTTCCCTCCTAGCATCAGTTAGTTTTAGATTGCCCGGCGCACTATCGCAGTTTCATTATTCTATAAGTAGCTGATCACCGCTATTACTAGTATAAAAAATAAATAAACAAATAAATGAATAAAAATTCCAGTATATATTCCATAGTTTGTAGACGCTATAACTTTCAACCAAACCAATCAATGTACACTTATTGTGATTTTTGTAGCAGAATACATTTTGGCCAAATTTATGAAAAAAATAGATTTTTTTTTAATTGGATATGTTTTGTAGCAGAATACATATATTGTATTTTGTTCAAAATTTCTGTTTATATAGCAAAAAGAAAGCTCAATTTCCTGTGGAAAAAGATATAAATTTTGTTTGGGTACAGCTTTGCATGACTGACTCGCTTACCAGTAAAAGTAGTGCAGTGCCAAATAGCAAAAAATGGCCTGGTCATGAAGGGGGTAAAATCTTCTGGAGATCAAGTGTTTAAGAGCATGCATTTTGATCAGCAGGTACATGTATCAAAGTCTCAGTGCAAGACTTTTGTCATCTCCAGTGGGCACACTGTTAAGTAAGAACAGAACATGAAACTTAATTGTATTCTTCTCTGCAGGCAGAAGAGTACATTTAAGCCTGGTTCACACTGGTGCAACATACACTCTGACTTTGGGAGCACATGTTGCATGATGTGTATAAATCAATGGTTCCCTATGAGAGCTTAACTGGTCCGAGACAAGTAAAGGTTCCTGTACTACTTTTGTCTGACTTTGGTCCTACTTCAGTCCATTCATTTTTTTTAACCACTTCAGCCCCGGAAGGATTTCCCACTTTAGGACCAGAGCACTTTTTGCGATTCGGCGCTGCGTCGCTTTAACTGACAATTGCGCGGTCGTGCGATGTTGTACCCAAACTAAATTTGCGTCCTTTTTTCCGCACAAATAGAGCTTTCTTTTGGCGGTATTTGATCCCCTCTGCGTCATTTCTGATCGCCGCTATAAACAAAAGAAGAGCGACAATTTTGCAAAAAAACCCAAATTTCTTACTTTTTGCTGAAATACAAATCCAAAAAAAATATAAAAAAACATTTTTTTCTATCGGTTTTGTTCAATTTATATTCTTCCTCATATTTTTGGTAAAAAAAAAATCGCAATCGGCGTTTATTGATTGGTTTGCGCAAAAGTGGCCGCGTTTACGGATGATGAGAATTAATTTCTGGGGTTTTTATTTTTTTTATTTTTTACTAGTAATGGCGGCGATCTGCAATTTTTAGCGGTACTGCAATATTGCAGCGGACATGCCGGACCATTTTGACACTTTTTTGGGACCATTGGCATTTATACAGCGATCAGTGCTATAAAAATGCACTGATTACTGTGTAAATGCCATTGGCAGTGAAGGGGTTAACCTGCAAGGGGCGCTCTAAGGGTTAACTATGTTCCCTGGGCATGTTCTAACTGTGGGGGGACTGCCCTGACTGGGGAAAAGGGATGATCACAGCTTTCACTTACAGGAAGGCTGTGATCATCGCCCTTCCCCCTTCAACAGAACGGAGGTCCGTGTTTACTTACACGGACCTCCGTTCTTTCAGTGCTGGGGAGCCATCGCGGGTAGCGGGCGGCGATCGAGTCTGCCCTACCCGCTCCCTGGCTCCCCCCGAACACAGTGATGCTAGTTATCGTGGCTGCCATCCTGTGACGGCGGTTCGCGATAACGAACCACCTTGTCGCCGTCACGCTGCGGCGGGCGGTCGGCAAGTGGTTAAATGTTGGCACGGGGGTTTCCCTTAAAATCTATACCAGACCAAAGAGTCTGGTATGGTCTGGGGGGGGAGACGCAGTTTTAAAAAAAAAATTTGGTGTGGGGCCCCCTCCTCAAGATTCATATCAGACTCAAAGGGCCTGGTATTGTCGGATCAAAGTCGGATCACATTCAATAAAGTTGCATGGAAGTTTTCGGGCAAAGTCAGAGCAGAAGTCATCTGACTTCCATGTTGTACCAGTGTGACCCCAGCCTAAAGGAGGAATACTTAAAGGAGGAATACTTAATTTAGCTTGATCTGAGGGCAGGTGTACCTGACTGTTACATGGTTGGCCCCCCAGCTGTGAAGGATTTGGAAGCTTTACAACACTCTATATATAGGCTTTTTACAATCTGGGATTATCATAACCATGAATTGCTTATATTTCAATGAGAAACAAACTGGCTGGTATATGACATTGGTTTTACATTGGAAGAGAAAGATAGCTACAGTACCTCTGTAATATAATAGGGACTAAATAAGTGCACAAATTGAAGGGATCTCAGTCCTTATCAGGCATGAGTATGCTTTTTGCATATAGTTTAAAGACATGTTTTATCATGTTTAATACATTTTTTTATCGTTATCCAAAAGACTTGGCCAATAGCATTTTGCATGCACATTTAGTACTGTTTTGGTTAAAATGCACTGTTAAGTAGTACCCCTGGCAGGGATCACTAAAATGGGCTCACTTTGTTTAAGTTTATTTAACGTGACCGGTAGTTGCAATCACAGTCAATTTTGCTGGTCCCTCTAGTGGAGGAAGATTACATCAAGAAGTACATTGTTTTACCTATGTTAACACACTTTTTCTTGAAGCAGAAGAGGTTGTAGATTAATTTGTGGCTATTGTATAATTAGAAGTAACATATTTACATGAGACTGTGTAGGGCCATTTATGTCTTAGTTGTAACGATGCTTTGACATTAAGACTTAATGATAGGTTGCCAATTGTAATCTTATAGACGTCATTCCTTTTGATCGGTCTTTAATTACTTGGTTACAACCATGTTCTCTATTTATAGAGATCATTTGCTTGTTTTCCTTTTATAAAAAGGATGTTTACTGAGATACTTATCTGCTTAAAGCAATGGTAGTCAGTAATAAACAATTATGTTGATCTCATTATACAGAATTAAATGCAGCTAAATGTTAGATTGTGTGTGATGTTCTCCAAAAGTCATATTGGGGTGTAAGTTTATTAATTACAGTAATTTAGAACACAAACAATATACATGTTTGCAACTTGTGTCATTTTAATTATGATAAAAATTATTTGATGTTTTAGATTTCAAGCTAAACTTTTATCACTTTGACTGCATTCTAAAGTGCAGCACATTGCTTCCAAAGCTACCTCTAAACATATGTTAAAGCTTCTTTATTTAGAAACACAGAGGAGTCATTGTTTCCTGCAGATGTCCATTTCCTATATGCCTAGGAGCCAAAATCCCAGATGTAGTTCTTTTATGAATGCCATTATATTTAAATGGATTAACTTGAAGCTGATTTCTGGGCTAAATCTCCCTTCCACAGTATCCAACCCTAACATTAGTTAGTTCCCACGTAGATAAAAAATAAACTATCTGAAAAGTTCAAATAATTATAATTTGTGATCATTTGATGGTCTGGGTCCAGACTTTTCTTTCTCCTGGACTGAAGAGTGTGAGGGTTCTTCTTTGGGTGTGCCTGATTCGGACAAGCCCCATTGGTTGGAGTCCTTACAGGGTGCTGGAAAGTCCAGTGACGCATGATGATGTCATGTTGATGGGGGGCAACAAGACTGAATCCCTGGTCCTCACTATTAGAGGAGAAGCTACAGGATGAACAACTCTAGTAAGTAAAAAAATAAAACAGGGGTGGGAGGTATTACGATGCACAACAATTGCAATAGTACTTGCAGGTGGAAAAATGATTGTATTTGTCAATTAAGGGATACCCGTGAATGTTATATTGTGTGATAACTATCCAGTAACATAAGTAAATCAACCAGCATATATCATTAACCATAAGTACAACCACTATTCCAAAAAAGTTGGGACACTGTGTAAAATCTACATAAAACAAAATGCAATATTTGCAAAAAAAAAGCATAAACCCATGTCTTATTCACAATAGAAAACAGAAGACACAGCAAATGTTTAAATTGAGAAAGTGTACCATTTTAAGAAAAAAATAAGGTAATTTTGAAATTAATGGCAGAAACACAACAAAATTTGGGACAGGGTCATTCTCACCATGGTGTAGCATCCCCTTTTCTTTTAACAACACTCTGTACACATCTGGGACCTGAGGAGACTAGCTGGTGGAGTTTTGGGAAATTAATGTTGTTCCATTCTTACCTAGTATAGGATTTTTACTGCTCTTGTTTGCTTTGTCATATTTTTTGTTTCTAGAGGTGCCAAATATTTTCAATTTGTGAAACATATGGGATGCAGGCAGGCAAGTTAAGCTCTTCTACTACAAAGCCAGTGCTGTTGTCATAAATTCAGTATGCAGTTTAGCATTGTCCTGCTGAAATATGCAAGCCCTTCCCTGAAAAAAGGCATTGACAGGAATGAAGCATATGCTGCTCTAAAACCTGGATATATCTTTCAGCATGGATGGTGCCCTTCCAGATGTGCAAGTTGCCCATTCCATATGCACTAATGCACCCCCTTGCTATAAGAGATGCAGGTGTTTGAATTAAGCACTGATTAACAAGCCGTGGAGTCCCTCTCCTCTTTAGCCTGGAGGATGTGGCACCCATGGTTACCAAAAGAATGTCAAATTGTGATTTGTCTGACCACAGAACAGTTTTCTACTTTGCAACAGGCCGTTTTAAATGAGCTTTGGCCCAGAGAAAACAGCAGAATTTTTTAATTATGTGCCAATATGGCTTCTTTGAATTTTTCGCTGGTACAGCAAATGGTGTTCACAGACAGTGATTTTTGGAAGTATTCCTGATGCCTTGCAGTGATGTTCATTACAGAATCATGCCTGTTTTAAATGCAATACCGTCTGAGGATCTGAAGAGCACAGGAATTCAGTATTGCGTTTTAGCCTTGTCCTTTGCACACTGAGATTTCTCCAGATTCTCTGAATATGTTGATGATATTATGGTTGTAGATGATGATAGATTTAAAGTCTGCACTTTTATGTTGAGGAACATTATTCAGAAATTGCTCGACAATTTTTATATGCAACTTTTCACAGATTAGTGAACCTCCCCCTTTTTATATCCAGTCTTGTCACTGACCTGTTGCCAATTTACTTAATTAGGTAAAAAATGTTCTTCCAGTTTTTCATTGTTAGTACCACTTACGTTGCCAGCTTTTTGTTGCCCTGTCCCAACTTTCTTGGACATGTGCTGATGTCATCAATTTCCATATTACTTTATTTTTCTCTTAAAATGGTACATTTTCTCATTTTTACATTTGATATATTTTCTATTGTGAATAAAATACAGGTTTATGAGATTTGCAAATCATTGTATTCTGTTTTTATGTAGATTTTACACAGCAACCCAACCTTTTTGGAATTTATGTTGTATATAGATGCACACCAGTATGGAAATAATACATGATTTTTATAGGAAAAGATTATTAAGATGAGTTCCAGTCTGTAAAAATAAAATTAAAAGCCAACAGATACAAATACTGCAGCTGCTGACTTTTAAAATAAGGACACTTACCTGTCCATGGATCCCGCAATGTCGGCACCCCTAGCCGATTTGTCAATCAGCTTCGGGTGCAGGCACTGGCATCTGTAGTAAGGGAAACAGGCAGTGAAGCCTTGAGGCTTCACAGCCTGTTTCTTACTGGGTATGCGTGAGTTGCACTATGCTTTTTGAATGGTCCTGCTATCTTCTGGGACCTGTGTCCTAGAAGGAAGTGGGGAAAAGGGGGAGGGGCCGGAAATTACGGAGATCGCCAATACCTCCACCCAGGACAGGGCCTCTGTGAACAGAGGGTATTCCCTTTCTGGGAAATCAACCATTAATCTAATCAAAGTAATTGGAAAAAGAGGAACTACTGCAACCAGCATATAACATTAACCATAAGTACAGCCCCAATTCCAAAAAAGTTGGGACGCTGTGTAAAATCTACATAAAACAAATGCAATGATTTGCAAATCTCATAAACCCATATTGTATTCACAATAGAAAATAGAAGACAAAGCAAATGTTTAAATTGAGAAAATGTACCATTTTAAGAAAAAATAAGGTCATTTTGAAATTGATGTCAGCAACACATCTCAAAAAAGTTGGGACAGGGTCATGCTTACCACGGCGTAGCATCATCTTTTCTTACAACAATCTGTAAACATCTGAGACCTGAGGGAACCAGCTGCTGGGGTTTTGAGAAATTAATGCTGTCCCATTCTTACCTGATATAGGATTTTAACTGCTCAAGAGTCCCGAGTCTTTGTCATCTTTTTTGTTTCAAGAGGTGTCAAATATTTTCAATTGGTGAAACATGTGGATTACAGGCAGGTCAGTTAAGCTCTTCTACTACAAAGCCCATGCTGTTGTCATGAATGCAATATGCAGTTTAGCATTGTCCTGCTGAAATATGCAAGGTCTTCCCTGAAAAAAGGGGGAGGGGATGGAAATGACAGAGATCGCCGTGTTGCAATCTTACCAGGATGTGAGAGCAGGTACCTGTCAAAATTAGGTACCCGAAACCCCCCTCCCCCCAAAAAGTGCCAAATGGGGCAGTGGAGGGGGGAACAAGTAGAGCTTGCCCTTTTGGGTGGAGCTCCGCTTTAATATTATTATAATGTGCAAATATATATTATCAGCACAGGGCCTGATAGGGGCCCTAAAACCGCTCGCGGCTGTAATGTATTGCAGGTTCCCAGTAATATAGATAAAATCACTGAAAAAGCATTGCATTGGACCCCCCCCCCCCCAAGTCCGTACCAGGCCCTTCGGGTCTGGTGTGGATTTTAAGGGGAACCCCATGCCGAAATTTAAAAAAAAATGTGTAGGGTTCCCCCCCAAAGTCTGTACCAGACCCTTCAGGTCTGGTATGGATTGTAAGGGGAACCCCGCACCAAAATTTGAAAAAAAAAGGCGTAGGGTCCCCCCAAAGTCCGTACCAGGCCCTTCAGGTCTGGTATGGATTTTAAGGGGAACCCCACGCTAATTTTTTTTTTTAAAAATGGTGTAGGGGTCCCCCCCTCATCCAGTCCAGACCCTTATCCGAGCAGGCAGCCCTGGCATGGCAGGAGGGGGTGGGGATGAGCGAGCACCCCCCCAACCATACCAGGCCACATGCCCTCAACTTGGGAAGGGTGCTTTGAGGCCCCCCAAAGCACTTTGTCCCCATGTTCATGAGGAGAAGGGCCTCATCCCCATAACCCTTGCCAAGGGTTGTGCGGGTCTGCGGGAGGGGGGCTTATGGGAATCTGGAAGCCCCATTTAATAAGGGGGCCCCCAGATCCCGACCCCCCATGTGAATGGCTATGGGGTACCTATTCACCAAAAAAGGAGTGCGGGAGGGACTTACTTATGTGTTTGCTTCTGCGCGCGAGCTTGCAAGGACGGGGCACTTTACATTTTTTTTTTCTTATTTATTTTACTTTTTATTTTTTTATTTTAATTTGTAATAGAAAAAAGGCCAGGAACACTTAAATGTGAGATCTGGTGGCAAAAAGACCTCAGATCTCATATTTATAGTTAAATACAAAAAAAAAAAAAAATTGACAGTGAAAAAAAATGGGCCTTTTAAGAGCATTGGGCGGAAGTGACAGTGCAGGGGGGAACGGACCCGATTATCTCCGCCGCTGCCGGCAGTCTGGTAAATGGCGGAGATGACAGGAAAGTAGCAGGAGGGGGTCACCTCTCCCACCACCAATAAAAGTGATCTCGAGGCAAATCCGCTGCTGAGACCACTTTTATCTTGTGCAGAATCGCCGGCACTAAACAACGGTATATTAGGGGCTGTGATCCCATAGGAGGAGGAAGGAGTGGTCCGCCTTGTTTTCTGACGTGGGTTTTTCAGGTGCTATTGCCAAAGGACTGCATGGCTGGTCGTCATATGTCTTGTCAAGACAGTGGTGCCCAAGCAACTGGAGTTCTAGCCTCACTTGACCCGCTTCAGACATAGATTGCAAATGTCAACGATCTAAGGCACATGTGTTGAAAAAAGCCCACACCAATGAACTTTTGGAAGTCAGCCGGCAGCCAGCAGAGCCCTGCACCTGTGGAGCTCTGTGGTCTGATGCAATAGGGTGTCTGTCCTTAAGCTGGCCCCTGGAGGACATCCTGCCTCATTGAGTTGTGCCTCCTCCTCCTCACTTTCCTCCTCTCTTCTCTCAGGCACCCAAGTACAGTTCCGTGTCCTTATCATCCCCTCCCTCCTCATCACTGGAGCAAACTTGGCAGTAGGCTGCAGCCGGGGCAACATGACTGCTAGTTTCTTGTCCTTCTGTGGTACCAACTGTCTCTAGGATCACCCTACTCCCTTCCTTAACCTGGGAACCAACATCAGAGCCTTCAAATTGCTGTGCATCCTCCATCAGCATGTAACTGACACTATGGTCGAATACTTCTAGTGACTCCTCCATGCATGATGGTGGGCTACAGAAGGAGTAATTGTGGACAAGGATCCGGTGGAATAGGCCAGCTGCGATGGAAGGCAAACTAGTATGAGGAGGATGAGGATGGCTTAGTTATCCCCTCCACCAACTCTTCTGCATGTTGTGGCTCAATAACATGGCCAGCAGCAGAAAAAAAGGACAAGCGTGACCTGCATGCAGAGGATGCACTATGTCCGCCACCACCACTTTTCACTATAGGCACAGAGGCTGCTTGCCCTCTTTTAGTGGCCTGGGAGCGTCTGCCTCTCCTTTGTGGCCTTACTGACCTGATGGGGATTTTTTTTAACACCTCACTAAACTGTATTATATACCATACACTCCCGAATGCACTGATATATAGTGTACACTCAATACACTGTGTGTGCATATATATATATATATATATATATATATATATATATACACTATACTGTATATATTTTAATACACCACCTGAAGTGTACTATATACCATACACCCTCCGAATGCACTGATATATAGTGTGCACTCAATACACTGTATATATATATATATATATATATATATATATACACAATATCTCACAAAAGTGAGTACACCCCTCACATTTTTGTAAATATTTTATTCTATCTTTTCATGTGACAACACTGAAGAAATGACACTTTGCTACAATGTAAAGTAGTGAGTGTACAGCTTGTATAACAGTGTACATTTTCTGTCCCATCAAAATAAGTCAGCACACAGCCATTAATGTCTAAATCGCTGGCAACAAAAGTGAGTACACCCCTAAGTGAAAATGTCCAAATTGGGCCCAAAGTGTTAATATTTTGTGTGGCCACCATTATTTTCCAGCACTGCCTTAACCCCCTTGGCCATGGAGTTCACCACAGCTTCGCAGGTTTCCACTGGAGTCCTCTTCCACTCCTCCATGACGACATGGTGGATGTTAGAGACCTTGCGCTCCTCCACCTTCCGTTTGAGGATGCCCCACAGATGCTCAATAGGGTTTAGGTCTGGTGACATGCTTGGCCAGTCCATCACCTTTTCCTCTCAGCTTCTTTAGCAAGGCAGTGGTCATCTTGGAGGTGTGTTTGGGGTCGTTATCATGTTGGAATACTGCCCTGTGTCGCAGTTTCCGAAGGGAGGGGACCATGCTCTGCTTCAGTATGTCACAGTACATGTTGGCATTCATGGTTCCCTCCATGAACTGTAGCTCCCCAGTGGCGACAGCACTCATGCAACCCCAAACCATGACACTCTCACCACCATGCTTGATGTAGGCACTTGTCTTTGTACTCCTCACCTAGTTGCTGCTACACATGCTTGACACAATCTGAACCAAATAAGTTTATATTGGTCTCATCAGACCATATGACATGCTCAAATTAATCCATGTCCTTAGTCTGCTTGTCTTCAGCAAACTGTTTGCGGGCTTTCTTGTGCATCATCTTTAGAAGAGGCTTCCTTCTGGGACAACAGCCATGCTGTCAACAACAGCCATTTGGTCGAGGCCCATTCTGAGTGGAACCTGTCCTTTTAAACCCCTGTATGGTCTGGGCCACCATGTTGCAGCTCAGTTTCAGGGTCCTGGCAATCTTCTTATAGCCTAGGCCATCTTTATGTAGAACATCATTTTTTCAGATCCTCAGAGAGTGAGAGTGATAACACTAAATTTAACACACCTGCTCCGCATTCACACCTGAGACCTTGTAACACTAACGAGTCACATGACACCGAGAAAGGAAAATGGCTAATTGTGCCCAATTTGGACATTTCACTTAGGGGTGTACTCACTTTTGTTGCCAGCGGTTTAGACATTAATGGCTGTGTGTTGAGTTACTTTGAGGGGACAGCAAATTCACACTGTTATACAAGCTGTACACTCAATACTTTACATTGTAGCAAAGTGTCATTTCTTCAGTGTTGTCACATGAAAAGATATAATAAAATAATTACAAAAGTGTGAGGGGTGTACTCACTTTTGTGAGATACTGTATATACTAGACTGTATATATTTTAATACACCACCTGAAGTGTACTATATACCGTACACCCCCAAATGCACTGATATATAGCGTACACTCAATACACTGTGTATATATATATATATATATATATATATATATATATATATATATAGATTGTATTATTCATATATATATATATATATATATAAATATAATATATATACTATGGAAGGTACATATGTTCTTGCACTGCCTGAATGGACGCTATATACTATACACTGAATTAGCTGTATATAGTCTACACTAAAGGCATTGCATTATATATTTATACTATAGAAGGTACATATGTATTCTTGCACTGCCTGAACAGAGGCTAGGGAGGAGGGTATTTAGTTTGAGTTGCCGTACCGTACAGCTAATCACATGTCGAAGTCCATATGACAAAATGCTTCTGAAGCTGTAAGCTGTATTGTAACTCTATGGAGATGGATGTCTGATCCTGTCTGATCTCTGCTGGTTGGGGGAAAGCCAGTGGCTTCCCAGTTGTGTCTGGCAAGGTTCCGGGTAGGTCGGCATCCACATTTGAACTTACATGCTTGATTCTACTATTATCTGGTAAGAGGTTTACCTACGGGAGGGGACTATTGCTGTGTGTGATTCAATAAATTGAGCATTTTTAAACGGTATCACACTATGTCCTGGTGTTTGCTTTTATACTCTTTATGAGACTGGCCCCACTGCACGAGTTGGATTCAAGTTCACCAGACCTGTATGTATCAGAGTTACACAAATTATGTGTCTGCCTGAGCATGAGAATGCCTGGCATGGATCTCTGGTAAGAGCATAACCATTGGGGAAGGTGTTCACACTTACCTGTGCATGCGGTGTATTGTTACACTACTATATACCTACCACTGGGTGTTCATTTTGACTTGATGTATATGTTTACATATTTCCAGCGTTGTTTTGTATATCTGTGCCTGTTGATATATATTGTTTTCATTATATATATATATATAAATATACATATATATATATATATATATATATTAAGAAGGTACATATATATTCTTGTACTGCCTGCACGGACACTATATACTATATCGATTATTTCGATGTCTCCTTGATCAGTTTGGCATGTAGCCTAAATATAATATGGCACCTCATCCCAAATATCAAATAAAATAGGGAGAGTTTTGTTCCCCAAGGGGGATTATGCGGTGCTAAAGGATTGATCAAAAACCAATGAAAATATTTAAAGTAAAACAATGAATCTTTATTTAGACAATATAAAAATTTGTTGATTATACATAGATAGAAAATCAAAATGTTCCAAATATTACATGAGAGGAGCACAGCCACATATTCTGTTGGCTTCAGTCAGCTGTTATCCCAACCGGTTTCACCCCCATGGGCTTCTTCAGGGGATTATGCTGAACTCCAAGCTCTAATTGAAAGCAATAAAATACATTATAATCAAATAACTTAGGTAATTGTTGCTGTCTATGCTTGGTACACCTGTTTGTTACATTTTTTTCCCCTCCTATATATGCTGGCATCGAATCATCCCACTCCATCCCCCAACCATGTACAAGGAACGTAGGCCGGACTCACCCAAATCAATGGGATAGGCATGCACAACCGCCAAGGTACGGTGGCCCCGTCCCAGCTGAGTGGCAACTGCAGGTGATGCAAAAGGTCCTGGCTTTGTATAATTTTATAATCAGACGTATTCATGATTACAATGTTACCTCCTTTGTCGGCCATTTTGATAGTGATATCAGTGTTTAGTTTTAGAGAGGTAATTGCAGCTCTTTGGGCCTTCGAAAGATTTTGTGGATTAGAAGTTTTATTATTTATTCTTTCAATTTCTTTGGTTGTTTGTTTTACAAACGTCCATATGTTTGGATTAGTATTAAGCATTGGGAAAGCATTGGATTTTGGTTTGAATGAGCTTGGTGGAGGGAACTGAATCCCAGTTATGGATATAGGGGGCGGGGCTGTGGACCAGGGGTGGTCCTCCTCAACACAGCCCTCCTCCCATAAATCCATTAGATCTAGCAAAACCAGGTAATATAATCGATTTTTTCGCTGAGGATTACTCTTTAACTTGAGACTTTTTTCATGTCTAAGCGCTTGTTTATCTGGCTTTTACAGACTCTATGCAGCGGAGAATTATCTCCACGCACACGTTACTGTTAATTACCCGATCCTGGTTCTGAGGTGAAACCCTGGTTTTGATGTGAGTTGCAATACACAGGGTATTCAAATTCATGCTATGTATGTACTCAATACATTACTAGTTTATCGTATCCCTCTATTTTGCTTTTGCTTTTGTCTATAGATAAAGCCTATGAACTATATAACATTCCCTCAGGATTGTATCGGCATCAAAATAGGTCCTTCATAAATTTCATAAAATTCCTTTTTCTGGCGTGGCGTCCCCAATGATATCTGGATATATATATCGGCTATCACAAGTAAGCTTTGTTATTTACTATGGCTTATAATCCATTTATTAACTATTCAATATAGGTCCAAAATGTGTGTTTTTTTTTTGGGCGCCTTAGTTTTCCAATCTCTTTCTTTTTTTTCTCCTTTTTTAAGTCGTTGTGTTAACATACAAAGCCAGGACCTTTTGCATCACCTGCAGTTGCCACTCAGCTGGGACGGGGCCACCGTACCTTGGCGGTTGTGCATGCCTATCCCATTGATTTGGGTGAGTCCGGCCTACGTTCCTTGTACATGGTTGGGGGATGGAGTGGGATGATTCGATGCCAGCATATATAGGAGGGGAAAAAAATGTAACAAACAGGTGTACCAAGCATAGACAGCAACAATTACCTAAGTTATTTGATTATAATGTATTTTATTGCTTTCAATTAGAGCTTGGAGTTCAGCATAATCCCCTGAAGAAGCCCATGGGGGTGAAACCGGTTGGGATAACAGCTGACTGAAGCCAACAGAATATGTGGCTGTGCTCCTCTCATGTAATATTTGGAACATTTTGATTTTCTATCTATGTATAATCAACAAATTTTTACACTATATACTATACACTGAATTAACTGTATGTAGTCTACACTAAAGGCATTGCATTTTATATATATATATATATATATATATATATATATATATATATATATACACAAGGAAGGTACATATATATTCTTGCATTGCTGGAATGGACGCTATATACTATACACTGACTGAGCTGCATATGGTCTACACTAAAGGCATTGCATTATATATATATATATATATATACACTAGGAAGGTACATATATTTTCTTGCACTGCCTGAATGGACGCTATATACTATACACTGAATTAGCTGTATATAGTCTACACTAAAGGCATTGCATTATGTATATATACTATGGAAGGTACATATATATTCTTGCACTGCCTGAACAGACACTATATACTATATGTGATCTGATCTTCATCTAAGTCACAACAATAGACAATCACAGTCTGCTTAAACTAATAACACACAAAGAATTAAATGTTACAATGTTTTTATTGAACACACCATGTAAACATTCACAATGCAGGTGGAAAAAGTATGTGAACCCCTAGACTAATGACATCTCCAAGAGCTAATTGGAGTGAGGTGTCAGCCAACTGGAGTCCAATCAATGAGATGAGATTGGAGATGTTGGTTACAGCTGCCCTGCCCTATAAAAAACACACCCCTGTTCTGGGTTTGCTTTTCACAAGAAGCATTGCTTGATGTGAATGATGCCTCACACAAAAGAGCTCTCAGAAGACCTATGATTAAGAATTATTGACTTGCATAAAGCTGGAAAGGGTTATAAAAGTATCTCCAAAAGCCTTGCTGTTCATCAGTCCATGGTAAGACAAATTGTCTATAAATGGAGAATGTTCAGCACTGCTGCTACTCTCCCTAGGAGTGGCCGTCCTGTAAAGATGACTGCAAGAGCACAGCGCAGACTGCTCAGTGAGGTGAAGAAGAATCTTAGAGTGTCAGCTAAAGACTTACAAAAGTCTCTGGCATATGCTAACATCCCTGTTAGCGAATCTAAGATATGTAAAACACTAAACAAGCATGGATTTCATGGGAGGATACCACAAAGGAAGCCACTGCTGTCCAAAAAAAACATTGCTGCACGTTTATAGTTTGCACAAGAGCACCTGGATGTTCCACAAAATATGGCAAAATATTATGTGGACAGATGAAATCAAAGCTGAGTTGTTTGGAAGAAACACACAACACTATGTGTGGAGAAAAAGAGGCACAGCACACCAACATCAAAACCTCCTCCCAACTGTGAAGTATGGTGGTGGGGGCATCATGGTCTGGGGCTGCTTTGCTGCATCAGGGCCTGGACGGATTGCTATCATTGAAGGAAAAATGAATTCCCAAGTTTATCAAGACATTTTGTAGGAGAACCTAAGGCCATCTGTGCAGCAGCTAAAGCACAACAGAAGATGGGTGTTGCAACAGGACAACGACCCAAAGCATAGAAGTAAATCAACAACAGAATGGCTTAAACAGAAGAAAAGACACATTCTGGAGTGGCCCAGCCATGGAAACTACCGAGATGCCTCCCTTTTGCTCCATGGCTTGAACACACCAAGTTTCATAAGCCGTGAGAGTGGGTGGGAGGGGTTTGTCTTTCCAAATGTGCAAAAGAAAATGGGAGATTTGTTGAAATCTGAACCGTTCAGAATCCGGAAGGTCCAGTTTGCTTATGCATTGGGCCAAAGACATGGGACCCACTGAACTGAAGAAATGCCCTATATGGTACAGCCCCTTTTCCAGCCACCACCTGAAAGCTTCAATATCTAGTCCAGGAGGTAAATACGGGTTGTGAAAGATATGCGCCAAAGGTTTTAGGGACGAGGTTAGTTCGGGACGGTTCCATAGAGAATCCCAGAGGGCAAACGAATGGGATAAAGTTGGTGATAAAATAGGAGGTATTTTTTTGGGGTCTTTCCACAGGAGATAGTCGATTGTGAAATTCGGGACTGCCTGCCTCTCGATCTGGATCCAGTCCGGTTTCTCATACCTCGAGTAGACCAGGGAGAGTTGCGCTAATCTGGCTGCTTGATAATAGTTGAGGAGAGATGGAAGCCCCAGTCCCCCCCCTTCTCCTATGGCGGTATAAAGTGGCTTGAGGGTACTTGTATCCTGAACTTCCCCAGACAAATCTTAGGATCTTGCTCTGGAAAGACTTCAGATTATCTTTCCTAATAACTATCGGTAAAGCCTGGAATAGGTACAGTATGTGTGGCAAGAGGGTCATTTTAACGGCATTGATTCTACCCAACCAAAGAGAGATTGCTATTTGACCATGATTTTAGGTCGTTTTCGAGTTTTCAGTATATTGGGGGAAAATTGTGAGA